>CM033473.1:153534331-153964401 GCA_019447015.1 Hymenochirus boettgeri | reverse complement strand
ACACTGTTAACATTCATCATTAGACAAACCAGCTTAGTTAAATGTTTGGTTTTCCAAGTAAGTCCTGTCCTAAACATTGTTTAAAGCATCGCATGATCGCGGTCAGGTAAGACATCTATTTTTTTTTCTACATTAGCCCAAAATCTGTAGCTTATGGTCTGCACTTCCCCTCAACTATTACAGAATCGTTTCAGAGGAAATTCCATTTCAAATGGGTGGGGGAGTTGTTTCAATATTGAGGGGTCTTAAAGGAGTGCCTACACTTAAAGGATAAGTATGCTGTAAAACAATGTAAAGTTTAGTTAGAAGCTGCAGCTTTAAAAAAACTATTGGCATCTTTTCTATGTCCCTCCAAAGCCTTTTCTGCTTTCAAGTAGCTGACATCTTGAATCTGTTTAGTTGACTGTTTAGCTCCACCCCTCCAAGATTTCCTGGTTCCAACATCTTTAATAGTCGCAAAAGACAATCTCCTGCTTCCAAGCGTGCAAATGAAGTTGCTGTGCAAGCAACGTAATGTCAGTGTGTGCACAGACGTGTGCGCACAGGACGTCATCTTGCCGCACACAAGCACAGCGCAGAACATGCACGTCGCATGTGCAGCGACATCATGTGGGCATGCGCATGGAAGCAGGAGATTGCCTTTTGCGACTACTGAAGATGTTGGAACCAGGGAATCTCGGAGGGGTGGAGCTAAACAGTCAACTATACAGATTCAAGATGTCAGCAAAAAGGTAGACTAATATACTGTACCTAAGCACCATACTTATAAATACTCAATAAATATAATACACAGATAAATTTACACATAATCATAAATTACATAGCCAGCCAATGTATATCTAAAATAAGACCCAACTCTTTGTGCAAAGTGCATCCAGACCTGGAAAGAAACAAACTGGTGGCTGCATGAAAGGAAATAAGTCTGGGTTAAGGATTGCTACACCGCTGGCGCCTGGCAGTCTACACTATAGATCAAAACACTTGGAAAATGGAGTTCAAAAATACTTTTATTTAGTAAATAAAGAGACCTCAACCTAATATCATAACATAAATGATTTATGTTATGTTATTATTATTAATATTAAATTATTACTCATAATCTTTGTTTAACCCCTCAGGGCACATTGCGCATATGTTAAACATTTATTTGATTTTTTAAAGTAATATCTACTTCACCCTCTCTAATACCCAAAGATACTTTTTCCAGACTGAAATATTTTGACACTTTAGTGCTACATTCATGCAGTGTACAAGCATGCCTGGTTAAGCTGCATCTCTACACATCCAAAAAGCAGTGCTGTGTTCTTCTACATGCGTTGTGTAGTGATGGACCCGAACCTGAGTTTGGGCAAACTCAAACTATCCAAACTCAAACAAACTAGTTTGGGTTTTCCAAACTCGCTGACTTATTTTCGATAATTATCAAGTCGGTAACCCTCAAATGTAATGTTCGAATTCGGTAACTGTCGAATGTATTCTTCAATTTTGGTAAACCTCGAATGTAGCTTTCGATTTCGATAACCCTCGAATGTAGCCTTCAATTTTGGTAACCCTCGAATGTATCGTACGGTAATCCTCAAATGTAGTGGTCAATTTTGGTAACCGTCAAATGTAGCAGATGATTTTGGTAACCCTCGAAAGTAGCGGCCGGTTTCGGTAACCTTTGAATGTATCATTCGTTAACCCTTGAATGTAGTGGTCAACTTTGGTAACCCTCGAATGTATAGTTCTATAACCTTCGAAAGTATTGTTTGGTAACCCTCAAATGTAGTGGTCAACTTTGGTAACCCTCGAATGTATTGTTTGATTTCGGTAACCCTCGAATGTATTCTTCAATTTTGGTAACCCTCGAATGTATTCTTTAATTTTGGTAACCCTCGAATGTAGCCTTCGATTTCAGTAACCCTCGAATGTAGCCTTCAATTTTGGTAACCCTGGAATGTAGCCTTTGATTTTAGTAAACCTCAAATATATTGTTCTCTAACCCTCGAAAGTATTGTTTCGTAACCCTCGAATGTAGCGGTCGACTTTGGTAACCCTTGAATGTATCGTTTGATTTCGGTAACCCTCAAATGTATTGTTTGATTTCGGTAAACCTCGAATGTAGCATTCGGTAACTCTTGAATTGACTGTAACCCTCGAATGTAGCGTGCGGAAACCTGACAATTGCCTGATCGGTAGGAAGAGAAGTGTTTAAAGAAGTTTTGGTGAGATGGGCATGTTCCCCAGACCATTTCACAGGTGCCACAGTCTTTAACAGCATGTTACCATTGTTATTTTAACTGTAATTAATCCAAACTTTTCAAACTATTTCCTTGCACTAACTTCAATGGGTTTGTTTTCAAACTGTTACTGAAGTTTGGAAATTAACCAAACTTAAGGAAGTTTGGCCATCTCCAGTATTGTGAGGGCTTTTTTGTGTTTCCAATATTACACACTGTACACTACAGGTTAACAAATAAATAGATAAAGCGGGAGGTTATTAATTCTCTCCCCTAATAAACACACATTCTGGCAGAGCCCTTTCTGCACAGCCTATTGCCCACTATCTGCATGATATCCAACCATTAGGATAGTGTCTTATTGATAAAGTGGCTATGTGTTAGAACTTATTTTAAAGGGCATCTATAGTGGGAAAATGAACTTTTTCTATTCTATAATTCCCCACAACCCCTAGAGTGTCCTCACTTTGTTTAGATTCCCTCTCTGTCCCGTGATACACCAGTTAGAAGAATACGTGATTGCATTCCTCTACTCCTACTGGGACTGTCAATCAAATCCCTGTGACGTGATCCCCCCTCCCTGCTCTGTAATAAACATAGAGATAACAGCATTAGCAGGGGGAGAGAGGTAGCTTTCATGGTAGATATAAGGCTGCACTTGACCCCCTTCTTGATAGACTTCACTGATTGATGATGGGTCACAAAGAGAGAGATCGTAAACTGTACTGTTCTCCTTCTTCTTCCGTGTCTCCAGGACAGCTTGCTTTCTATTGGCCATTGTGCGTGGGTGGGTTTTTAAGGATGTTGAACTTTTAACTCCTACTGCACATGACAAGCTTGACGCTTAGCCGAAGTTGAGACATGGAGGAGGTAACAGAGGGGAGGGGGATAGGGGGGAGTTCTGCACACAGATCTGGCACCATGGTTAAACAGAGTCACTGACATAGATAGGATTAAGGCAGCACAGAGTACATGAATTTAACTTTGCAAAGGGGCAATGTGTTTTTTTTACTATAGATGCCCTTTAAGGCAGGGGCTCTTCTACTCATGAGTAAGGGATTCTTGCCTATTGCCTTCCTCAAATATTGTCAGATAATAGGTACCAATATTAACAAATGTACAAATTACTGTATGTCCTGCTTATCAACTTTCCAGAGCAAGAGGAAATCATCCAGAAATCTTACCCAATTACCCTGGTACATTATGTCATCTACATCTGACATATCTGGCATTCCTATTTGTAGGCAAGAATATGTGTCCCCCCACATAAAGTAACTCTTTTTCAGGACAAATGTGATAAGATCCAAAAAACAGTTTGTTATGTGCACAATACTTTGACCTAAGATTGTGAGGAAAAAACAATGCAAGTATTGTTTTGTTTGGGGTTTGAGTGGGTCTCCTTGCTACCTAGCGCATATCCATTTAATTCATACTATTCAGCTTGACTGGGAAATTATTATAATACATTTTTTCCTTCAGAGAATGCTTCATTATTAATAATTCACTATTTTTGAAATAGGTCTGGCTATGTATTTTATTATGTGTGAATTATCTGTGTATAGAATTTATTAGGTATTTATATGTGTTTAGGTACATTATAATGATAACATTTCATGCACTATATAACAGATCTGTGTCACCTTACTAGTATGTGATATATGAATTTCATGGTTTGCTATTTGTGTTCCCCGTTTATACAGCACATATATACTATTGTGCTTTGCTACATTTTGGAGGTTTTCTTAGACACTTAACTTGTTTGAGGTAATTTCTGTGGTTTCAACTGTGTTCTATGTGCAACCTCTATTAAATAACCTGGTTTATACTAAAAATTATTCATTAAACAGTATAGGAAAATGCTTTAAAACACACTCTTAAAAAAGAACTTTTTAGGTAAAAAAAAGAAAACCAAATTACATAGGGAACAGCAGAATTTTGACCCTTACAAAAAGACACAGAGGAATCTGAAAAATAAGAGAAAAATCTAGATCTTTAAGATTCTCTACATAATCTAATTATTCAGACAGTGATAATAGTTATTCTTTAGAGGAAGAATATCCCCAAAAAACAAGTGTAAACCCCAAATCCTTTTAAGTATAATGTATTATAATCTATGAAACACAGCTTTTGTATAGAAGGATAAGCGTTACATATATTCAAAGATAATTTTCATTTAACTGTAACTTGTGAAACTTAGTAAGCAATAGGCCTGTTACCCATTTTCCAGTCAAACATATTAGAAAGGTGGTATTAAACTGTAGAAGTGAAATTTTGCAAGGGATAAATAATGTGTCAGAAGGTAATGATTTCACAGTGGCTCACTTATAATGAAGTTGTAGTTTAGGAACATAGGATAAACCGTAGGATAGGAAATAATCATGTGGGAATAATGGTGGATATTTGATGGTAACAAGAACATCATATAACCAATAAACATTTAGATTAAAGGACATTTTAAGATATTGACAGCTGCTAAGAATGAAATAATGAATTGTGTGATAAGGGTATAAAACACCTGTCTGGATGCTATTAGAGCTCTCATGGCTATTCATGGAATTGTGATATTCTGTGTAGCTTCCACAATAAACCTTATTTCTCTGATTGAACATTTGAAACTCTGCTACAGACATTTATTTTTGACCTTATCACAAGAAAGTGGAGGGGCAAGACCAGAAACACAAGTAGGTTAAAAACTTGACCAGACAGAAAAAACACTAAGGAATTAACACCCGAGTATACATTACAGGTAACTAGAACGTAAAAGTAAAAATCTTTAAAAAAAGTCTTGGAAGAACACATTTCAGAAGGGAACATGCCATGATTGCACTGACCCTTATTAATGAAGTAAGTGCTTTGAGTTTTAAAACTTAACGAGAAAGTTTAAGTTTATTTATGGACTTAAAAAGCCACTTTTCATAAAGGAACATTTCATAGTTGCACTGAGCTTTATTAATGTGTGCATCATAAAGGTAGTCTCAGGACATGCTTCATTGATGACATTTTACAGCCATATGTCTTATGTTTTTATTTATATGAACCTGATACTGTAAATTCTATTTCCAAAAGTTTCTCATTCCTCCTGATTATATGTGATCTAGAATCTTAAGGTCCATACACAATTTCTTCCACCATCCCTCTTCTTCTTTTTATGTCATTTGGGTACCTTGTCCCTTTGTAAACGTTTTCCCCTCTTTACCATGTACTGTGGCTAATTCTTCATGCTTCATGATATGTGTTTTCCTGGGTAGGTATTTTTTTATTATGGGGCAATTAGGTACATTACAAACATGCTTTAATACTTTATTTTTCTCCTTTTTTTTGCTTCTAATGAAGATATTGTAAAGAGTATTTTGGTAAGCAATTGTATGTCTTTTAAATAAAAATTTGTTGGATTTTTAACCTTTGCAAGCAGAGCCCTAATTATGGGCATACTGTTATACAGGTTAAAAAAGAGATGTTAGGAAACATAGTTATGAAGTCACTGTGCTGACTGTGGTCATACCAATAACACACATAATGCACTTAAGTCCAGAAACTCAACTTACCTAGATTACTTCCATTATTATACTAAATACTACACTTTATATTAGCCACTTTGCAATCGTTTTTTTCTTTGTAGAAACAAGGTGTGCTAAGTTGCAATGTTTATTTAGGTGCTTTTAGATCTTATATATTTTCATGATAAATAGTAAAGCCAAAAAGAAACGCAAACTTTATTGCATCATTTTCTGTGTCCTAGATAAATAAACAGCTATTATTTATTTAGCTATTTAATGTCGCGATTACTGGGATTTTGTATTAGCAAAATAACTACCATCACACAGCTTAAACATAAAAGATTAAGAAGAAAACAAATTTGAATCCTTTACTGAATAATGTCACTAGAGGGAGCTAATAGAACTAAAAAGAACAACACCTCTATTGAGATAGCTGAGTTGTATTTATGAGAGAATGAATAAAGTCATATATACATCTAATCCAATCTTTTAGCTTTCCCATAACCCCTGTCTAACAGTTGATCCAGAGGACAGCAAAGAAAACCCAAAGGGGGGGAATGCTTCCTGAATCAAAATCTCAATCAGAAAGGTTCCCTAGATCAACCAGAGCTATAGGGGCAATGCTATATTGGGCTATCAATCCATGTATAACCCATGCTACCTGATCTATTATCAGGATAACGCTGGTTTTTACACTAACTTTGAGGTGGCACCATAATTTCCAAAAATTTAACCTAGCATGAATCTTAAGGCCTACTGAATGGAAGCGTAGCCTGTGCATCTTACCTGACTGGGATAGAGCAATACAGAAAGTCTGGCAAAGTAATTTACTGCATTGTGGGATAATGGTCAGTTACGTAACGTGGCTTTTGTTGGTAAATGTATTAATTGTTCTTTGTGTAGATCATGCAGGGAGCACACAATATTAAGTTGTAAACCTGTATTTATTGTTTAAATCACACACAGGGATAACAGCACCATTGTAACATCACATGTGCTTAGAGAAAAATAGAGATATGTAGGGAGGATGGAGAGAGAATAACATTTACTAGAGAGTACAGCATTTATAATAATAACATATTAAATACACTGCCTCTTATGGTCAATCTGTGTAAAAGCTTGAATTCTGTTGCAACAACCCTTCTCAACAGCAGCTTAAACTACTAAACCTATCCTAATCAACAGTTCTGAACGTCTCCTTGCATATAGAGGTTTTGTAAATATATTGGCAAACATATTTTCAGTTTAAATCAATTGGTCTTTAATCTTGTAAGTCCCTCAAAAAAATAAACCTCACATCGATATGTTTGATTCTTGGATTAACCCTCTTGGTTTGTGAAAGAGCGATACATCCTTGGTTGCCTTTAAAAACGTGTGTGGATTCCATTTGCTGTAGATCCAGTTTTTCTAATAGCTGTCTCAACCATATTACCTCTTGACTTGCCTGTGCTGCTGCAAAATATTCTGCATAGCTGACTGTTTTCTGCTACTCCAACTAATGGGTCCACCATCAAGTAGAATTAAGTACACACTAGTTAACTTTCTGTCACTGGATTCTACAGCCTAGTCTGCATCTGCATATCCTACTAAATTGCCATTTCCAGTTGCTGGCAGCTTAAGTTGGAAATGAATGGTCCCCTTCAGGTAATGTATGACTCTCTTAACAGCATTCCAGTCCACCCCAGATGGCTTAGATACTTTTGTTTACTATTCATTTCTCTCACATAATTTGTTTCCATAGAAGAAGAAACTGACTTTGCACTGTCCATTCTGCTTATCTCAATTATTTCTTGTATTTTATGGCTTTGATTAAGAAAAAAATTGCCTTCTTTAACTCTCTTAATCTGAATACCGAGATAATGTTTTATATCATCCAGATCTTTTGTTTCACAGTCTTTATTTAAAACTTGTAAAATTATGATCCACTTCTTGCTTGAAGCAGACTAGTAGATCATTCACATATATAAGCATTTATCATTCAACTCGGTATACAAGCAGAGATCATCCTTACTCCTTTTGAAAGTCTCTTTTGTTAGCCATCATTTATTGTAATATTCTATGCTCTAGCTGCCTGTTTAAGGCCATATATTACATTCTGAAGTTTGCAGACTAGGGAGCATATTTATAAAGTGAATAGGGACCCTCTAAACCAATGAGCAACGTAGATACTGTAGGCTACACTTCCTGGTATCTCTGGTCCAGGTTCAGTAATTCAAGTAAGTAAAGGTATAAGTGCAGCTTACAAATAGCACAGACTCCAAGCTGTGAAACAAGATGTCTTTATTATACAAAACATGTGTGATACATGTGTCAGACCAACGTCCTTTCTCAAGGACGTTGAGAAAGAATGTTGGTCCGAAACATGTAGCACACATGTTTTGTATAATAAAGACATCTTGTTTCACAGCTTGGAGTCTGTGCTATTTGTAAGCTGCACTTATACCTTCACTTACTTGAGCATATTTATAAACAAACGATCTTTTCGCCATTTTGCTATTGCAGGACATTGCAATGGCAAAGAGGGCTATTTTCAACATATTTATAAAAACGTAAGGAAAGTGAGATGTGCGGCAGTAGTATCTTCTCTTTTCGCCGCGATACAAGACTTAACGCAATGAATTAAACCCGTAAATCGTCGATCATATTACAGGGACCCTTCTTATTATTGAGATACACTCGAAAATGTACTGACACCTTCCTAGGACCCACTGACAGGCTATATATAGGGGCCTTTTTGCCACCTCAGACATGGCTAGTTTAAATGGCCGAACTTAACGCAATAAAACATTTTGGCCAATTTATTAATATGATCGAGGAGTTACCGCATCAATGTATGTCAACAATCGAATGACAAAAGGTGTCGGTAATAACTTTCTGCCACTGGTTATCGTCTCTTTATAAATTGCGATGAGCCCAACTTTGCCGAAAAGGCAGCTATGACGGTGGCAAAAAATCAAACAAGCCTTTATAAATATACCCCTAGCCATTCCAGATCTGCAAATCTTTGTGGTTGTTCCATGAAGATGTCTTCTGTCAATTCACTATTTAGGAAAGCTATTTTAAACCCTTCAGTGCCAAACATGTACACTGTACATGCCTAGCTGGGTGATCTATCTGGCCAAGCATGTACAGCGTACGTGCTGGTAGGGATGACCGGTTCGCGGATCCGAACCCGGATCTGCCACGGATTTATCCCGTTCAGGAACGGCGGATTTTTCCGGATTTTCCGCATTCCGAACTTCCGAACCGCGGATTTCTCGTATTTTCGAAAATTTTCGAAGATACATTAAACTCGTAATTTCGAAAATTTTCGAAAATACGAGGATGTCGCTTATTTTCGTAAATACGTATTTTCGAAAATTTTCGAAATTACGAGGATTGCTCGTATTTTCGAAAAATACGGTTTCTAAAATTTTCGAATTTATGAGATTTCACATATTTTCGAAAATTCCCGAAAATGCGCAAAAACTCGTAATTTCGAAAATTTTCGAAAATACGAGAAATCTAGTAATTTTGAGAATATTTTTCGTTTTAACGGGTCCGTTCGCGGATTTTCGAGTTTTCAAATTTTTACGAAAATTCGCAGATCCTCGAGTGGACCAGATTTTGCGAAGTTCGGACATCTCTACGTGCTGGCTATCTGTGCCAAAAAAAATTTGCTGCCAGTGGGATTCCAAGTGCCCCCCTACTCCCTTTGATCGGTTTCAAAACCCACCAATTGCCGGATCGTACAGGGAAGCTGGTCCCACAAAGATCTGCAGAGATGTCACACTTGTGCAGCGTCCCATTTGAGCTAGTTGGTGGCCACATCTCTGTGTGCACTCACGCATATGGCATACTGTTTAATTCAGGGCATGTGGGAGATTGACATTTAGTGGGTTTTTTTACTTGTCAAGTGGTTTAAGGTAGGATATCAACCTTATTTTATTATTATTATTATTTTTTTAAATAATTTATTTTCCATTATTTGGGGTTTTGGCATGATTATTAACTTTGAAACTTGTTTTTCCTTTATTTATTTAAAAAAAAATCATTGATGGTATAAATGAAAAAAATGGCACCATTGCTTAGCTGAAGGTTTGTAGATTCTGAGAATATATACAGGGTCATTCAATTTCTTCAGGGAGATTTAATAAAAGTTCTTATTGTTTAAAATGGTGCTAATTTTGCCCTAACCAATCAGATCTTATTTAACATTTGAAAGCTAACATCTGATTGGCTGGGGCAAAATTAGCACCATTTTAAACCATAAGAACTTTTATTGAATAACCCTGCTTATCGTTAAAAATGGTGCTAATTTTGCCCCAACCAATCAGATGTTAGCTTTCAAATGTTAAATAAGATTTGATTGGTTGGGGCAAAATTAGCACCATTTTAAATAAGAACTTTTATTGAATAACCCTGATAGTTTTTGGGGTGTTTTTGAGTTAGAGGGGTGTTTATTTCTGAAAAGTTGCTATTACTGGTCCACTGCGCATTGGCTCATAGCGTTTGATTCATGGAAATTTTTCCAGAAAATCTGACAAAAGTGCAATATACTATGAAGAGCTGCGCCTTACACCATTGGTGGTATACATAAAAAAAATGGCACTGTTGCGTTGTTGAAGGTGTGTAGATACCAAGAATATATAGTTTTGGGGGGTATTTTTAATATAGAGGGTGTTTAGTGTGACAAATCTGAAAAGTTGTGTTTATTGGGTGCATTGGCTCACTTTGTGACTTGTTGCTTCCACATCTGTGTGTGTAACCATGCATATGGCATACTGTTTAAATAAGGTTATTTGGGAGATTGATATTTGACAAGTTTTTTTTACATGACATGGGAATTTGCCATGATTTTTAATTTATTTATGTTTGGAAATTTTTCCAGAAAATCTGGTAAAAGTGCACCATTGGTGGCATACATGAAAAAAATTCATGGTTGCATAGCTGAAGGTATGTAGATTCCAAAAATATATAGTTTTGGGGGGTATTTTTAATATAGAGTGGTGTTTAGTGCGCAAAATCTGAAAAGTTTCTGGAATTGGGCCAATGTGCATTGGCTCAATTTGTGGCTAGTCGATTCCATGTCTGCATGTGTAACCATGCATATTACATAACGTTTGATTCAGGACATTTGGAAGATTGATATTTGTTAACTTTTTTTTACATTACATGTGGTTTTGGCATGATTTCTACTGTTGAAAGTTGTTTTTTGTTAATTTTTTTCCGAAAATCTGCTAAAAGTGTGAAATTCTACAAAGAACCGCGCCCACACCATTGATGGTATGAATGAACAAACTACAGCGTTTACATAGCTGTAGCTATTTCTGAGTTGGGGGGTGTTTTGTGGGAAAACTGCAGACTGTTTAAATACAGTGCCGGCTATTTTTTTTTTTACTGTAACTGCCATTTGGCATTGGTCCCCCTTTGAGTTACTTGGTATCCATGTCTCTGAGAACACCCATGAATGTGGCATACCGATTTAGTCAAGAGGCTTTCCTATTTGAGATTCTTTTGAACTTTCCTTTACAGTTTTCAGTTGACGGTAGTCTATGCGCATGCTCAAATGCGATATCCAAAACATGTAGCACGTTGTAACATGCATCACATTTCTGGAATAAAGCTTGTTTTGTCTTTTGCACAGCAGCAGTTCTATGTCTTCATATGCAAGACCTATCTTTACCTTTGTTCTGATTCATCCGGGACGGTGAAAACCGGTGCTGTAACATGCTCCTGTCATAAACAATGATATATTCCTTTGCCTTTTAAAGATAGCAATCTTTTCTGTGAATTTTTAAGCTAGCATGGATGTAAGCAGAAAATTACAATTTCAGTAAAAAGTAAATGTCTTGGGAATTGAACCTGAACCTCATGTACTGTCTTGCTTAAAGCATAGCTTTTACCCCTAACCCAACAGATATACTGTGTTGAATATTACTTCATGTAGAATATTTGAACCTGTGAATTTCTGTGCTGTGTGCTTTTTTAAACAAGTGCTTTAGTGGGTGAGCCACCACAGCACATACAAAGTATTTGGGTACATTTTGAATTTTGATAGGAACAGAATTTTAAAAAATGGTGGTAAAATCAGCTGACTAGTTTACATTGCCCCAGAAAGGCTGTATGCAATTCACAGTTGCAGGTTAATAAACTGCAGGGTAACAAGCAGCTTTCAAAGTCTTATAAGGGACTTCCATATTGGTGTGGAAAACACAAGTACACTATTGTGACATCATCCGTAGTTTTAAATGCCCTAAATAGTTTTGCGTTACTCGGGGATAAAAAGAGAAATTTGACCCTGCTCTCAATAACCATATATAAATAATTTATAAACAGATTAAATAGAAGTGGCCCAGTACAGAACCCTGTGGCATATAATTTAGTACTAAAGTTTTTTTAAAGGGCTTATCTCCCCCCCAACTAAAATTTGCCCACTGCTGGCCCCACTTTGTAGTCTTCAGAAATCCTTACCTTTCTTCTCTGCTTCTTATGGTTGTCCTACAGTTCCTGATGAAAGTCCAGAAAAGTGATGAGAGTGTCATACGCTAACTGCCTCCTTCTTGTCCCCCCTGAGGACTCTGGCATGAGCAGGGGAGCTTTCCCCACTCTCCCCCCCCCTCCGGATCCCTCGGTGCGGCAATCAATCCCCCCCAACCCTGACTCTCATCCAATTTTTTTAAAGTTAAGACCCTAGGGTTTAGGGTTGGGGGGGAGTTCCCTACACTACAGCAAAATTTATATTTGGGGGAAATACCTTTTAACAAGATCTATTTGTAATAAACCTGAGCTGATTATTAGATAGAACAGGGTTGTCGAATTCAATCACATAAAAAGGCAAAATTTAAAAAGACAGACTAAGTGGTGGGCCGAAATTTTAATTTAAGGGTAACTGTGGTCTCAAAACAAGTTAAGGTTAAATGTAAGCCTGCAGTACATCCTTTACACTGAGCCAACAATCATATCTCTGGCTGGAGCCTGTGAGAAATTACATTGAGGTGAATGTTTAATTGGTTGAGTGACATCAACTGACCTCTGTCGGACCTTTTCCCCCGGGGGAGAAGCATGCTCAGTCGAGACTTAGTGCTGGGGAAATCAGGAAGTACCTAAGGAAAAAATTGACAGTTGAGAAGGGGAGCCTATAAATGCAGACAGGCTGGTCACATGACTACAAGCTGGTCACATGGCTAAAAACAGGAAGAGTTCAACCAGGAAGTTACATTGCTGAACCTTTCCAGCAATAACTTCTCACAAAATTTATCTAGAGATGTGATTTAGGTTTTATTTTGAAGGTGTGATGGAAGGCTTTTTATATAATTATTACTAGTTTGGAAGAATTTGAGACCATAGTTACCTTTTAAGATACTTAGCAGGTGCAGCTCTGGACTGTGAAACACGCTGTTTTGGACTGGGTTCTCTGCCTATGGCACGATCATGTGTTAATGTAGAATGCCCACCTTACTCTTCTGGCATGGTAATGAAATGGCTAAATCCAATGGAAGGTCCTTTGTCACACTCCTTTCACCAGCACCAGGCGATATATGCAATCAGCTGTTACAGCAGTGACTGCAACCGAGCCTTACTACGCAGCTATTTATTTGTGTAAGTGCCATTTTTGCACTTCCAAGCAGCGGTGTAATAATAGATCTGCCTGCTAGATACCGTGATGAGCTGTTTTTAAACAGCTAATAGTGTGTATCTTAGTAAAGGTGTCTAGCAGGCAGATCTATATTTACACCACTGCATGGGACTGCACAAATGAATAGCTGTGTAGTAAGTCTTGGATGCTGTACAGTGACCGGGGGCCACAAAAAATGGCCAGATGGGACGAGTTCGACCTGCGGAACTTGTGTTTGACACGTGTGTTCTAGACAGATATAAACGACACAGAAGCTACAGCACAAACGAAACATGGTTACAAGATAGTATTTTGGTATCATTGTTGGTTCATACATACAGGGAGTTCATACATTTTTACTTGCAAGAAACAAATTGTTAAACAACTGGAATATAATCTGCATTCTGTGAGAATAAATAATCTGTGCAGAAAACACTGAAAGTTTTACTATGCTGAGGCAGTAAGTAGTTTTGCAGTGAAATCTCCCTTTTACTGTTGCTATTCCAAGTATCTTTATCAATGCACCAACAGTCTGAATCAAACAAAATAGTCTGAACTGCAATGTTACTTTGTTATACGTGAAAATTAAGGTGTGTGAGAATTCCTAGTTTTTTTTTTTTAAAAAACTCATGCATTTTCTTATTTCTCTCTGGTTTATGTAACAACCCAGAACAGTTTTCAGTATCTTGTAGAAATACTATGAGCTTCAGAGACATTGTCATATTTCCTTAAGACTTTGCTAGTGGATTTTGTGCTCTGGATATAAATGTCTTTATTTGTATTCAGGGTAGCTAGAACTAACTACAGTGTGTCCTTCTCATCTTCTCAGCATTAGAGCTTAACTTTGATAACAACAGCGTTCAATCTTCCAAAAAGAGGAAATGGACTAAGAATATCTCAATAACATTGCAAACTCACTGCTTTTTATTAAATTGCCAATCTACAAAATGGAAAGAAAGAAGAAATTAAAAATATAAATGGTAGCAGCATGAAAAATGAAATATGTAATTCGATTTTTCCCCCTGCTTGTAATCAGAAAACAAAATTAAAAGTCTCAAACTATTACACTGTTTTAACTGTTTATCAAAGGAAATGTTTGGAACATTTTTTTTAAACTGAATCTCACTTAAATTCTTTCTGAGTAATTCTTGTAATCTATTATAGGCTTTGAAATGCATTTTTCAAACATGACAGAAATCCCAACACTAATTATTCTTTCAGGGTTAATGTCTTTTTAATGAATTAATTTCTAAATTTGCATTGAACACAAAGAAGATAAAAAACAAATTGGAACAAACATAGCATAGCAGGATAGGTAAGTTTGCTTTAAAATTTTTTAAAAAAGCGTTACAATGCACTATAGATGAAAAGTGCAAATTACGTGTCTCTAATTTACCAGAATTTACCAGTGCTTTTTATTTGCAGCAACATCACGTTATCTAACTGCAGTAACCCAGTAAAATATGAACATATGATTGGTTGGGGCAGATTTATATCATAGGCTTGTGCACCTTGTATCACATTAACCCTTGAATACTTAATATACTCCCTGGCAATATTGACAATATTAATCTTTCTTCTTGGGAGTCTATTATTTAGCTGTCTGACAGAAAGAAAAAAAAAATCTAAATTATGACCCAAAATTATTTTATTTACTAGCTGAACATCCCGGCATTGTAAAGCATTAATAAAAAATGGAGCTCTGTCAGAGACATTTTATCTCCACCATAAAATTTCAATCGGATTGAGATCCAGATAGTTTTCTGGCCATGTTATTAAGTTGACATGCCTTTTCTGAAGAGCTTTTTGTTATGCTTATAATTTTTTATTAAAATACATTTTCAATATATTCTGTAAGTTCAGAGAAAGACATATTCAATCAATGTTTAACAAAAACTAAAAATACAACCATAAATTTTCCATTGCATTGATCATATATTATCCTATACACTCTCTTCTGTGGAGTTGGAAGTTCGTGAAATCTCAAAAATACTGTACATTGTAAAAGAAAAAATAAATTCCATCACATTCCAAATTAAACCATATAAAAAGATTATCTTGTATTCCAACCCCTTATAACCTTTGAATTTAAAGGAAATTTTGGCAATTTACTTTAAAAGTGGGCTGGATAAGTTTCTAAAATTAAAAAAAATATTGAGAATTATTAATATTTATACATATAGTGTAGTTCTGGTTAGTCCAGCGATACTTTTAAATTGGCAGGGGTCAGGAAGGCATTTTACCCCCTTTATAGCTGTTTTTTTTTATTTTGCCTTCCTCTGGATCAATTGTTGGTTGGGTTAAAGAGGAAGGTATAAAGTTTGGACTAGATGGATGTATGTCTTTATTCAACCTAAATTACTATGTTACAATGTATAATGCTCTTTGTTCTGTGGCAAGAGCACAGAGCATTCTGAAACTGACTTCATCAGCCCCAAAGCTACGTTTGATTGATAGAATGGATAAAGGTGTAAAATTTTTAATGTACCCTAGTGCTTTTTTTGTAGAGGCAATATTGCCATTATCTGGTATACAAACTTGTTTTATCAAGTCTAAAAACGTGGTTGTTTTCTTCTGGCACTCATTTTTATATCTTTCATCTGAACAAAAGTTTCAGCATGATTGCCTTGGCCAATGCAGATTCATGATGCATGACCATTATTTTTCTCCAATCATCCACAGCCCATGACTGCTTCGATTTAGTCAACTGAGACCTTTTTATCATCTGCTTAGGTTTTTTTTGTGGTTTACATTTAGCATTTGAAAATCCCATCTTCTTCAGCTTATTTTATACAGTTCATTTATCATTTGTTTTTCTTTTCTTTTGTTGTTCATTTTATATTTTCAAGTCATAATCATTTCAGCTTAGTGTCCCAATGCTTGACACCTTCATTGGTCTACCTGTATTTTTCCCTTTTACAACTTGACACAGTTGACTAGGAACATCAATGTCTTTTACCACACTCCAAGTTGAACTAGAAAGGGAAAGTTTAAGTATAAACTTTGAATTTGGCTTGAAAGACTGCATTTTGGAAGAGAATTTGTGTGTTTGTGCTGCAGACTTTAAAACTCAATAATGTCAATGAAGAGGACATTGTTGTTTTTTACTTACCCTTTAAATATGTCACAAGTATTAAAGGTAGGTCAGTTGGTGTGTGTGTGTATTCATATCAGGTTGAGGGATAAAATACTAACTTTTTTGATGATTAGTCAAAATTAGTTTTTTTGACTTTAGTTACCCTTTAAGTATGGCTGCAACAGTAATGGAGGGGTAGGTCAGTAACTGTGTATTCCTGTATCACGTTGGGGGTTAAAGAAACAAAGTTTTTTGATTATTGATCAAAATTTTCTTTTTTGACTTTAGTTACCCTTTAAAGTATGGCTTCCACAGTAATAGATAAGTAGATCAGTAGGTGTGTGTACCTGGGTCTGGTTGAGGGGTATGTCTTTTTTTGTGTTTACAACCATAAAACTATTTTTTATTGAGGATAAATCTAAATTAGTTTTTTTTACTTTACTTTAGTTACCCTTTAAATATGGTTTCCATGGGAATGGAAAGGTAAGTCAGTAGGTGGGTGTACCTGGGCCTGTGTGGGGGGTTGGGGGTATCACCATTTGTATTTATGACCATGAAAAAAATTGTTTTGAAATATCCACATTTGAGGATTGTTACCATTATAGTCTATGGGAAAAAATGTCCAGAAATTCGCCAATAACACCGCAACGCTTCCGCGGATTCCTTAGCTAGAAGAATGCACACTTCTCCTATATGCCCCGCATATTCATGCCTCTAGCTCAAAAACTGTGGGAGGAGATACGGTCTAAAAAAGCGGAAGAATAAAATGGAAGAAGAAAAAGAAGAAGAAGAAATAGAAAGAACAGTAATTTGGCTTTTTCAAGCCAAATTAACCCTTTCCCTGCCACAGATCGTATATTCACGATCTGTGCAGTGTATACTCAAACTGCCACAGATCGTGAATATACGATCTGTGGCTTCCCCCCTCCCAAAATTTTTTTCCCCCTGCTAGGGGCCATCGGGGGGCAGCATTCAACTGCCCCCCTAGCCCCCTCGATCCCCCCTCGGTTTGGTCTAAATCCGAGGGGGGGATCGGGAGATATCCCTACCTTTAGAGGCATCAGCTGGTCCCACGTGGAGAAGCAGAGGAGAGCCGTCTTCATTCCGGAAAGGGAGACCCCGGTGAAGCAGGAAGCTGAGTGATGTCACCGGGGTCTCCCTAAGAGAGGTAAGGTCCAGTGGAGGTACTGCAGCATGATCTATGGAGATCATGCTGCAGTCCCTAAGTATAGTACAAGCTGTCAAGCTGAGAGCTTTTACTATACATTTGTGAATGGAACTCAAAGTTCCATTCACAACATTGAGTCCTCTTATTTTATTTTTTCACAAAATCTCCTAAAAGCACAGAGTTCTATGGATAACAGCGCCTGGAATTCTTCATGTATATATGAAAGCATGATACTACCACGTAGCTGAAGGTGTGTAGCTTCCAAAAATATATAGTTTGTGGACCACGTAGCTGAAGGTGTGTAGCTTCCAAAAATATATAGTTTGTGGGGGGTATTTCCAAGTTGATTAGGCTGTTCAAATTACAGAACACTTTGATTTTTTTCTTGTAATTGGACTTGTGCATGCGTCCAATTTGAGCTAGTTGGTGGCCCCGTTTCTGTTTGCACCCACCCTTATGGCATACCATTTGATTCAGGACATGTGAGATATTGCCGTTTAGTGGGTTTTTTACTTGCCGAGTGGGTTTAGGTAGGATTTCAACCATTGAGTCCTCTTATTTTATTTTTTCACAAAATCTCCTAAAAGCAGGAGTTCTATGGATAACAGCGCCTGGATTCTTCTGTATATACGAAAGCATGATACCAACCACGTAGCTGAAGGTGTGTAGCTTCCAAAATATATAGTTTGTGGGGGGTATTTCCAAGTTGATTAGGCTGTTCAAATATCAGAACACTTTGATTTTTTTCTTGTAATTGGACTTGTGCAGCGTCCATTTGAGCTAGTTGGTGGCCCCGTTTCTTGTTTGCACCCACCCTTATGGCTACCGTTTGATTCAGGACATGTGGAGATTGCCGTTTAGTGGGTTTTTTACTTGCCGAGTGGGTTAGGTAGGATTTCAACATTGAGTCCTCTTATTTATTTTTCCAAACAATCTCCTAAAAGCACAGAGTTCTAGGATACAGGCCTGGAATTCTTCATGATATATGAAAGCATGATACTACCACGGAGCTGAAGGTGTGTCTTCCAAATATTAGTTTGTGGGGGTATTTCCAAGTTATTAGGCTGTTCAAATTACAGAACACTTTGATTTTTTCTTGTAATTGGACTTGTGCATGCGTCCAATTTGAGCTAGTTGGTGGCCCCTTTTCTGTTTGCACCCACCCTTATGGCATACCATTTGATTCAGACATTGAGATATTGCCGTTTATTGGGTTTTTTACTTGCGAGTGGGTTTGTAGATTTCAACCATTGAGTCCTCTATTTTATTTTTCCACAAAATCTCCTAAAAGCAACGGAGTTCTATGGATAACAGCGCCTGGAATTCTTCATGTATACCGAAAGCATGATACCATCACGTAGCTGAAGGTGTGTGCTTCCAAAATATATAGTTTGGGTGGAGAATTTCCATGTTTCGGGACTGTTTTCTTAAAAAAGTGTAGGCTGTTCAAATTACAGAGCACTTTGATTCTTTCTTGTAATTGCATTTGTGCTGCGTCCCATTTGAGCTGTTGGTGGCCACGTCTCTGTGTGCATCCACCGCATATGGCATAACGTTTGATTCAGACATGTGGGAGATTGATATTTAGTGGGGGGTTTTATTTGTGGGGGGCATTTCCAAGTTTTGGGGCTGTTTGAAATTACAGACACCTTTGAATTTTTTCTTGTAATTACACTTGTGCATGTGTCCCATTTGAGCTAGTTGGTGGCCACGTCTCTGTGTGGCACCCACCATATGGCACCGTTTGATGTAGGATATTGGGAGATTGACATTTAGTGGGTTTTTTTTTGCTTGTCAGTTGGTTTAGGTAGGATTTCAAATCCTGAATCACTTATTTTATTTTCACCACAAAACCTCCTAAAACACAAGAGTTCTTTGGATCACACTGGTGTCTGGAATTCTTCTGTATGTATGAAAGCTGGCATCGTAACGAGCTGAAGGTGTATAGATTCCAAAAATATATAGCTTGTGGGGGGAATTTCCCATGTTTCTGGACTGTTTCCTTAGAAAAAGGGTAGGCTGTTCAAATTACAGAGCACTTTGATTTTTTCTGTAATTGCATTTGTTCATGCATCCCATTTGAGCTGTTGGTGGCCACGTCTCTGTGTGCATCCCCACATAGGGCCAACCGTTGATTCGGGCATTGGGAAGATTAATAATTGACAGTTTTTTTTTTTACATGACATGGAAATTTGCCATGATTTTTAACTTTGAATTGTATTTTTATAATTTTTTCCTGAAAATCTGGTAAAAAAAGCAAAATTTTACATGAAACTACTGCGCTCAATCCATTGGTGGTATGCATAAAGAATCACACCATTGTGTAGCTGAAGATGTGTAGATTCCAAAAATATATAGTTTGTGGGGGTTATTTTCTAATTAAGGGTGTTTTAGTCTGACAAATCTGAAAAGTTGCTGTAATTGGGCCATTGTTCATTGCTCACTTTGTGGCTGATTTATCCCACGTTTGCGTGTGTAACCATACATAGGGCAATACCGTTTGATTCAGGACATTTGGGAGATTGATATTTGGTAACTTTTTTTTACATTACTTGGATTTTGGCATGATTTCCTACCTTTTGAGAGTTTTTTTTTCCAAATTTTTTTAGAAAATCTGCTAAAACTGTGAACTTCTCGACAGAACTGCGCCCACACCATTGACGTACGAATGAACAAACTACAGAATTTCGTAGATAAAGGTTGTTGGATTTTGAGAATATATGGTTTGTGGGTTGTTTTTTGGGGAAATTGCAGACTGTTCAAATTCAGATTTGGCTAATATTTTTTGCTGTTTCTGAGCCACTGTGCATTGTTTCACTTTGTGGCTTTTGGGGCTTCCACGTCCACGGTGTTAACCACACATATGGCATGCCGTTTGATTCAGACATTTGGGAGATTGATATTTAGTAACTTTTTTTTACATTCCATGAGGTTTTTTGGCATGATTTTACCTTTTGAAGTTGTTTTTTGTTCATTTTTTTCAGACAATGCGAACTTCTATGAAGAACTGCGTCCACACCATTGAATGTATAATGAACAAACCACAGTGTTACAATAGCTGAATTGTGTAGATTTCAGGAATATATAGTTTTGGGGGTTATTTCTAAGTTACGGGGTGTTTTGGAAAAACTGCAGACTGTTCCGAATTCGGAATTGCGAAATATTTTCGCTGTTTCTGACCATCGTGCATTGCTCACTTTGTGGCTTTTCGCTTCCACGTCCGCGTTGTAAACCACACATATGGCATACCGTTTGATTCAGGACATTTGGGAGATTGATATTTAATAACTTTTTTTTACATTCCATGAGGTTTTGGCATGATTTCTACCTTTTGAAGTTGTTTTTTTGTTTCATTTTTTTCAGACAATGCGAACTTCTATGAAGAACTCGTCCACACCATTGATGGTATGAATGAACAAACTACAGTGTTACATAGCTGAAGGTGTGTAGATTTCAGAATATATAGTTTGTGGGGGTTATTTCTAAGTTACGGGGGGTGTTTGTGGAAAAAACTGCAGACTTCTAATTCGGAATTGGCTAAATATTTTCGCCTTTTCTGAGCCATCGTGCATTGTCTCTCACTTTGTGGCTTTCGCTTCCACGTCCGCGTGTGTACCACACATATGGCATACCGTTTGATTCAGGACATTTGGGAGATTGATATTTGGTAACTTTTTTTTTACATTTCATGGGGTTTGGCTGATTTCTACCTTTTTGAATTTTGTTTGATGTTCATTTTTTTTGAAAATCTGGTAAAAAAAAAAACAAAAATGCAAACTTCTACGAAGAACTGTGCCCACAGCATTGATGGTATGATGAACTAACTACATCAGCTTACTAGCGGAAGGTGTTATTTTCAGGAATAATAGTTTTGGGGGGTATTTCTGGTTTGGGGGTGTTTTGTGGAAAAACTGCAGACCTGTTCAAATACAAAACTGGCAATTTTTTTTGCTGCTACTAGACATTTGGCACTGGTCACGCTCTGGGTTAGTTGGTAGCCATGTCTCTGGTACACCCATGAATGTGGCATACCATTTTTATTCGGAGGGTTAGGCTTTCATATTTGAGATGTGTTTTGAACTTTCCTGCAAGTTTTTTTAGCTGAAATTCGCATTTGATTTTGTCTCTGATTTTACAGTTGAGGAAAAAAGGAAAATGTGAGAAAACACTTACAAATGGACAAAGAGCTGCGTCCGGGTATCTGCATTTTGATCGAAACTAACCCTCACTCATAAAATCCTGCGGTGTGTAGTTTCTAAAATATCTCACTTGTGGGGATTTATTTATTAATTTGTAATTGAATATATTCTATTTAACTGTCAGTAGTGGTTATCATTTTAATTTGGTGTAATATCTTTTAAGGTGCAGTTTTAGTTTGGGGGGGTCTCCTGTACAGGAAAAGTCCGGGTACCTACATATATCTGGTATCGTTGTAACTCGGGAGTAATCTGAGCTTTTAGAAACAGTAAGATTTTTGTTGCGTAACCTTAAGATCACTATAAGTAAAAATGGAAAAATCCATGAAAATTTTGCTATTTTTTCATTTTTTTTACATATTTTACCCATAATTCCAGTAAATTTCCCCAGAAAAGTTACAAAATTCTGTTACCATGTTAAAGTACCTTTGTGCTGAAAAAACAAATGTATAAATATTCCTGATTTACTGCCGCAGTAACCCTTTTACTGTAACATTATTCTAAGTCTATTGGGGGCAAAATCCTGAAAATTCTTCTGGCAGTTAACGCAAAAAAAAATGAAAATCTCCTGGCAGTGAAAGGGTTAATTACCTTTTTAATGAAGTTTTAATCCATTGTTTAAAATGACAAAAGTGAAAAGTGTAATTTATTATTCAGAAGTATGTATGTGTACACTAACATGTGCATTAAACTTGTTTTATTTGCATCCTAATTTATTAGGTACTTTTTAAAAATGAATCAATCATAGTACCAGAAGCACAAATTGATTTTCAAATCTTTACTAAATATGTCTGTAAATTTGTCACTGGTTTTGTAACAAAATTACTGGTTTTGCCGATGAAACAAAATTTTGTTGCAAAAACAGACATTTCACCAGAAAAAAAATTTAATTTTTACCATTGAAATTTCAGCATATTTGTCTATGTATAAATGTAAAATGTAAATTATGTATGCTAAATTCTGGTCCTTTTTAACCCTTTCACTGCCAGGAGATTTTCATTTTTTTTTGCGTTAACTGCCAGAAGAATTTTCAGGATTTTGCCCTTAATTGCTTTAGACTAATTTTACAGTAGGAAACCTTGCAGTAAATCAGGAATATTATACATTGTTTTTTTCAGCACAAAGTCTACTTTAACATGGTCACAAAATTTTGTAACTTTTCTGGAAATTTTACTGGAATTATGGGTAAAATATGTAAAAAAAATGAAAAATTTGCAAATTTTCATGGATTTTCACATTTTTACTATAGTTATCTTAAGGTTACACACAAAAAAACTTAGTTTCTAAAAGCTCAGATACTCCGAGTACAACGATACCAGATATATGTAGGTACCCCACTTCTCTGTACAGGAGACCCCCCCAAAATAAAACTGCACCTTCTAGAATATTACACCAAATTAAAATGTATAACCACTAACTAACAGTGTAAATAGAAATCTACCCAAATTATCTAAAATATCCCCACAAGTGAGATATTTTAGAAACTACACACTCGCGGGATTTAACGAGTGAGGTAAGTTTCGATCAAAAACGCAGATACCCGGGCGCAGCTCTTCGTCAAATTGTAAGTTACTTTCTCACATTTTCCTTTTTTTCCTCAACTGTAAATCAGAGACAAAATCAAATGCGGATTTCAGCTAAAAACTGTGGAGGAAAGTTCAAACGCATCTCAAATAGAAAGCGCCTAACCCCTCGAATAAAACGGTATGCCACCGATGGGTGTACCCAGAGACATGGCTACCAACTAACCCAGAGCGTGACCAGTGCCAAATGTCAGTAGCAGCAAAAAAAAAAATTAGCCAGTTTTGTATTTGAACAGTCTGCAGTTTTCCACAAAACACCCCCCCAACTCAGAAATACCCCCACAAACAATATATTCCTGAAATCTACACCCTTTAGCTATGTAAGCAGTGAAGTAGATTATTCATTCATACCATAAATGGTGTGGGCGCAGTTCTTCTTAGAAGTTTGCACTTTTACCAGATTTTTAAATACATGGAATGTAAAAAAAGGTTACCAAATATCAATCCCCCAAATGTCCTGAATCAAACGGTATGCCATATGTGTGGTTACACACGCAGACGTGGAAGCGAAAAGCCCAAAGTGAGGACAATGCACGATGGCTCAGAAACCGTGAAAAATTTAGCCAACTCCGAATTTGGACAGTCTGCAGTTTTTTTCCACAAAAACACCCCCATAAACTTAGAAATAACCCCCATAAACTATATTATTCCTGAAATCTACACACCTTCAGCTATGTAACGAGTAGATTATTCATTCATACCATCAATGGTGTGGGCGCACTTCTTGTAGAAGTTGGCATTTGTCTGAAAAAAAAAAAGAACAAAAAAACAACTTCAAAGGTAGAAAGAAATCATGCCAAAACCTCATGGAATCTAAAAAAAGTTACTGAATATCAATCTCCCAAATGTCCTGAATCAAACGGTATGCCATATGTGTGGTTTACACACGCGGACGTGGAAGCGAAAAGCCACACAAGTGAGACAATGCACAATGGCTCAGAAACAGCGAAAATATTTAGCCAACTTCGAATTTGGACTGTCTGCATTTCTCCACAAAACACCTCCGTAAATTAGAAATAAACCCCCACAAAACTATATATCCTGAAATTTACACACCTTCAGCTATGTAACACTGTAGTAGTTTATTCTTCATTACCATCAATGGTGTGGGCGCAGTTCTTCGTAGAAGTTCGCATTTGTCTGAAAAAATGAACAAAAAACAACTTCAAAAGGTTGAATCAATGCCAAAACCTCATGGAATCTAAAAAAAAAGTTACTAAAATTAATCTCCCAAATGTCCTGAATCAAACGGTATGCCATATGTGTGGTTACACAATCAGACGTGGAAGCGAAAAGCCAAAAGTGAGACAATGCTGATGGCTCAGAAACAGCGAAAAATATTTAGCCAACTCCGAATTTGGACAGGCTGCAAGTTTTTTCACCAAAACACCCTAATAACTCAGAAATAACCCCCACAAACTATATATTCCTGAAATCTACACACCTTCAGCTATGTAGCACTGTAGTTGTCATTCATACATATAATGGTGTGGGGCGCAGAGTTCTTCGTAGAGTTCGCACTTTTCTGAAAAAATTAACAAAAAAACAACTTCAAAAGGTAGAAATCATGCCAAAAACCTGACGGAATGTAAAAAAAAAAATTACTAATAATCAATCTCCCAAATGTCTGAATCAAACAGTATGCCATATGTGTGGTTACACATGCGGACGTGGAAGCGAAAAGCCACGATGTGAGACAATGCATGATGGTTGAGAAACAGCGAAAATATTTAGCCAACTCCGAATTTGGACAGTCGCAGTTTTTTCCACAAAACACCCTGATAACTCAGAAATACCCACACAAAACTATATATTCCTGAAATCTACACACCTTCAGCTATGTAAACTGTAGTTCGTTATTCATTCATCAATGGTGTGGGCGCAAGTTTCTTCGTAGAATTCGCATTTCTACACAATTTTCTGGAAAAATAGAGAAAAATACATTTCAAAGTTACAAAATCACACCAAAACCCCATGTAATGTAAAAAAACTTACAAATTTCAATCTCCTAAATGTCCTGAATCAAACGGTATGCCATATGTATGGTTACACACACGGAGTGGAAGCGACTAGTCAAAATGAAAACAATGCGCAGTGAGCCAATAACAGCATTTTCCCAGATTTTTCAAACTGAACACCCCTCTAACTTGGAAATACCCCCACAAAACTATATATTTCAGATCTACATACCTTCAGCTATTGTAACGCTGTAGTTTGTTCATTCATACAATCAATGGTGTGGCGGCAGTTCTTCGTAGAAATTCGCATTGTCTGAAAAAATGAACAAAAAACAACTTCAAAAGTTAGAAATCATGCCAAAACCCCATGGAATGTAAAAAAAAAGCTACTAAATATCAATCTCCCCAAATGTCCTGAATCAAACGGTAGGCCATATGTGTGGTTACACACGTGGGTGGAAGCAAAAGACACAAAGGAAACAATGCACAATGGCTCAGAAACAGCAAAAAATATTCAGTCAAATCTGAATTTGAACAGTCTGCAATTTTTCCCCACAAAACAACCCCACAAACCATATATTTCTTGAATCCACACACCTTTATCTACGAATTCTGTAGTTTGTTCATTCGTACCATCAATGGTGTGGGCGCAGTTTCGTTAGAAGTTCGCAGTTTTAGCAGATTTTCTAAAAAAAATTGAATAAAAACACTCTCAAAGTGTTTGAGAGTTACCAAAATCAATTCCTAACTGTCCTGAATCAAACGGTATGCCTATGTTGGTTACACACGCAAACGTGGAATCAACTAGCCACAAAGTGAGCCAATGAACAATGGCCCCAATTACAGCAAATTTTCAGATTTGTCAGACAACACCCCTCTATATTAGAAATACCCCCCAAAACATATATTCTTGGAATTTACACACACTTCAGCTACGTTACGGTGCCATGCTTTCATACATACATGAGAATTCCAGACCCAAGTTAATCCAAAGAACTCCGTGTTTTTAGGAGGTTTTGTGAAAAATAAAGTAAGATGATTCAAGGGTTGAAATCCTACCTAAACCAACTTGACAAGCAAAAAAACCCACTTAATGTCAATCTCCCACATGTTCTGAATCAAACGGTATGCTATATGCGTGGATGCACACAGGGACGTGGCCACCAACTAGCTCAAATTGGATGCATGCACAAGTGTAATTACAAGAAAAAAATCAAGGTGCTCTGTAATTTCAAACAGCCCCAAAACTTGGAAATGCCCCCCACAAATAAAACCCCCCACTAAATATCAATCTCCCACATGTTCTGAATCAAACGGTATGCCCTATGTGTGGATGTACACAGAGACGTGGCCACCAACTAGCTCAAATTGGACGCGTGCACAAATGCAATTACAAGAAAAAATCAAAGTGCTCTGTAATTTGAACAGCCTACCCTTTTTCTAAGGAAACAATCCCGAAACATGGAAATTCCCCCCACAAACTATATATTTTGGAATCTACACACCTTCAGCTATGTTATGGTGCCATGCTTTCATACATACATAAAGAATTCCAGACCCAGTGATCCAAAGAACTCTGTGTTTTTAGGAGGTTTTGTGAAAATAAAATAAGATGATTCAGGATTGAAATCCTACCTAAACCAACTTGACAAGCAAAAAAACCCACTAAATGTCAATCTCCCACGTATCCTGCATAAACGGATGCCATATGTGTGGTGCACAGGAGACGTGGCCACCAACTAGCTCAAATGGGATGCATGCACAAGTGTAATTGCAAGAAAAAAATCAAACGCTCTGTAATTTGAACAGCCTAATCAATTTTAAATACACCCCACAAACTATATATTTTTGGAAGCTACACACCTTCAGCTACGTGGTGGTATCATGCTTTCGTATATACATGAAGAATTCCAGGCGCTGTTATCCATAGAACTCCGTGCTTTTAGGAGATTTTGTGGAAAAATAAAATAAGAGGACTCAATGGTTGAAATCCTACCTAAACCCACTTGGCAAGTAAAAAACCCACTAAACGGCAATCTCCCACATGTCCTGAATCAAACGGTATGCCATAAGGGTGGGTGCAAACAGAGACGGGGCCACCAACTAGCTCAAATGGGATCCATGCGCATTTGCAATTACAAGAAAAAATTAAAAAACGCCACAACCCACTCCCCCACCCCTATCCCCACTCCCCCTTTTAGTGGAAAACCAGTAAGTACGGAGAGTCACACAAGTTTTTGCACACTTTATTGATCCTAAAAAATCAATACGGTCTTTTTTTGGTACCTCTGCAAAATTTCCTACTAAAATAGGCTTAGTTTCCCTTGAAATCCAACAAATAAATGATCCGCGTTTACTTTACCGATATTACCGGGGACATTGGGAAGCTTGGAGAAGACAAAGTTTTTTGCTAATTTATAGTTTTAGGGTAAAAAAAAAAAAAAGGTGTGTGTATCACTTTAAGATTTTTTTTGTGTGCATTTCCCCTTTTTTTGGGGGATCATTCCCAAAGATGATCATCAAATCATCTTAGGGAATGATACCGAACTTGGAATACGGGCATAAATGCCCGTTTTCCAATTCGAAATCCGATCGGAAAAATCACTTCCCGGAAATCATTTTCCAGGAAGTGATTTTTCATTCATTGGCAAAGATCAATAATTTGGTGATCAGAAGTGATCACCAAATTTTGATCTCTGTCCCCATTTTTTTTCTAAGTCTTCGCTAAGTAGCAAAGACTTAGAAAAAATCCTATTTGTGAATGGAACTTTGAGTTCCATTCACAAATGTATAGTAAAAGCTGTCAGCTTGACAGCTTTTGCTATACCAGGGACTGCAGCATGATCTAAATGTAGATCAGGCTGCAGTACCTCAACTAGACCACCAGGGGCAGTCTCTTACCAGTTCAAGGGAAGACCCCGGTGAAGGAGGAAGCTCAGTGACATCACCGGGGTCTCCCTTTCCGGAACAACCCTTTCCTCCACGTGGGACCGGCTTTCTCCTCGCGGACCCGGCTAAAGGCAGGTAAATCTCCCGATCCCCCCCTCGGATTTGGACGAAACCGAGGGGGGATCGAGGGGGCTAGGGGGGCAGTTGAATACTGCCCCCCGATCGCACCTAGCTCCGTTTTTTTGGGTTTTTTTTCAGGTACAGCCACAGATCGTATATTCACGATCTGTGGCAGTTTGGGCATACACTGCACAGATCGTGAATATACGATCTGTGGCAGGGAAAGGGTTAATGTAAGATGTATTTGCTTCTTAAAGGGCATCTATACCGAAAAAAGGGTTATTTTAAATTGACCATAATTCTTCCGAACCACCACTGTCTCAGTTTTTTGTTGACCTGCCTCCTATTTCTTTAAATAGCCAATCTAAAATATCTTACATTGCAGCTGTCAATCAAGTTCCTTGCTCTCAAAAACTATTCTTCAGTGAGTAGTTTTACAGTAGCTGGAATGGTGGCAGAGATTTTCTTTTGAATGCTGTATGCTGTGTGCAGGTTTGACAGATGGTTGGACAGTTGGTTGGGTGGAAGTGGTTAAGAGAGGGAGGGGGATACTGCTCCTAAACAATATTAGGGCTATGTACAGAGAACCGCTATCGCAAAATTGTGTCCTAAAGTTCCGTTAATGTCTTAAAGGGCAATTATAGTGAGAAAATTGTTTTTTTAAAATTTCTTCTAATGTATCCTATAAGTCATCCCATCCACCAGGGTACCTTTAGTTTCTTTAAATTCTACATAGTCCCCGAGATATAAGCCTTTAAATATGCTGTGATTTGTAGGAGCTGCTACACCTCATCTGTCACTCAAAGGCACACACCCACACAATCCAAAGCTCCCCTGCAGTACTGTCACACACTCTCTCACCCACACTATATGTACCATGTGCAACATATAGTCAAATGCTGTAGTGCTAAACACAATCAATAAACCATTAACCCAGCAATATGAGCATAACACACTATATGTCTTATATACATACAAAACCAGTGACTCAAATGGAACACTAATACAGTATATATAATACAGTAATACAGACTATATACCAAACAAGACACACAGTGCAATCTATGAAATATATAGACTAAAGCAACTGAAATGTAACAGGACAACAAGCAGTGTCACTGTGTTTGTGAAGGTCTCACTACAAGCTGCTGTTACACTGACTCTCTCTTCAGTGATTTTGATCTCAGCTAAGCAGGGGGAGAGATATGAACTTTAGGTAAAAAGTAAATAACAATTAGCAAAGTTAGAGAACAGGCAGAGTTCAGTAACTTACTTGTAAAGAATCTCTGCACCACTTGTCCTCCTCTCTCCCCCTCTGCCCCTCCCTTCAGCATATTGCTACTTTATTCCACACTTTGATTGCTTGCAGTCTAGCTCTGGAAGGGAGGGGTCAACAGGATGTCAGCATTTAAAGTCCTTTCAACTGACAATGCTCGGACTCTGTATACAGCCCGTCACTGCTTGAGGGGGAGTAGACAGAGAGGGGAGGGGGACTACACAGCTTGGTACAAACTTCTGCCAGTGTGAAGAAACGAAGCCACACAGAAACATGAAAGTAAGGCAGCTTATACTAAGTGATCTATACATTGTATACAGACAAAGTTTTTTTTTCACTATAGTTGCCCTTTAACGGGGATTTATCAACACTTAACGTGACATTTAGACGTAATTTCCAATGCGTGCGTTATTCTTGTTAACTTTGCGCGTCTAGACAACGCAAGTAGTGTACCATATTTTAACACCATTAATGCGTGACTATAATGTGATATTTTAGAGCGTTTGTAACGCCACCACAATGATGGTCTTAATCAGAGGTTAACTGAAAAAGTCCTATGTACAGAGAGGCGGTATATGTGTGCATTGCTATCATGTGAATTCCCACAATTGGCCCGTTTTGTAATGTGTAATTGGTCGACGCAGACCAATCACAAATCACGCATGCATGCGTGTAGCAAGCAAGCTTTTCTTGATGTTACTTTATATATGCAATGCAAATAATTGTTGCTTTATTTATGAATGTATGTTCATTGTGAGCTATCATGTATGTTGCTAAGCTAATTAGTTAACTACTTAGCTAGCCACTACCTACTACCATAAACCAACCATAACAAATAACAGTAAGCAGATTTTGTTAAAGGGGAAGTATAAGTGAACTTATTTCTCTGTAATTTAAGTCGATATATAATAAGTGTCCTATGGATGTTTCTTGTTAGCGAGAGTACGTGCATTGCTTATTTACCACAATTTACGCAATTCCACTACTAAAACACAGGCTCTTAACGTGACTATACCGCTATGTATCAAGACTTACAAAACTTTAGTACTAAAACACACATTAAGCTCTTAATGTGACTTTCTGACGCAAACACTTATGTACTATTAATCACGAACGGTTTATTGAATACAAGTAACGCTTGTTAACTTTACACCATCTTTGCGATTGCAGCTCTCCATACATAGCCCTATCTGTGTGCTGGATTGAAGGCATGCAGCAACACATGCACCTCAGAGCAATTGTGTAACAGACTACGTCAGACTACTTCATTTTAATTCACCATTTATCCTGTCAATAATATCTATGCTATAATAGGAAAATACGGAACATTTTAGATGGGTCATTGTTACATTCTCTCCATTGCCATTTTACGATCCTGAAGAAGATTAACAGGAAGGCATATCTCATAGAGGCAAATGTATGCATTGTTTGAATATTTCTGAACAATTGCTTGATAGTGTAATGTGTTTATAAAAGCTTTTAAAGCATGTTTGTGTATATTTGTCAGGATAATATAGTAATCTACCTGTACCTTGATTACAGTAAACTTGAATAGAAGTTACAAATAGATATACAATCAAAGCTGTGAAAACTTATTCTGTCCTGCAAAATCTTAAGGCTAAAATATATATATATATATATATATATATATATATATATATATACACATATAAACAAGTAACGAAAAGCGGAGCACTCCTGGGAAATTTCCAACTAGAGGATTTTATTAAACACACGTTTTAACGCATTTCGCCCCTACTCCGGGCCGTTCTCAAGACAAAAGTGTATACTTTTAAAAGTGCCGATGTCTCAAGACAAAAGTGCCGACATCTAAAAATAGCAAACAAACGGAAGTGCACACCCCCCTGCCTCCCCCTCCCCGCCTCCTGTGACGTCATCCAATTTGGATCCAGAGTAGACTCATGGCTGCTCAAAGCCATCATAGGCAATGGTAAAGTGAAGATCCGCCCACAAAGCAAAAACTCATCAGCTGATATGTACACGAAGTGGGAACTACTTACTAAAAGCATCAATAGGCAATAATTTATGTGATAAGTAATATATACAGCTAAATATCTATAAAAAGTTTTAAAAGGATATCTAAGAGAAATTTAGATCCCTACTTAATTAGATGTTACACAGAATAGGGAAGCTTTTTCAGCTGATGAGTTTTTGCTTTTATTCCGCAGCTACACTTTTTATTGGACTTTTATAAGAACACTTGCACTTTATGGAATTCATCTTTGACACTGTGAGGGAACTTGCTTTCCCAGTCCTGACCACTGTGATGCTTATCATACCGGTGACCCGATCCATCTGACACAATTTACCACACAACGACACAATAAAGCAACTTTACATTTACTTGTAACAAGACCTACGAGTGCTTCTTCTTTGGAACCCAGTGTATTATTTTCGGAAAGCACCGAGGCATCTTGAAGCGTGCAGCACGAGTGCGGGACACAAGGGAGAGTTACACATTATATATATATATATATATATATATATATATATATATATATATATATACCCATTTTTTTTTTTTTTAAAGAAATGATCCATATGCATTGGATTTGTCCACTTTGGGATTCATTGCTAGCCAAACGCTGTCTACACATGCATCTGGAATACACTTTTAGGAGACATTAGGCTGAATTGTTTTTATTGGTTTTGGACTATGAACTGGAGTTTTCTGTGAAATTCACATTTAAAAAGGGTTTTAATAGTAAAATAATTTTTACAGTTTAAAACTATAGTTTTCCTACTATAAATTATGACTAAATCCGATAAGTGCTATTTCCAAAAATAATTTTGGCATAGAAAGGGAGTAAAGAGAGAAAACTGACTGACACAAATAAGGGTTTATGGTACTACATCATGCTTAGTGAGATGCATTTGGTTAGCATTTAGTAAACATGACCACAGGTTTCTGTATTTTTTCAGTACTCTCTTAACATAGAATATTTTTTTGTTTTTTTTAACAAGATTGAGTTGGCAATCTGTTTTGTGGTTTAGAGTGGACAGCTTTGTAGGTGCCATTCAATGTACATCCTGATGCATGTATGGAATCTTGGCAACCAATTAAGGGAATGTATGTTTTTGTCAGATGTGGGTTGCTCATTTGAAATCTGAGGAGCAGAACCTAAAGGCGAGACTTGCAGCATTGCAGGGCTTCGCAAACCTGGAAGGAGTGCAGATACTGGCAGCATCCAGTATAATGGAGGATGGACATGGGGCAGATAAGGTGATGTATCTTCTTTCCAGCTAATCCAGCCCATCAGCTCTGCAGTGAAGAAGTGGAGAATGGTTTACAAGTAGCATGTAGACAGATTATTGAGTGGAGTTGGGAGTGATCCAGTTGTCTTGGTTTACATTGGTACCAATGACAAAGTTAAAGGAGGAAAGGTCCTTAAAAATGATTACTGAGGGTTAAGAGCCAAGTTAAAAGCAAAAACAACCAGGGTAGAATTTTTACAGATATACTACCACAGCCACGTGCCACATTTGGTAAGCAACAAGAGCTTAGAAAAATTAAAGAGATTGGTGTAAGGATTAGGGGTTTGAGTTTTTACAGAACTAAGCAGACTTTTCTGTCAGCTACAGGCTCTTTAGCACGGATGGGCTGTACCTCACTAATGATGGTGCAGCTGTTTTGGGGGAGAAGATGGCTGGAGGGTTGGTGGTATCGGGTGAGTTATACCATGGGGTGGGTACTGTGGACATCACTGGGGTGGATAGGGGAGTAAGGAATCAGGGTATAAATAATGGGGAAGAGAGTGTATCTGTTAATAAATTAAATAATTATAATCTAAAATGCAAAAAGACTAGCTGAAAATTTTAGGAATTAGAACTTATAGCTTAAAGGGCATGTCCACCCCCAAAACTATAATCCCCCAAACTACTGGCCCCACCATGTAGTGTAGTTTAATCCTTACCTCACATCCCAACTCCATCTGGTTCTCCTGTAGTCCCCCCCCCAAAGTTCCAAAAACTGACCACCAGGAGGCTAGCAGGTCCATATAGGACACTGCCTGCTACCTGGCCTCCCGGAGATTCCTGCCATGCGTGCTGCAGCCCTTCTCCCCCCTCCCCCCCCCTCCCTCTCCCTCCCTCTCCCTCCCGTTCTACTATCCCTCCCCCTAGCATTAAACCCCCTTAATATTCTGCTCCCCCATGTCCCCCAGCCCCAACCGCATGTTTTTTTTTTTAAAAAGCTCCCCAAAACTCTACTTTTACCTCTCCGCTTTCCTCCGCTGCACTGAATGACCAGCAGCCGCGTCCGTGATTGGCTGCCGCTCAGCCAATCACAGACGCGACTGCCGGTCCCGCCCCTCTGCTTGCATTCTCGCAAGCAGAGGGCCGGCAGTGCGGCGGAGGATCGAGGGGAGGTAAGTAAGAGTTTGGGGGGCTTTCTGAAAAAAAAATATGCGGTTGGGGCTGGGGGACATGGGGGAGCAGAATATTAAAATTCGAATTTAGGGGTGGACATAGCCTTTAAAAACAAAAGTATGATGTCATTGGTATGGCAGAAAGATAGCTGAACAATTCATATGACTAGGCAGTAAATTTAGGAGGTTGCTCAAGTTTTCCAAATTTAAAAGATGAAATAGCTAGGGGTATAAATCAGTACAACCTCCGAGGAGATCCAAGGATCCCCTCTAAAAAAGTCCCCCAAAAAAGGCACTACTACTTATAGCTGAATAAAGTTACAATACTTCCTACTTAAAGTGCTCCAAAGACCCCCCACCCGCAAAACTTCCTCCCAATAAAAAGCTACAAACCGATAATACCACTAATATAACATAGTTGCATCACAACCAGGCGTCCCCGGCTATAGAGAAGAGAGCTGAAGTAGGCTAAAGCATAAAACTCCAGAACACTGCAGTAGAACGGCCAACAAGGTAACAAAGTTAGTCACAGTCTATAGGATATGGGACTTACAGCAAGAAGCCAGGACTGGGACCCAGTGTGCACCACTTCAAGATGTGTTTTACGTGGCTTATATTAGTATTAAGCTGTGCACCTGTACACAAGTATTTCTAGCTAGGGGTATAAACAATGAGACTGAAGTAATATGGTTGAAACTGTGCACGGAAAGCAAGAAGGTGGGTAATTTCACCTCCATTTCAATTAACCTAATATTGATTGGAGTAGGGGAACTGCCAACAAATTAAAAGGTATCAAGTTGCTAAATTTGCTATATGAGCTCTTGATTGTCAGATTGTAGAAGCTCCCACTGAAAAGGATGCTTTATTGGATCTAATAACCCTAAGCTCATTATGGAAATGAAAATAATAGGGAGCTTAGGAAATAGTGATTGTGATATATTGTCATTTATTATAAGAAAATTAACTGCTTTAAATATTCACTGAGAATTTCTTACACAATGCCAGAATATTGACAATGTCCAGAGTGGAGAAATATAAAAGATTATAAATATGGCCCTAGGTCTCAAAATTTTTTCTCTATGAAGCATGATCGCTGCAGGAATAAAAGGAAAGTGACCTAAATATGTCTGTTCTTATATGTACACTGCCTTGTATGAACAGTATAGGCTACATTAAAGGTTAGGCTGTGTGATATTTAAACAAACGTGTTCAACTAAAAAATAAAAGCAAAGAAGCTTATTCAATGCATTGAATCACCGAGTATTTTTGAGGTATACTTTCCTACTGTATATATATACTGCCACATTTACGGGGAGGCAGTGCACAGGTTTTTTTGCATGAAAGTCGCACTAACTGATTCATTATGGGTAAATGCCACTTTAACAGTAGGGAACCCTTAAAGGGCATAGCCACCCCCCTCAACTAAAATTTGCCATATTGTGTACTGTTAAAAGATCCTTACCTTTCTCTTCTGCTCCTTATGGTTCTCCTGCAGGCCTGATGAAAGTCCAGGAAAAAGAAGAGAAGGAGCATGTCTGTGTGTAATCCGTACCTGCTAATATCTGCTCCTCTGAGAGGACTGCATGTGCAGTGGAGCTCTCCCCCCTCCTCCTACCTCTGGATCCCTCAACAGCTGAATCGATCTATTGGGGGGGAATTGGTTTAAGGTAAGTCAACCTCCCCCAACCCTAAACAATATGTTTAAGACATCTAAATCAGTCCCTCAATGTGCTTACCCGACCTCGTTCCCTCAGCTCTCTCTGCTGTCTGGCAGCAGTATCAGTGATTGGCTGGATCTCAGCCAATCACAGACGCAGCTGCCGGTCCACCCACTTCTGCAGAAGACGCCGTGACCAAGGGAATGAGGTTGGCTAAGTACACTTAGGTTTTTTGAACTTAGCATTTAGGGTTGGGGGGTTGCCTTACTTTATATAAATTTTTTTCTTTTGGAAGTGGAGACTTGTAAAACATATAAGAGCTTGTATTAGAGCTGGGGAAGGGGGGTCACAGATTTGAGATGCGGGATGCCTCTGGCGGGGAGTCTACACTCACAATACACTGTTGTTTTTTTAACTGCTGCTGCTGTGCAATAAACATTTTCAATGTTTTAAATATTTATAAATACATTGTATCTTTGAAACAATATTGCAGCAATGTCCAGCGCTACTGCTGCCAAGTGTAGGGGTAAATAAAAACCCTTTTACTGCTCCTTTATAAATATTAATAGACCTAAGGAGAAACCCACAATTTATTAAAATATAAACAATATAAAAATATATATGTATGAAAATGAGCTGGCCAGCTCTAAAGCACTAAACCTATAATAGCAACAAACAGGGTTATTCAATAAAAGTTTTTATCGTTTAAAATGGTGCTAATTTTGCCCCAACCAATCAGATCTTATTTAACATTTGAAAGCTAACATCTGATTGGTTGGGGCTAAATTATCACCATTTTAAACGATAAGAACTTTTATTGAATCTCCCTGAAAGTATATAAAAACTGATATAATAGTATATAAAAAGAAACAATAAAATGGGGCTATGAATAGTGAGCTCTGAGACTGTCAGATGCTGGATCCAAAAAGTACATAAACGGGGCACACAGCTCCAATCCTCCAACAGATAAAGTAGAGAGGTTGCAGGATCAGTCACAGCAATCTGTTATGCAGAAGACATTTCGTTAGTCATCCGACTGGCTTTCTGACGGTCTGCCATGTACAATGCTGTTTTGACACCTTACCCTGGGCGTTCCAATAACACCTCTTAGCCACTATCCAATCACGCCCTTAACACCTGATTGTGATGTGCTAATTGGGATTTTCCAGGGTACATAATTGCCACAGATTCTTGCACAAGTCATTCTGAATTGAGAAAGCCAGTTGGATGACTAGCAAAACGTTTTCAAGAGCTAAACTTCAAGTCCAGTTGATCTAATTGAATATAACAGATATTTTCAGGCTGTTAAGGAGGGGACCCTTTCCACTTTCTCACATAGGTCCTTATCTTCCTCCAGTAAGTACCAATGTTTTCTTACTATCTCTCTTAGACTCTCCCATTCCTCATTATAGGAGGTCACTAGACGTAATTTGTTCTATTTCTCTTTTCTTCCTATATCCCTTTTCCTATATAGGATCTCAGTTCTATCACTATTAGCAGATCTTTTATACCCTCTGTTAATAACCTTACTGGCGTAGCCCCTTTGTTCTAGCCGACCTCTCAGGTCTTTTGCCTGTTTCTCAAAATCATCCTGAGTAGAACATGTCATTATTATGCTATGGAATTGACCCAGTAGTATTCCTATTATGACATGGGGGGGGTGATGGCTACTCACCTGCAACAATGCATTTACCACTGTACTCTTTCTATATGTACATGTTTGTATGGTACCCCCTATATTCATGAGGGTTAAATCCAAAAAGGTCTTAAGTCAAAAGTCAACTTAATATTGACCCTATTCATGTTCAACATGTCAATAAAATTGATTAGCCCCTCTGTTGAACCTCTCCAAAACAGGAGGACGTCGTCCACATATTGTAACCATAGGATGACGTCCTCCTCCGCTGACAGGGATCCAATCAATTCTTGTACCACCATCTGTTCCCAAAATCCTAGATGGAGACATGCCGCCCCCATCTTAGTCCCCCTTGTCTGTTTATAATACCTTCCATTGAATAGGAAGGAATTTTTAGTGCCTCCAGAATTAAATCATTGCGTGCTTTTTCTTGTTGTTCTCTGGAATTTAAAAATTATTGCACTGCTCTTAATCCAATTTAGACCAAAGATCCAAAACAATCCAAAGAAAAGGGCATAGAACCCCAAAAACAGCTTCCCTCTGATTAAGCACTCTCACTTGATGGTTATCAAAATCTACTTTATTAGAAGGACACACAACTCCATAAAATCAAATCCCCATGCATAATAATCACCACTAAAAGCACATTTACCGGGCGTCCCCGGATAGCATTGAGCACCTACACTTGCATCACCCGAGTGCGAGTAAGATCTCTCACGAGCTACATGTCTGGATATTCTCATATACGATGTATCCTACATCAATATCAAAGTTACTGCAGTATTAGTATCCCAGGGGACTTTAAACCGGGTCAGCCTCTCCGCGCAACCCACTCGCCAACTCCAACTCCGCCAGGCTATAGGTTGGGGTAAGCTACCCTTCTTCGCCCCAAATAACAGTGTTTGCACAGAAAACAGTTGTTGCCGTACTCACGGAACCTTTCACATTCCATCCTCCACTTGTGTAGGCTACCACCGCTGCATCACTCCTCCACTAGAGACTTTCTCATCCTAGAGTCGTCTTTTCACCTGCTAGCATGTATCACGCGGCCTTCGTCAGGGTTACGTTGCTGTCCCTTGAAGATCCTTTTAATTATCTTATGATGAAGACACGCCTTTCCTCCATGTCTTCACCACAAGACAAGAAATTAACCTTGTAACGTAATGGGTGAGGCGGCATGCTGGTGTCAGCATGGGTTACATCCACCATTCAGGGGATATTCCAATAGTCCCCTGTAAACATATAGTCCAAAAATAGAGGATGTGGAGAAACCAAGATTGAACACAGGCTGCGCTGTGAAAGAATATTAGTGTCTATTCCCACAGGTATACACACAACATGTTTCGAGCGGAATGCGCCCTTTATCAAGTGTACTTGATAAAGGGCGCTTGCCGCTCGAAACGTGAGTATACCTGTGGGAATAAACACTAATATTTTTTCACAGCACAGCCTGTGTTCAATTTTGGTTTCCCCACATCCTCTATTTTTGGACTACAAGAAATTAACCTTGTCTAAGATTTTTACCAGAAAGCAAAAAAAAAAATTGTCGGGACTCTCTGATTTGGACCAACAGATCTTCTTGAACCTTGAGTAATGAACAACAATATAGTAGCTTGCAGGTAGTGAATTTAACAACTGAGAAGTTTAATGATGGGGTTATTTCACTGTTATCAAAGGGCTTGCCATTTGCCCCTCCCTGCAAGTTAAATAAGTTTGTGTTTATAAAAGACATATTTATTTGCACAAAAATTAACCATGTCAAAGATTTTTACCAGAAAGCAAAAAAGAGAATTGTCGGGACTCTCTGATTTGGACCAACAGACCCTCTTGAACCTCCAGGATCTTTTGAAACAGAATGCGTCAATAGAGAGAATACAAGGGGGGAAACGTATAAGTAAAAAAAAATTGAAAAATAAATCGCTATGGTATCCTTCTGTGAACTGTTACCCAGGTATCGATTTATTCGTATGGCAAGTGTCAAGTGATGTTGAGAAATTGAATGTGGGGATGGTAAAAAGTCCAATTTTCCAAAGAGGAATTCAAAGTCTTAAAATATTTGGAGTCAAGAGATGACCTAATTGTAAGAGTTGCCGATAACAGTTGCAATGTTGTAATAATGACAAAGGAAAAATATAAACATGAGGTGATGCGACAACTGAGTATGTTCCACCTTTTATACCATCCCTAAGTTTCATAAAATAAAAAAGACCCCCTAGGTCGACCAATTCTGTCGGGGATGGCAGGCCCCCTAGAACATTTGTGTGAGTTTGTGGAAAACAAACTCAGATCTTTTGTGTATGGTCTAAGCTTTTTCGTACTAGACACGGGGGATGTTCTGAGGAAAGTGGATGGCCATTGTCTAGATGAAGGTACCACCATGGCAACACTTGACATAGCATAGAGGGACTGTATGCGCCCATTCCCCACAAAATTGGATTAAGAGCAGTGCAAGCATTTTTAAATTCCATAGAACAACAAGAAAAAGCAAGCAATGATTTAATTCTGGAGGCACTAAAATTTATTTTAGAAAATAATTCCTTCCAATTCAATGGAAGGTATTATAGACAGACGAGGGTGACCGACAAGGGGGCGGCGTGCACCCCCACGTATGCACGTCTCCATCTAGGAGTCTGGGAACAGATTGTGGTACAAGAATTGATTGGATCCCTGTTTTGGAAAGGTTCAACAGAGGGGCTAATCAATTTTATTGACAGGTTGAACATGAATAAGGTCAGTTTTAAGTTGACTTGACTTTAGCGAGACCTCTGTAAACTTTTTGGATTTAACCCTCATGAATAGCCATCAACCCCCCAGTGTCATAAAAGGGATGCCACTGAGTCAATTCCTTAGGATAAGAATTACCTGTTCTACCCAGGATGATTTTGAGAAACAGAAAAAAGACCTGAGAGGTCGGTTTGAACAAAGGGGCTACGCCAGTAAGGTTATTAACAGAGGATATAAAAGATCTGCTAATAGTGATAGATCTGAGATCCTTTATAGGAAAAGGGATATAGGAAGGAAAGAGAAACAGAACAAATTTCGGCTAGTGACCTCCTATAATGAGGAATGGGAGAGTCTAAGAGAGATAGTAAGAAAACATTGGTACTTACTGGCGGAGGATAAGGACCTATGTGAGAAAGTGGGAAGGGTCCCCTCCTTAACAGCCCAAAAAGCCCGAAACCTGAGGGAAAGATTGTCGCCAAGCCACTATGGGGTCAACTTGACATTATGGGTAGTTTAAGGTTCAGAGGACAGGAAGAATTCAGGATCAACAAGGAAGAGACATCCATGAAAGAAGCAGTCCAGGATGCTACAGAGACACGATCAATGATGGGGAAATCCCAGAACAAAGTTCAGCATACAAACAGAAAACAGGATCCAGGCACTAGAGTCCAAAGGCAGGAACAGTCAGGATAACCAGGAACAGGTTACATGGAGAAGAAATAACTTTGCAGCGATCAGCAACTAGAACAAGGCAAGGAGGCAGGCAGGAAAAAAGAACAAAAAGCAAGAGAACCCAGCACAGCAAATTCAGGGAAAGCAATGCTTTTTCGGGCATCGAGGCAGATAATCTGACTCAATTGAAATCTTTGCACCACCGGCGCACTTGTGTGACATCATGCACCCTGGCCACTACTATCTTAGAGGAGCCAGAAGGGCCAAATGTCAAATCCCTTCTGACAGTACCCCTTCCCCAGGGGGGCCTCAGGACCATATGACTGGGTTTCAATGGAAAGCACCTGTAGAATTTTTTAATTAAACGAGGAGCATAAACATCCAAGTGCTTGACCCAGGAACATTCTTCAGGGCCAAAGCCCTTCCACTGGATGAGATATTGCAAAGAGCCCCTAGAGAACCTGGATCAAGTATCTTTTCTACTTTGTATTCTTGTTCATATTCTGGAGCTAGAGAAGGCTGTGGGGAAGAAAAATGGTTAGTAGACACAGATTTCAGAAGAGATACATAAAATATATTGGGGATCTTCAGCTGTAATCAAAAAGTTGTAGGACTGATGACTAATGATAGGGAGAGGGCCAATGAATTTGGGTCCAAGTTTCGGAGAAGGTTTTGAAACCCAAGGGAATAAGGAGGAGAAGGTCTCTGTCTTTTATCAGCATAAGTCTTCTGTATAAAAGAGCTCTTTTCAAAATTATGTTTGGTAGCATTCCAGATAGTGGACATATGGGCTGCATGGTCATTGGCTGCAGGGACATCTGTAAGGAAAAAGTCTTGGGGACAATGTATGTTGTCCATAAACAGTAAGAAAGGGTGACTTTCTAGTAGATGAATGGGTAGTATTATTATGAGCGAACTCTGGCCAAGGTAACAAATCAGAACAATCATCTTGGCAAAGGGAAACATGACACTGGAGGAATTGTTCTAAGGCTTGATTGATTGTGGTAAGCAGAATAAAATGAAATAAAAGTGATATTCCAAGAATTTTACAAAGGGATCTCCAGAATTTATCAACAAATTGAGTACTTCTATCAGAGACAATTGTTCGGCTGGGAGACAATGAATGCAAAAAATATGGGAGATGAAGAGTTGAGAAAAGTCTTTTAAGGGAGAGGGTCGAAATGTGCTATTATAAAAATCAGAAATCAGGGTGCTATATAAAAATCAGGGTGACTTTATTTAGGCCTCAAAAATCGGTGCATGGAAAAAGGCCTCATCCTTCTTCTCAACAAAAAGAAATCCCACTGCTGCAGGAGCAGAGGACTGACGAATAAACTCCATTGGAGGTTATCTTGGATACATTCCTTCATAGATTGAGTCTCCATAAGGGAAAGAGGATAAGTACAACCCTTTGGGGACATGGTTCCAGGGAGAAGCTTGAAAGGGCAGTTGTATTTAGGTGGGGAGGAAGAGTTTCTGCTGACTTTTTACAGAAGACATCCACATAATCTTGGTATTGGGAGGGCAGTTGATTTACATTTACTGAATTGACTGGAATAGAGTATATCTGTTGTATTCAGCTAGATCAACTGGACTTAAAGTTTAGTTCTTGAAGACGTTTCGCTAGTCATCCAACTGGCTTTCTCAATTCAGAAGGAATTGGCTCTTCTGTGCTGGGCTATACATTGATGCAGTTGCTGTTTGGTCTCCCCCACATACAAATCAGAGCACTCTTCACTGCACCGCACTGCGTATATGATGTCACTTTTCTTGTGTTTCAGTATTGGGTCTTTTGGATGTACCATTTGCTGCCTCAGTGTGTTGTTTGGTTTAAAGCATACCGGGATACGGTGTTTTTTAAAAAAATCTTCTTAATTTCTCAGAGACCCCTGCTACATATGGGATGACCATGTTCTTCCTCCTGTCTTGCTTTTCCCCTTCACTGTTGGTATTCGTGTTCTTTTCTTTCCTTCTATTTCTTTTGACAAAGGCCCAGTCTGGATATCCACAAGTTTTAAGTGCTCATCTAAAATGTTTCATTTCTTTAGCCTTAGCCTCTGTGCTAGTGGGGATGTTCTCGGCTCTGTGTTGCAGGGTTCTGATGACACCCAGCTTGTGATCTAAAGGGTGGTGGGAGTCAAACATCAAATACTGATTTGTGTGGGTTGGTTTTCTGTAAACCTCTACTTCCAGTTTACCATTCTCCCTGAATTCTACCAAGCAGTCCAAGAAAGCCATTGTGTTGTTTTGTACCTCTTACCTTGTAAATTTGATGTTCTGGTCTACAGCATTGATGTGTTCTGTGAAAGCTTGTACTTCCTTCTGGTGGATTTTAACCCAGGTATCATCCACGTATCTGAACCAGTGGCTGGGTACTATGCCCTTAAAGGTATTAAGCGCCTGTTTTTCTACCTCCTCCATGTAAAGGTTGGTCACAATGGGTAAAACTGGAAATCCCATAGCACATCCATGTTTTTGCTTATATAACCTATCCCTGTATTTGAAATAGGTGGTATTCAGGCACAATTCCAGTAAGGAACACACCTGTTCTGGGTTGAGATCAGTTCTGCTGGTAAGAGTGCTGTCTTGGCCTAGTCGTTTTCTCACCATGTCAACAGCCTCCTTGGTGGGTATACAGGTAAAGAGAGATGTCACATCATAGGACACCATAGTTCCTTCTGCACCGAGTACTATATCTTCAGTTTTGTTGGTGAAATCCTGAGAGTTCTGGATGTGATGCTTAGAACTTCCCACCAATGGTCCTAAGATGTTGGCTAGGTATTTTGTCACCTTGTATGTTACAGAGTTGATGCTGTTGACTATAAGAATTTTCAAAAAACACTGTATCCCTGTCTGTTTTAAACCGAACAACACACTGAGGCAGCAATTGGTACATCCGAAAGACCCAATACCAAAACACAAGAATAGCGACATCATATACGCAGTGCAGTGCAGTGAAGAGTGCTCTGATTTGTATGTGGGAGAGACCAAACAGCAACTGCATCAACGTATGGCCCAGCACAGAAGAGCCAATTCTTCGGGTCAGGACTCAGCCGTGTACCTGCATCTTAAGTATAAAGGACATACATTTGAAGATTGTAATGTTAACATATTGGCAAAGGAACGTGACTGGTTAAAGAGAGGTGTTAAGGGGGCTATTTCTGTGAAAATAAAGAAACCAAGCCTAAATAGAGGTGGGGAGTTCGACACCAACTGTCTGCCATGTACAATGCTGTTTTGACACCTTACCCTGGGCATTCCTATAACACCTCTTAGCCACTAAACTTCAAGTCCAGTTGATCTAACTGAATACAACAGATAAATCAGTGGTATCTTTTAAACATACTGAGATGCCTGATACTATTTTCTATTAATATGTATCAACTAATTGTGACAATGGCTGCAGCACTGATTCCATCCCCGATATAATAGGGTGACCAGGTTTAGACACTTATGCACTTTTGGCAATAGGTAACGCATCGGGACCCTTGCATTGTACATAAGAATATCTGGGTCTGTTTATTAATGAGGCCAGCTTCAAAGGCATATTCAACTATATCATCGACATGTTTTTAACACTCAATGTTGGATCATTATCAAGAAGTTTATAGTGCTCAACAATAGATAACTGTCATTCTGTTTCTCTAACATAGTCAGCCCTATTCATGACAACTATGCTATCCCCTTTATTAGCTTTCTTTATAACAATGCTGTCATTTGATTCAAGATTTTTAAATGCAGTCCATTTAGAGTAAGACTCATTGTTTCACATTGTTTCACATTAGCCCAGATTTTTCTTATTCCACCCAGAATTACAGATTCAAATACATGTACAGAATCATTGTCAACATCAGGATGCTTAGCCTGGCACCTTTCTTCGTAATGCCAGGCTCGGGTTGTTTTAATATCTGGCTTATCAGAAAAACACTCTAATTAAATATCTTATAAACTTCAAAAAAATAACCTTACTTTCAAATTCCTCAGTTTTATATGTAGGAATAAAGCCATCCGAATAGTAATTTTAATAGTAATATCCTTAAGCTCATTCAGCGTGGTAGAATTGGCATTGCACTGCTTTCCTTTGGGAGCGTCTGGGTGAATAGTTTCTGTTCCCAGATCAGTGTTAGCCTTGTGTTTTTCCTCCTCCGCTTTGCTGGATGGGTCTGGTCCACCTTCCAAATTGTCTCTCTGCCCCTTTGTATAAAAAGAAGAGGGAGCAGCGGCTGTGTCTTTAGTTTAGCATTATCCGACTGTTTGGTTACTCACTTTTGGTTGAAGTTAAATATACCTGCGTCATGAGTGTACCTGAGGAGCTGCTGGCCTGGCTGAAGGAGAAAGGAACAGGAGTTCTGCAGCAGGCATGGAAGTTGTGATCAGGACAAAGGAGGAGTCATGGAGGACGGGTGTAGTGTGTTGGAAGAGGAAGCAAGTGCACTGAGCGATTAATGCTGAAAAAACAAGTGAAGACAACTTGTTCCTATGGCCACAAACCTCCCCACCTGAACCTCACATATAAGTCCTGTTTGCTGAGCGATTTCTGAGCTTTGTGTGATTCTCTCTTAAAAGAATTCTCTGTCTTAAAGGGGTTTGTCTGTTTTTAAGGGGTGTGTTTAGAACAAAAAAGGTTTTTAGAACAAGATTGCTGTTGCTTTGGCTGTGTATTGCTGTTGCTGTATATTTCTGTTACTGTGTATTGACGTTGATGTATATTGCTGTGGCTGTGTATTGCTGTTGCTGTTGTGTATTGCTGTTCTTGTCTATTGCTGTTTAGTATGTACAGTTTTGTTGGGGCCATGCAATGTGCATCCTGCCGCATGTATGGTATCTTGGTGCAGCCGCACTGAGCAACCTTTGTGTGTGTCAAATGTGAGTGGGTTGCCCATTTGTAATCTGAGGTCCAGAATCTAAAGGGGAAACTTGCAGCATTGCAGGGCTTGGCAAACCTAGGGGAAATGCAGGTACTGGCATGGGCCAGTAAACTGGAGAATGGAATTGGGGCAGAAAAGGCGGTGAAGGAAGATACATTTGTAAGGGTCACTAGGTGAAGTAGGGGATGGAAGGGTAGGGTCGCTTCTTTCCAGCTAGTTGATCCAAACAGATTTGCCATTTAGGTGAAGATGTGGAGGACGGCGGCTCGGAAGTAGCATGTATGAGCACCCAGGGGACTGCCATACCAAATACAAAGGAGGGAGAACTGGGGGCTAGGAAGGATAGGCAGGTGGTAGTGGTAGGGAACTCCACTATTAAAAGGGTAGATAGGGTAATCTGTCGCCAAGACCCTACATGCCGAACAATGTGTTGTCTGCCTGGTGCTAGGGTTCGACATGTGGTGGATCGTGTAGACAGATTATTGGGTGGGGAGTGACCCGGCGGTCTTGATTCACATTGGTGCCAATGACCAAGTTAGAGGTGGAGGTGAGGTACTTGATTTGCAAGGGTTAGGGGCCAAGTTAAAAGTAAGGACCTCAAGGGTAGTGTTTTCAGAAATACTACTGCAGCCATGTGCTATATTAAGGAGGTAACAGGAGCTTAGGAGTATTAATGCGTGGCTAAAAGGATGGTATAAGGAGATGGGGTTTGGGTTTTTTATAGAACGGGGCTGACTTTTCTGTTGGCTACAGGCTCTTTAGTAGAAATGGACTGTACCTCAATGATGATAGTACAGCTGTTTTGGGGGAGAAGATGGCTAGGGGGTTGGAGATTTTAAACTAGGTATGGGGGAGAGGGAACATTGGACTACACAGGGGTAGATAGAGGAGTTAGGGATCAGGGGGCTAATAAGATAATGGAGAGAGGAGATGGGGAAGGGGGAGCATAAAGGATAAGGATACATGTATGTCCAAGTAAGGAAATAAATTCATTTATAATCTAAAATGTATGCTTACAAATCGAAGATTTCTGGCTGGAAAAACTGGGGAACTGGAGCTAATAGCATTAAAAGAAATGTATGATGTGGTTGGTATAGCAGAAACATGGCTAAATGATTCACATGACTGGACAGTAAATAATGAAGGATACTCCTTATTTAGACATAACAGTTAATAAGAAAAGCGGAGGAGTATGTATATGTATGTTGAACAGTGAGATAGATGGGGGTATAAACGATAAGGCAGAAACAATATGGGTGGAGCTGTGTACAGGAAGCAAGAAGGTGGGTAAATTAATTGTTGATGTATGTTATTAGCCGCCAAATGCCAGTGAGGAGGTGGAAATGAAATTCTATATGCAGTTGGCAAAGGCTGCTGGTATGGGGCATGTTCTGGCTATGGGGGATTTCAATTACCCTGACATAGATTGGATTAAGGTAACTGCCAGCATCTCAATATGTATCAAGTTCTTACATTTTCTATATAAGCATTTTCTTTCGCAGATGGTAGACGTTCCTACTAGGCAGGATGCGTTGTTGGATCTGGTGATATCTAATAACCCTGAACTAATTTTGGAGATGAAGTTAATGGGAAGCTTAGGGAATAGTGGTCATGATATAGTGTCATTTAATATGGTTTGCAAAAAAATAAAAATGCACTGGGCTAACAAAAACTTAATCTAGGAAAGCTAATTTTATGTTACGCATAGACTGTGGGGATTTGTTCCTAGGTGAAGATATTGAGCAGAATTAGACCGCTTTTAAAGGGATATTAAACTATTACATTTCTAAATTTAGGGAACAAGTGAAAAGAAATGAGGCCCACGCCAGCATGGCTTAATGCTCAGATAAAAAGGAAAATGGCAAAAAAAGGAAAAAAAATTGAAATCAGAGGGCAGAGAACAGGCTTACATGGAGTATAAAAGCTGTAATAAGGAGTGCAAGAAAGCAACTAAACTAACTAAAATAGAAAATGAATTATGGATAGCAGAACAAATCAAATCCAAACCAAAAATGTTTTCTAAGTATACCAATAGTAAAAAGATGAGGACTGGGAATGTGTGACCATTAAATAATATGGGTCTGAGGTGGTTGTAGATGATGCCAAAAAGGCTAATCTGCTAAAGCATTTTCCCCCCTCTGTATTCACTATAGAGAATCCTAGCCCTTATAGCAGGGACTGAAGTAATATGAAGGGTATACGGTAAATCAGAAATATTCACTCTGGCTGACAGAGGATATGGTACGGCAACAATTAGACAAAGTTAATATCAATAAAGCCACAGGACCGGATGAAATACATCCTAGGATCTTAAAAGAGCTTAGTCTAGTTTTATCTAGACCACTGGTTCTCCTCTTTTCAGATTCATGTTTGTCTGGTAATGTGTCACTGGATTGGAAAAAAGCCAATGTAATACCAATATTCAAAAAAGGTAGTCCTTCCCAATCTGGTAAATATAGACCTGTATGCCTAACATCAGTGGTAGAGAAGATGCTGGAAACTTTGTTACGGGATCATATCCTTGTCTTCAGAACTAATCTTATTAGTAGTAGTCAGCAAGGATTTATGAGAAATGGATTGTGCCAGACAAATTTATTTGGCTTTTATGAAGAAGTGAGTTTGAATTTAAATTCAGGCATAGCAGTGGATGTGGTACACTTGGATTTTGGTGAAGCTTTTGATACTGTGCCACATAGGCGACTAACGTATAAACTGAGGACTGTTGGCCTAGAAGAAAACATTTGTACATGGATAGAGAATTGTTTATTGGATCACAAACAGAGAGTGGTGATCAATGGAGCTACATCTATGTGGGCTATAGTTCTTAATGGAGTACCTCAGGGTTCTGTACTGGGCCACTTCAGTTTAATCTGTTTATAAATAACTTAGAAGGGGCATTGAGAGCAAGGTCTCTGTGTTTGCGGATGATAATAAACTATGCAGACCTATGGAAACTTTAAATGATGTGCAATTGCTGCAAGCTGACCTAGATAGATTACCAAAATGGACAGCAGAATGCCATATGAGATTCAATATTGATAAATGTAAGGTGATGCATTTGGGGTTTAACAATCTTTGAGCCACCTACAGTATAAATAACTGGTAGATAACATACTAAGCTGTAGCAAACAATTCCAGGCAGCAAAGGCTAGATCTGGCAATATATTTTCTTGTATAAAGAGGGGAATAGATTCAAGAGGGAAAAATATTATTCTCCCTCTTTACAAGGCACTGGCAAGTCCTCATTTAGCATATACGGTGCAGTTTTGGAATCCCATATACAAAAGGGACATCTTGGAAATGGAAGCAGTGAAGCTAGTTCATAGATCCTCTGGATCAACTGTTAGGTGGGGTTAAAAAGGCAAGGGAAAATGTTGGACTTGATGTACAGTGTACATTTTAGGACATCATCATGTACCAGGTATCATGTATCAGGTGTCAGGTATCATGGAACGGGTATCATTTATCATGTATCAGGTGTCAGTTATCAGGTATCATGTTTCCAGCATTGTGTTTCAGGCATCATGTATTAGCTTTTGTGTATTAACACCCCCCCCCTGGCAATTATAGAGCATAACCCCTTGGTCTGGTGCTGTTAAAGGAAACAAACTCCTTTCGGCTAATACACCATTTGTGTTTTTCAAAGGGGCTGTCAGCGAATGATGGGATAGATAGCAACTTTTGTACAGTACAACAATCCTCTTTCGATACAGCCCTAGCGATGTTAAGAACCTGTGGCAGAAATTCCAGGCTAGCAAAGTGTGACATAAAATCTGCCTTTAGGTTGCTACCTATTCATCCAGCATGTTACCACCTGCTGGGTTTCCATTTTTATGATGGTTCCTTCCCCTGGACTAAAGTTTGTCATGTTTTTACATTGAGTTATTTGCCACCTTTGTAGAATGGGTAGAACAAGGAAGTGTCTGACACAGAATACATTCTACACTATCTAGATGATTTTTTTTACATTTTTTTAATATTTTTAATAATGGACCGTTCGGGTAAATATTTTTGCTCAGTGGCTCAAAAAGTCTTTATGTTCCTTTCGACAGACTTTGGAGTTCCCATGCACAGAAATACAATTCTAAGGGATTGTCATAAACACTGCAAAAATAGAATTCAGGCTTCCAGAAGATAAATTGGCTACATTTAAAGCATTAGCAAAGGAAGGCTTGAGCTTTAGAAAATTAACTCTAAAACGGTTACAATCCTTAATTGGACATTTAACATTTGCAACAAGAGTAATGCCCATGGGAAGGGCCTTAAACAGAAGGCTTATTGACAGCACAATAGGAGTCAAGAGCTCTAACTGGCACATTAGAATTAATGCAGGCATGAAAGAGGACTTAAGTATTTGGAATTTATTTCTAACAACATTTAATGGTCAAACAAATTGGCAACAGGACTTTCTGGACAATGTATCTCTAAAACTATTCACGGATGCAGCAGTTTCAGTAGGCTGTGACGGCTATTTTCAAGGGGGCGCTGGTTCCCCCCGAACAGTGGCGATTCAAGTCCGACGCCGACGAAGTGGAAGTCATGCCATCACATATCTGGGAGGCCATTCTAATAGGCTAACGCAACTGCTACATTCCTCTTTAGCTAAAAAATCCTGGCAAGCTTACAACTTAAGCTGGGCCGGGTTTTTTTGATTAAGGGATATTTCAAAGTCAACCTTAGTAGAGAAGGAAGCCTCTATACCCAGGAATTGTTGCAAGCAGGCAAAGCAGTGTCAACAATTCTTAGAGATTTAGCAGGGATATCCTTCTTCTATAGGATGTTTGATAGGCACAATCTAACCAAACAACATCTATTATGAAACCTAGCACAGACTTTAGAAAACCCATCACATGGGCAATTTTGTTCAAAAATTAAAAGTATTATATAAAATATGTAGTTCCTAGCCTTTTTTCTAGCATTTAGCGTAACCAAGCTAGTTGCTGGATCAAAGACGAAGCAGGGGGTATTCTAAATTTGGATGTTCTGTTAAGGAAACAGAAACTGGGGATTTATCTCAGACGATCAAAAACAGATCAGGCAGGCATAGGCAAATGGTTCTGGCTTGCCCCTATGTCCCAAGCAGGGCTATGCCCAGTTACAACACTAAGAGTTTTTAAAAGTCAGACCAAACATAGATGGACCATTGCTATTGCATCAAGGAGGTTCATACCTATCAAGGTTCCAATTCTCTAGAATATTGAAGTGTCTGTATAATCAAGGGTGGCAAGGGGCAGAGTTATAGTTCATACTCTTTTAGGATTGGGGCGGCCACTCAATGTTACATCATGGGTCTCCTGTAAAATTATGGTTCTAGGGCACTGGAAGTCAGGAAGATATAAACTGTATGTTCGCCCCAGCTTGGCAGAGCTATCAAATTATTCCCTAGGATGTTGTTGGCATGGTCAGAGAAAGTGCCCAAGCTCTTTTGGTATCGGCAACTGAAACCCCTTGAGAAAAGCCCAAAGAAAGTTAACTATGCGATTGCAAAATATGCAAAGGTAAGAAAATTATTGACTTACCAACATAAAGATCTTGAGCTGGGGGGACAAGAATTGTACCTCAGTGATGGAGTACACTTATCGTATTTAGCCCAAGATATATTTTGCTTAGGGCTGCAAACATTGATTGAAAGAGGTTTATTCAAATGGAGGGTGGCCAATGACAATGGTGCTGAAGAGCGAAGAACATCAGCGGTGGAGGGTCATTAGAAAAAACAGTGACTGTTTTTTTTTTTTTGCGGGGTAGTTAGTTACAATGGCTTATGAACTCGCCAGAGGGGCTTAAGCATGTGGTGAATATGTTTAAAAAAATGTGTATTATGCCTGTTCATTTGAGTATTATGAATAAAGGGCATTTGAATATGAATGTTCATGCTTTATTTTCAATAAACGAAGCTTAACTTCCTCCAGCTCTGATCTGTGCCAGTCTCCCTTTGTTCAATTTTGTTGCGGTGGCACATGAGATTTACAAGAGATCAATTCATCTTTGTATTTTTCTGCTTGTTCCTTAAGATTATAAACATACTGTTGAAATGTGTTAATATTTTTTTAATAAATCCTTGAAATATTATTGAAGGGATGTTTTGCAAAACATCTCTGATTTCATTCCAAGGAGTGCCATTAAAGGACAACTAAAGCCACAGAACAACACTGAACCAGAAGGCAGAACACCTTGATATAAAGCCAGTAATCAGTGTCTTACCTCTCATTTTGATATGGGTGCTGGGAAATTTCCCTAAATAATATATAGTTTGTGCTTAATATCCCAGCATTCTAATATCACACAGTCTGGTCAACGACCATTATGTTCTGCCCATGCTCAGTCTTTAGCTATGGCAGAAACTTGTTACAGTTGGTCACACCCATTAATAATCTCTATCCAATCCTTTTACAGGACAGATAAAGCAAGGAAGCATGTGACTGAGGCAGGAGGTGTGGTCTGACACTGCACATACACACATTTAATTCATCCAGTTCTTAACAGGCTTACATTTATTTTAATGCAATTTACTGAAGTCATATTATATAGCTTATTGGTGTTTTTAGGGGGGTTGTTTTCAGATTCTGGAGTATAAAAAATAGATTTAGTTCTCCTTTAATTAATGTAATCAATACAGAAAAGGTTGCTTCTTGCTAATCCAGTTATGGAAAGACCTACCACTACAAAAACTATATATACTAACTATATACTATAGTTTCTTTAAGAAGGAGTCATGGCATTTTTCCATAGTGTCTCTCAATGTCACCCCATCATTAACGGCCAGACACATACATCTCGCAACTCCTGCCACAGCCACAGAAATCTTGTGGTCTGAGTCCCAATACTTTGCATCTTCTAGATCAAATGAGTAATTTTTCTTAAAAGAAGGGATAGGAGAGAATCCTCAGGAACTAGCTATTGCTCCGGGAAAATTTGTGAAATATTTTCATGTACTGGAAACCATACATTTTCAGGTGGATTCATCATCAAAGACTCCATGTTGGACTTTAGAGCATCACTTTATCTTTGGAATAGTAATTATGGATGAGTTAGTTAAAGGCATTATTCTGTACGTTATTAATGATGGATTCTATTAAAGGGTATGTCCATCGATTTTCTAAATTTCTTTTTTTCTGTTTAACTGAAGAACGGGAGGTTAATGACCAATGTCTTATGTCCTGTTTTATCAGTAAAACTTGCAGGAGAGGAGGAATAACTTACTGAGGATCGCTCTAGCGCTGCTGACAGACTCTGACGCCACTGACATTCTCTGACGCATCCACAGTCCAAGAGGAAAGACATAGCTCATTGACCTCCTGTTCTTCAGTTAAACAGAAAAAAAGAAATTTAGAAAATCAGTGGACATTTTAACTGTATCTTTACATGTACCTATTTATGTATGTTTATATCTGAGATGGTATTTCTAACATCCTCCCAGACTTAATTTCTGAGGTGGGGGAACCCAGAGTAACATGTAGAGGCACAACCAGCTTTATATATTATTAGTGGTTAATTATATGTTTCATTAGAGCAGAGGAGCATGCATTTATAATTTTGTGACTTCCTTGCGCATAAGACAGATAGGAATGTTACCCTTTGTGGCCCTCTGCTGTGGAAAGTCAAAAGAAAAACTTCACTAAACCACATAAGCACAAATTCCTGAAAATTCTTCTGGCACAGACTGGAGTGGTTAACTACTAACACCAACAATTGTGTACAGCCATATTAAAAGGAGATCTTTCCCTCAAAAAATGTTTTGTCAACAACAACAGCCATGTACTGTTTGTTAAAGGTCATATCCACCCCTAAAACTAAAAGTCTTTACCTTACTCCTCTGCAGTGGCTGCTAAAATCCCAGAAAAGTAAAGAGTAGGAGCTTTCCTGTGTGTAATCCAGTATCTGCCCCTTCCCTGTCCTCCTAGAGGACTCTGGCATGTGCTGTGGAGCTCTCTCTACCCTCTTCCTGCATCTGGAAACAAGACTGCTTCTGGGCTCTTTTTAAAGGGGAACTGTGGTCTCCAAACAAGTTGAGTTTAAATGAAAGGTCAATTTCCTACCTTTAAAACCACCTCTCAACCACCTCTCTATGTGCTCCACAGCCCAAGATATAAAGAAATGACTGACCAGAAAGTAAATGGATGGGAGGCTGACAGTGCCGCTGGCGAGCACAGCCTCAGACTCCCTCAGTGTGTGAGGGAGACAGAAAGTCCCTCCTCCTCTCTGCTGTGTGAAGTACTGACAGAGTAGGTAAGGGAATCTACAGCCCTTCTTTCCCACTATGTGAAAAGGCTGTTTCCACAGATTTTTCTGTAGGGGGGGTCTGAGTGGCCCATGGCACCCGTGAGTGGGCAGGGCTTGTGCACCCATGAGTGGGCGGGGCTTGTGCACATGTGAGTGGGTGCCGCTTATGCACCTGTGGGTGGGCGAGGCCACGGCGCCTGCGGGTGGGCAGGGCCACATGGGGCTGTAAGAGAATGGGCCATGGGGTCCTGCAACTGGAGGGACCATGGGGTCCATGAGTGGGAGGGACGAGGGGAGCTGCAAAGGGGAGGAGGAGACACAGGGCAGATTGACTGACATGGTTTGAGAGCAGGGAGCAGGAAGTGCAGAGGACCTGGTGATGCTGCTGCCATATCACACACAAAAATGTAAAATTACTTACCATAATTCAGGGATCTAGCGGAATTACAAGTGTGGAATATTGCAGAATTTAGGTAAAAATGTCCGTGTTGAAAAAGTGGAGAAATTTCCCTACTGTATTTGATTTGCAAATAATGTGTTTTAATAATAAAAAAATCTTTTGTACAAATGCATACAACTAAAAAATGTATTATTTGTGCAAATAATATAAACACATTTAATTTGCAATGTGCAATAACCTTTAAAGGGTGAAAAAATTAATTTGCCTTATTTCAATCTATAAATATATACACATAAGCAGCACTTACTCTGGTGTGTTTGTGTTGCTGCATGGCTTTAATCCATTTTTGCTCAGGGCAAGCATTCTCAGTAATCACTATGAGGCAGCACCGAGAGAGGGAATGTCCAATCATATACAGTAGTTCACAAACCAACTGTCAACATTCTAGCTACAGCAAAACTGCACATGACATAAGAGTTTATGATACTAAAGCCCTTGATTGACAGCTGAAATGTAAGATGTTTCAGACTGGATATCTAAAGAAATAGGAGACAGATCAACAAATAAAAATGATGCAGTGATAGTTAAGAAGAATTATAGTTTCCAGTAATGGGCAATTTAAAAAAAACAAATTTCTCATATCCTTTAAATCATCACATAATCTTTATTAATATCATCAGTGACATATCAACCAAATTGAATTGATATCACCTTTGTCTCCTATCTGTTAAAATGCCAGCACCTTTTTTTAGGCTTCAGAAAATATTGCATGACAAAAGCTCAATATGCAAGTGAACTTTTAATAAATCTACTAATCATGCCTTCACTTAATTACTGCAATTTTCTCTACTCCAATCAATTCAGAACACCTCCAACACATTAATCTGCATTACTCATTTGGCACAATTATTAACTTCCTTGTATATTTATCCTTCCTAAATGCTATTTCCTTCAACCTGTATCTGCATTGTAAATCATGAGCTCAGTTATAAGAAAACTGAAAGTTTGTCATCAATCTAATTTTGCATACTTCATGTTGCTATCCAGTGCCAATTTGCAAGGACGTCACATACCCAGTATTGTATATAGAACCACACTAATGGGTTATTGACAGACTTGAATATGAAATGTAAATTCTAGTTATTAAAACATAATACTTTTTTTTACATATGTAAAAAAAAAACCATATGTTTCCCTTTCACACTGTGTTCTAAATACTACAAACATTTTTATAAGTTGAGTACTTACATAAGCTGTATGACTGCTGTAAATAAAGGTTAAAAGTGATGCTTACTACCACAGTTCTATGTGCCAATATAAAATAAATTCCTACATTCAATGTTTTTGTCTGTGTACAATAATTTTAATCAGTAAAAAACAAAATTTCCTTCAACATTTATAGATGTAGGAAAGCACATTTGGCAGATTTTTAAAGCAGCTGTAAAAATGGGTTGTTTTTACCACTGTTCTTTGCAACAGGACAGGTGCCTAGCCAATCATAGGAGTGGATGCCGGTAGAGCCCCTCCTGCTTGACTTCCGTGCACGGAAAGACATGGAAGTTAAGCTGAAGGCAGTGGGGGAACGAAGCTAGTAAGTACATTTGGGGACAGCTGTGACTGCTATAAACCTCGCAACGTTGAGGTTTATAGCAATTCCCTGCATCATATCAAAATTTAGTTTAGGGGTGGATATACCCTTTAACAAACTTAACTCCGTATATTTATAAACATGCAAAATGTTTTATTTATTAATCGATGTCCAGTACAACAGTGCAGCAATAAAATCCAAACTCAACTACCAGAGCTCAGAGGACGCCTGGATGTGGAAGAAGATGGACTCAAGATAAAAAGGCAGCAGCAGGAAAGTTAAAGGTGGCGGCAGAGAAGGAGAAAAGAAGACAGCTGAGAAGAAAAGAAGGCAGCGGAAACCTGTATAAGTCCTTTTTAAGACCAGGGGTGGTCCCGGTTTTGAGCTGCAGGACCCCCTTAACTTAAAGGTTCCTGTTAAGAGCCAAAAAGTGCACCCACCCGTGTGCATAGTACACACATCCTCTACCCAATGCACACAGTGTGACCCCTACAGAGCGCACAGCATGGTCCCCTACCCAATGCACCCAGTGTCACCCCTAACACAGTTGAGCACACAGAATGTCCACCCCCCTAGAATTGTGTTATTTCATGTTAAATATGGCAAAGCCTATCATGTACAATACCAATTCAACACCATTCTATCCCTGGGCATCATAGTACATTTTTCAATATTAAATCTTAATTGCCATTTCTTGCCACTTTCTGAGGTTATATTTCTTATTTTCTCCTTTAAGTGTTATTAAAGGGCATGTTCACCCCCCAAACTATCATTTAACCCACCTCTGGCCCCACTATGTAGTGAGTAAAAATCCTTACCTCAAATCTCAGCTCCATATGGTTCTCCTGTAGTCCCCCCCCCAAAGTCCCAAAAACTGGCTAGCAGGAGGTTAGCAGAGTCCATATAGGACTCTGCCTCCTGTCTCCCCTACGGGAGAAGTTTGGCATGCGCACTACAGCCATTCTCCCCCTCCCTCCCAATTTTGTCTCCCTCCCCCTAGTGTAAAATCCTTTTTATATTATGTACTGCTCCTTCCCCCAGCCTCAACCACATAACTTTTATTTACAGAAAGCGCCCGATCTTCGCAGAGCGGCCTCTCTCCTTCGCCGGTCTGAACGCCCGGCAGCCGCGTCCGTGATAGGCTGCCTCTCAGCCAATCACGGACGCGGTTGCCGGTCCCACCCCCTGCTTGTATTTTAATGCAAGCAGAGGGCCGGGGCAGTGCGGCGAAGGATAGAGGCACGGTAAGTAAAGATTGGGGCACTTTCTGTAAAGTTATGCGGTTGGGGCTGGGGGAAGGAGCAGTACAGTATATAAAAAGTTTATTACAAGGGTGGACATGCCCTTTAATAAATACAATTCAGAACTTCAGTGTATATTGTAACATAGGGTATCAAGTTCTCAGAAAGGAGAAAATTGTTCTGATAAAACAGCAACACTGTGTTGTAGGAAAAGAAAAAAAGTAAATTATACCAAGGTGCTGTGGCCGGCTGACAGCCCAGGACGGAGAGGTGTGTGGAAGTGAGAGAGGAAGCTGCAACGTTTGACCCCATGTGTGCGGAAGGGGGAATGTTTTGCCGAGCGTGGAGGAGATCCCAACACAGTCTTTTCCAAACGCTACCCAGCGTATGATATTAAGGTGGCCCCGACCACAGGATTCTGGTGTGAGGAGATCCGGAGTAGGCATCTTTGTCAGTTGTAGAGGCTCCTGGGGGGCTCCCCTCTCGCACACCAGCACTATCCTTTGTACGGACGGGTAGGTGCCAACAGTATACCTGGATAGGGTAAGCACTTGTTGGACTATTTTACCTTTTATTGCACTTAACATTGGATTACTTACCTGAGACTACCACTTGGACACTTGTTGCACTTTAGCAGTGACACTTTCATATGTATGTATATACTATATTATTTTATTTATATAGCGCCACTTAGGTATTAAGTACTGTACATTATAAAATACAGAGTATACAAATAGGGATAAGTGCATTATACAGATAAATTAAAGTCAAGTTGGCTTCAGTTTGAAAACTGAATAGTGAGTTTATTCTTAAATGACAATCAGGGTTATTCAATAAAAGTTCTTATCATTTAAAATGGTGCAAATGTTTTCAAAAATAGCCCGGCACACTCAATGCAATACAGCCTAAAGTTAAAGGGCAATTTATTAATTCTAATATATCCTATAAGCCATCCCAACCCCCAGGGTACCTTTAGCTTCTTTACATTCTTCATAGTCCCAGAGATATAAGCCTTTGAATATGCTGTGATTTGTAGGAGCTGCTACACCTTATCTGCCACGGAAAGGCACACACCACACAATCCAAAGCTCCCATGCAGTACTGTCACACACTCCCTCTCCCACAATATACACACCACTTGCCACACAGTCAAATACTTAAGTGCTGAACACAATCACTAAACCATTTACCCAGGAATATGAGCATAACACAGTATTAAATAGCCCCTCCGTCCCCCAAAACAAAATCTCATACACATACAAAACCAGTGACTCAAATGAACATCACCATGTACCTCAAACAGAAATACAGTATATATATATATATATATATATATACCAAACAAGACACACAGTGCAATCTATGAAATAAGATTGTATGTAAATACAGTCTGCACATCAAAAACACACATAATAGTATAAAATCCATTTTATTCAGATATACAAAAAGTGAGACTGCATTACCAATGCAACATTCATTCCATAAAGTACAATGTGACATTATTGAATAGGGCTTCCAGACATCTGGGAAATCACAGATTTGTCTTCTTTTCCAATGACAAATCTGTGGTATGGCTGAAATTTCACATAAGCGCGTTTTCAGGGTTTTCGGCCTTTAACACACACAGGAAGTGTTCCTGCAGCTAAATTACTGACAGAACATTAAGAGACTACCCCAATCCTGTTCTGATACATTGTTGCAAACCCGAGCACAGCACAGCAGCCAAGGTAGAAAAGTTCAAGATCTGATAAATTGTTGCAGTCACTTTGTTACATCCCCAGCACAGCCAGCAGTGAGGAAAGATTATCTGCTTTAACTCCTTGTGTTAGAATGAAAGGGGAAAGCTGCTCACCTGTCTGCCTCCTGTAATGTCTACAGCACAGATTTGTAGGCTAAAAGTAACTGCACACATCCAGGCAGAGAAGGGTGAGTAATAGTGTTTGACACCATGTATTCAATGGTGTGTTGTAGGTTTACCTATATGGCTGCTTAAAAAAAAGTTTCACTTGAAAAGTGAACTATTCCTTTAATGTATTGATGGAAGACTGGGAGGTTAAGGAGGTTATTACTCACCTAAAGCCCCCTCCTGCCATCCATTCTATCTCTAGTGCCCAGGGTGAGGACCTAAATCGCACTGTCCTCAGCTGTGGGTTTACTTTCTAACTCTAGATTTAATTACCTAAAGTTTCCCTCTGTGCTCTGCTCCCACTTCCACGTTCGCGATCCAGCCAATAAGGAGACATAATTCTTTCAGAGAGCTTCTCCTCATTAGACCAGTCGCCAACGGATTCCAGGATTGGAGCACTGAAGGAAACTTAAGATGAGTAAATCTTAAGTTAGAAAGTGAACCCAGGGTTGAGGACAGTGCAGTTTAGATCCTCACACTGGGCACTTTCTAACCGTGGAGCCTAGTTTAGGTGAGTTTTTATTTTGTGTACAGCTGGGGCCAGTCATTATGCTTAAAGGGCATCTATACTGAAAAATAGGTTATTTTAAATTGACCATAATTGGAAACTATAATTCTTTCTAACCACCACTGTGTCATTTTTTTGTTTGATTTCTTTAGCTATCCAATCTAAAACTCAAATCTAAATAGTTTTGAGAGCAAGGCACTTGATTGACAGCTGAAATATAATTTCAGCTGTCAATCAAGTGCCTTGCTCTCAAAACTATTTTTCTGTGAGTAGTTTTACTGTAGCTGGAATGGTGACAGTTGGAAGCATGCTGTATGCTGTGTGCAGGCTTGACAGTTGGTTTGTGGGAAAAAAGTCAGGTCGGATGGAAGTGGGAGTGGTTAAAAGAGGGGGGTGGGATACTGCTTCTAAACAAATGTGTGCTGGATTAAAGGCATGCATCAACATATGCAAATCAGAGTAAGTGCTACTTACAAGTATTCAATTATAGATTAAGATGAGGCAAAATCATTTTTTCAGTATAGTGTCCCTTAAAGGGGTATCTTCACTGAAAAAAAATAAGTTTGGCCATTTAGTTTTATTGAAGAACCTCCCTTTCTTTAATAAAAAGATTAGGAGCCGGGAGACAAGGTAAGCTACTTACCTGATCGATCGCTCCTCCACCGTGTAGTCTGACAGCTCCCAAAGGACTCGAATTTGTGCATAGAAAACAGAGTCCATCTGCCAGCAATAAAGAAATGGTGAGACACTACGGGGGTTAAAGGACAACTAGCTCACCTCAGCCCTGATTCTCTTCTTATCATAGAAAGAAATGTTTTTTTAAGCGTATGTATGTATGTATAATATATATATATATAATATATATATATATATATAAATATATATATATATATATATATATATTATATATATATATATACTAAAGTTGCCCTTTAGTAATGTGGTATTTGGGCATTATCAATGAAGTATCACACAAAATTTAACGAAAAATTACCAAAAAAATTAACTGTGTGTTTTTGGTCCATGTTCATCCATCCATCCTAGTATGAAGGAGACCTAATACTATGTTTACGGCGTACCAGGCGGTTACTTCAAAGTGGGCGTTAACTAAAAAGGTTAATGTGGTTTTGGAAAAAATTAGCGTGCCCAAACATTTTTTGCCGAGCACTAACACGCACTCCCTTTCCTTTATCCTTTTTTTTGTGTTTCAAGATCTGGAAACGCTACCAAAGTCTAGATGTGCCCTGCCTTGTTTGCCATTGACACTACATCGCCTTCCCTGCCCAAAACGCATTTCACCCCTCCCCAAGGATCAATGCATAATCCATGCATACAGACACACATAAATACTACATGCATACGTCACGTGAGATCTGACTTTCTTTCCCGACAGTAAAATGGCCAACATGTGGATTCACCGCCCAGTCATGTGACTGTTCACGCTATTCGAAACCACAACAACAAACTACCTTCTACCGGGCTTGCGTGTCTTGGAATTGGACTTTGGATCCAGGAAGAGATGGGAGAGGCAGCTCGATATTGCGGGAGCGCTCAGTCCTGCTGCATCGTACCGACTGCATAGAGAGGGGACCCGGGGAGCCTCATCTCCGTCTGCGGTGACAGGTAAGAGGCGATACCCCGGTCTGTGGTCTGTCAATGTGCGGTTGGATTTCAATGTCAAGTCCCTGATGCTGATCATTGTAGCGCTGTCCCCAGTAGACACCGATAGACAAGTTAGCAGTTCCCCTGTATTACACCTTCCTATAAACCACCCCCAGGGTTTACCTGGTATCTCTATGGCAGCTGCATCAACGCCCCCCACATTGCCCAGGAAACCAGGGGGAACAGATAGTGCTGCAATTCCTACATTGCCTTCCACACACATCCAGGTAAAGGAATATTAAAATAAATATATATACATATTAATTAATTACCCACATTTCTGGATTTGTAAACAATATTCTTTATTGCAAGGCAAGGTTTGCGAAATTGCGATAAAGGAGTTTCGGCAGTGGTGTAGCTCAGATATGGGGAGAAGGAGGCGTGGCTGAGTGACGTGACGTCACTGATGTTACTAAAGGGGTGGGTGGGGTGGAGTCAGGGGAGGGTCAGTTACGCCCCCTAACCACGCCTCTAACGTGACGTAAATTACGTCATGTAAGAGGCGTGACTAGGGGCGTAAATGGCCCGTGTGACATAATTTACGTCACATAGGATGCGTGGTCAGAAGAAAGAAGGCATTCTGGAGGCGGACTCTCAGGTAGGTTTGTGTCGCGGGACTTTGGGGTGGTCTCGCGGATGTGCGGGAGACTACCCAAAAATCCGGGAGACTCCCAGGAGGGGTTGGATGCCTGTTTAGCTAGAGATCACCGGGCCCTATAGCGATATTTTAGGTGGGGCCCCACCAAACTTTATAAAAAACAGTTTGGTGCAATTTAATCTAACTTGGCCAAACTGCAGCCTATTTAAAGGGCATGACCACCGTGCGTAGTTCAGCCCCACAAACCCCGTTTTCGTTTTCCTTAAACCTTTCAAAGATACTCCCAGGCCCAGATATTTTACTTACAAAACCCCTATCTATTGCTGACACAGAATATCTGAGCCTGGGAGCATCTTTGAAAGGTTTAAGGAAAACGGGGTTTGTGGGGCTAAACTACGTAAGGTAAAATTTTTTAGGAGGGTGGACGTGGCTGCAGGAGACCAGGTTGGGCCCCCTTTGGCTCCAGGCCCCATAGCAACTGCTATGGTTGCTATAGTGATCCCTACACCCCTAAATTTCGACTATGATTGTTTAGGTTGTCCTCAGAAGTAGAAAAGCACAACACATCAAATGTTCAAGCAGAAAAATAACTTTTATTGTCTCACACAACTTTCGCAGTGCATTTATCAAGCTGCAAATTCTGACAATAAAAGTTATTTTTCTGCTTGGGCTTTTAGTGTGCTGTGCCTTTCTACTATATTGCGTGTGCGCAATGACGGCATGTTGCAAGTGCAGTAACATCAGATGCGCACTCTGTGAACGGGAACACTCCTCGGCAATGGGGTTTGGCCAATCTCGTCGGGGCAGACCTGAAAACGGAAGATGACAGAAGGAGGATGTTAGAAACTTTCAAGGACTTAAGCTAGGTACACACAGCACAGATTTCTGAAAGATGACAGACAGGATCTGCAAGATCCTGTCTGCCATCTTTCAAAGATCTGCATACACACAGTCCCGAGCGTTCTCCCTATGAACTTCATAAGGAGAACGCTCGGGACTGTGTGTTCCGATCGGCCTTGTTAGACTCCTCTATAGGGAGTCTAGCGCGGCCGATGGAAATTTTCGGCCTTTCCCGAATTTTCGGCCGACCCGATCGTTTGGCGGCCACACGCTCGTTCGGGAAACGAGCGTACACACATAACGATAAAGCCCCGATACCGTCGGACGGTATCGGGGCTTTATCGTTAGTGTGTGTACCCAGCTTAAGGCTGGGTACACACAGGCAGATTTTTTGGGCCAATCAAACGTTACTTCCGTGTGTCAGTTTATTGGGCCCAAAAAATCTGTGCTGCTTTTAGCCACCGCCGCCAGGATTGGACGAACAGGCAATCGGACATGTAGGTTAAATCACGGGCGATCATGCAAACTTGTTGCCGCAGCCACTATTGCCTACACAGTCATTTGTACCGGCTGAGCGCTCACTCATAGAGAATGCTCGATCGGGACAAAATATCCCTTTGTGTGTACCCAGACTTAAGGTAGGGTTTAGGAGGGTCATAGAACATTCTAGCTGTCTCTCTGTCTATCTAATATTTAACTACAAAATGTAAGTCTTGTGTAATTGGTGGAGCTAGGGTGAATGTTGACCTGTCAATCATTGGACATTGGGAGGTATAAAATTTCTGGCTACAAACTTTTTAAAGCTCACCCCTAAATAATTGGATGTTTTGTCCATGCTCCATTATAAAAGCACTGGACCATATAAAATCACAAGGCCAGCATTAAGGTGACTTAATACCTTTCATCTTTAGTAGGTAGCACATTATTTCTTATAATACAGAAGTATATATTTTATGTATTGTAAGTTTTTGATTTGTGTGTGGGGCTTAGGGATAGTGAAGAGAGGAGGAAGATGTAATTGAACATTTTTAATATGTCCCGTACATCTAACTTTCATAATGAACTCCTACTTGCCAGTACATCTATTGTGTAGAGACCATACACATCAGTTTTGATAATAATTTCTCTGTCCAATACACTGTAAATGGCCATTAAGGGCTAAGTGTTTTTTTTTTCTTCGTTTGCACATACGCTTTTTTCAGATCATTGAAAATGCATGTTTTCGGTTGCGTTGCGATTGTGATTTGCGTTCTGCATTTTTAATCACAACCGCATGCGGTTTTCTATTTATAGTGAAAAAATGCATGCGCAAACACAAAAAAAAATAACGCACACAAAATCCCGTGCGATTGCATTTGCGGCGCAGTGTGGCCGTGCCCTAAGAATGTCGGGGCAAGGAAGTAGAGCGTAATGGAGGTACATTATCCACTATATTATGTCACCTCATAGTCCCTTGTCCTGTCTGTCAACAGGAGCAATTCCTGGCTCCTGTTACTTTAATTGAAGAATGGGAGGTAAAGATGCTATGTCTTACCTCCCATTCTTCAATTAATGTAATAGAAGCCAGGAATGAGAATAAGCGTTCTCACCTCCCTGTGAATAATAGAAACGGATGGCATATACTTATTTTTACGGGTTTAGTGTTCCTTTAAAAAAAAAATTTTTTTTTTTAAATCTCCATTGTTGATGCCCTTCAAATAATGTATTATTGTTGGCCACCTGTGCATGCATGGAATAATATATAAAAACTCCCCAGACTCATTGCAATCTTACTGGTGTAATCCTTTATGTATAATGACTTTTTACTACTACACTGCAAAATGTATGTATGCCTTTTAACTTCTTAAAGGGACAATAAATCAGATATTTTAAGTATATCAAATCTAACAATACTGCATGCGCGCCTTTTGTATTGGCGCGCATGCGGCAAAGATAGTCGCTCGGAATGGACAGCGCGCCTCTCAGCTGGGAAGTGGAGTTCCAGTAGGGCCTTCTATTATTCACAGGGAGGTGGGAATAAGCGTTGTCACCTTTCAGTGAATAATAGATACAGATTTATGTACTAATCTGGTTAGTGTCCCATTAAGTTACTGTTTGCTTTTTAAATCTATAACATTGAATAATTGTGGAAATATTTATTGATTTATTTATGTTTGTTTTGTAGTGCTCTCGAAAAATATACTATTGATGGAGCTATAACACCATGATCAGATTTCGTAGAAGAACATGCATCACACTGAGCATTTGTATATTTTTAGTTTGTTTCATTATGATGGGGTTGAAGATGCTGAGACCTGAAAATGCTGCTTTTGGAAATCCATTTGGACTTGGCCTTTTACCAGGGTTTCAGCAAGCTTCAGATAGTGAACAAATAAGTAATTCTAAAAGTCAAAAAAGCCATACTGAAGATAATGTTTTAATACCGACAAAATCATTATCTGACTCAAACGTTATAGTTTCTCAGTTGAATATGGAAACATTTACAACTCTTAATTATGACTTCCATATTTTCTATTATTCATGGTATGGAAATCCAGACTTTGATGGTAAATACATCCATTGGAACCATCCTTTGCTGAAGCACTGGGATGCCAAAATTGCAAATAATTTTCCAGAGGGAAGACACAGTCCTCCTGATGATATTGCTGCAAATTTCTACCCAGAACTAGGACCATATAGCTCAAGAGACCCATCTATTATAGATGAACATATGAAGCAAATAGGATCAGCATCTATAGGTAAATCTTGTTGCAAAGATGCTATTAAATATGCCGTTTTGTTTACATAGTAATTAAGGTTGAATAAAGACATCCATCCATCAAGTCCAACCTATTCACCCTTTTTTTTTTTTTTTTTTAAACCCTGCCTAACAGTTGATCCAGAGGAAGGCAAAAAAACCCAGCTAAAAAGGGGGGGAAAATTCCTTCCTGACTCCAAACGGCAATCGGAAAGTATCCCTGGATCAACCAGATCTATATGCATTAATACCAGTAATTCTCAACATTTTTTAGTTTTAGAAACTTATTCAGGCCTTTTTTAAAGCTATTCAATGAACTTGCCATTACCACATCTCACTGTAAAGAAACCTTTCCTAACCTGAAGATGAAAATTCTTTTCTTCCAACCTTAAAGGATGTCCACGAGTCCTCTTATATGACCTATTAGTAAACAATGCACCAGAGAGTTCATTGTATGGGCCATTAATGTATTTGTATAAGGTTATCATGTCCCCACGCAAATGTCACTTCTCCAATGTAAACAGCCCTAACTTGTCTAATCTGCCTGCATATTGAAGCCCCTCCATTCCCCTTATTATTTTAGTTGCCCTTCTCTGAACTGCCTCAGTTTCCAAGATGTCCCTTTTGTATATGGGATTCCAAAACTGCACCGCATATTCCAAATGAGGCCTTACCAGTGCCTTGTAAAGAGGGAGAATAATATTTTTCTCTCTTGAATCTATTCCCCTTTTTATACAAGACATTATCTTGCTAGCTCTAGCCATTGCTACCTGGCATTGTTTGCTATAGCTAAGTCTGTTATCTACCAGAACCCCCAAATCTTTTTCCATAACAGATGCACTTAACACAGAGTTATTTATGGTGTAGGTGGCACAGGGATTCTTAAATCCCAAATGCATCACCTTACATTTATCAACATTGAATCGCATCTGCCATTCTGCTGCCCATTTTGATAATCTATCTAGGTCTGCTTGCAGCACTTGCACATCATTGGAAGTTTCCAAAGCTCTGCATTGTTTAGTGTGATCAGCAAACACTGAGACCTTGCTCTCAATGCCCCCTTCTAAGTCATTTATAAAGCGATTAAACAGAAGCAGCACCAGTACAGAACCCTGAGGCACTTCGCTTAGAACTTTAGCCCACATAGTTGTAGCTCCATTAACCACCACTCTCTGTTTGTGATCCAATAACCAGTTCTCTATCCATGAACAAATGTTTTCTTCAGGCCAACAGTCCTCAGTTTATACATTAGTCGCCTATGTGGCACAGTATCAAAAGCTTTCGCAAAATCCAAATATACCACATCCACTGCTGTGCCTGAATCTAACTTCTTACTCACTTCTTCATAAAAACCAATTAAATTTGTCTGGCAGGATCTATTTCTCATAAATCCATGCTGACTACTACTAATAAGATGATCTCTGGAGACAAAGTCAAGGATATGATCCCGTAACAAAGGTTCCATCACCTTCCTTACCACTGATGTTAGGCTTAGAGGTCTATAGTTTCCAGGCTGTGAACGACTACCTTTTTTGAATATTGGTATTACATTGGCTTTTTTCCAATCCAGCGGCACATCCCCAAAGCGAATCTGAAAAGATGAGAGACAGTGGTCTAGATAGAACTGAACTAAGCTCTTTTAAAATCCGAGGATACAATCCATCTGGTCCTGAGGCTTTATTGATATTAACTTTGTCTAATTGTTTCCATACCATATCCTCTGTTAGCCAATGTGAATACTCTTCATTTCTTCCCTGCATATTATTACAATCCCTGCTGTAAGGACAAGGATTCTCAACAGTAAAAACCGATGTAAAAAAACTGTTTAGCAGATTAGCCTTTTCGGCATCCTCTACAACCACCTCAGCTCCATTATTTAATGGTCCCACATTCTCAGTCCTCATCTTTTTACCATTTATATACTTAAAAAACATTTTGGGGTTGGACTTGCTTTGTTCGTCAATCTGTATTTCATTTTCTATTTTAGCTAGTTTAATTGCTTTCTTGTACTCTTTATTACAGCTTTTGTACTCCCTGTAAGCCTGTCCTGTGCCCTCTGTTTTCAAAATTTTAAAAGCCTTTTTCTTTTTTTCCATTTCCCTTTTTACCTGAGCATTAAGCCATGCAGGAGTGGACCTAATTTTTTTACAATTGTTACCTAAAGGTACAGATTTAGAAATGTAATAGTTTAATATCCCTTTAAAAGTGGTCCACATCTGCTCAGTATCTTTACCTAGAAACAGTTCCCCCCAGTCTATGAGCAGGAGCGATTCCTTAAACAGCATAAAATTAGCTTTCCTAAAGTTAAAAGTTTTTGTTAACCCAGTGCACTTTAGTTTTTTGCAACCTATATTAAATGACACTATATCATGGTCACTATTCCCTAAGCTTCCCATTACCTTCATCTCCAAAATGAACTCAGGGTTATTAGATATCACCAGATCCAACAACGCATTCTGTCTAGTAGGAACTTCTACTATCTGTGAAAGAAAATGCTCATATAGGAAATTTAAGAACTTTATACCTTTTGAGGTGCTGGCAGTTCCCTTACTCCAATCTATGTCAGGGTAGTTAAAATCCCCCATAACCAGAACATGCCCCATACCAGCAGCCTTCGCCAACTGCATATGGAGATTCATTTCCACCTCCTCCCCGGCATTCGGTGGCTTATAACATACTCCAACAATTAATATACCTACCTTCTTGCTTTCTGTACACAGTTCCACCCATATTGTTTCTGCCGTATCGTTTACTGCCCCATCTATTCCATCTTTTAAATTTGGCTTCAATTCGTGTTTAACATACATACATACTCCTCCTCCTTTCTTATTAACTCTGTCATGTCTAAATAAGGAGTATCCTTCAATATTTACTGTCCAGTCGTGTGAATCATTAAGCCATGATTCTGCTAATACCAATTACATCATACCTTTCCTTTAAAGCTATATTTCAAGTTCGCCGGTTTTTCCAGCCAGACTTCTTGCATTTGTAAACATACGTTTTAGATTATCAATTGATTTACTTCCATACATGGTCGTACATGCCTCCTTATCCTCTATGCTCCCCCTCCCCCTTCTCCATCCTCCGTTATGTTAATAGCCCCTGATCCTAACTTCTATCTACCCCTGTGTAGTTCAACGTACCTCCCCCCCCATACCTAGTTAAAATCTCCAACCCCCTAGCGATCTTCTCCCCCTAAACAGCTGCACCATTACCATTGAGGTGCAATCCGTCTCTACTAAAGAGCCTGTAGCCAACAGAAAAGTCAGCCCAGTTCTCTAAAAACCCAAACCCCATCTCCCTACACCACTCTCTTAGGGAGATGGGGTTTGGGTTTTGGAATCTGAAGGGCAGCTAATGCATTTTTGGATTCCAAATCTATATTTTCAAGGGAGGCACACTCCTACCTTCCTCTTTATTCTGCAAACAGAGCGATCAGCATTCAAAAGGTGGATGTGAGTGAGAGTTGTCATCATTATTGGCTCTCTGTACCTGCCTTCTCTACTGGTTTAAGTCTTAACTCTCTGTGACTCAAATGGGAGGGGGTGGTTATAATTCCTATTTAAATTTATCTGTTCATTGAAATGTTTACATTTCTGGTTTATTTATTCATCACTGGATAAGAAGGCTTAAGCGGAGTTAAGTCTGCACAGGCAGACTTTCTTCCAATCAGATTTTCGATCAGCAACGATCGGAAATGCGACCGGAAGAACAGCTCGAAGTTCCCTACCTTGTGGCCTTGATCTTTCTACTGATTTCAGCTTGAAACCTGAGAGATTGGGACAGAAGTTGGGGTCAGCGGAAGATTTTCTGCCTGGCGCGATCTTTGTTTTTCTGATGAACTGCTCAACGTTTTGAGCAATCCGATCAAAATGTCAAAATCACTCCAAATGTCATTCATGTCTATAGGGTGCTTTACAGATATTCATTTTTTTTTTTAGTGATTAAATCCATTGCATGTGTAAGGTGTTCAACTAGTGCATGCAAGGACATATTTTGCTGCTCAGTCATATAAATCATGTTCTTACTATTTCACAATTGTATAGAAAATTTAAAGGTTAAATTAAACATTATCTGTAAAGGTAAAGCACCCCCACATAATCGGTTTCCTTAAAGGGACAGTTCAGTGGAAATTATCAATATTTGTTAAATTGTTAGTTTGTGTAATACCTTCCTAGTTATTCTACATATTCTCTCCCATTTTGAAAAATCAGTTGATTTCATACCCTTTGCTGTTCCCTGCTGTTGACATTAGTGAGCTGACATTTTAGGTTCTAATGGTCCTTCTTCTTCCCAGGATGCACCACATCCTTGGAATGTTCCTAACAGTAATTTCTACTGATTGGCTGTTGGATGGGTCAAAAATTCTCAGATCTCTACTGAGCAACTGAATCAAACCAGGCGCTAGGGGTCCTGCAAACAGGAAGTCAGTATTTTGGTTGCATTTATTTATATATAGACAAAATGCTGAATTGGCAGATTACGGTCATTGGGATGACAAAATACTGCTCTTTTTTCTGAAAAGCATATGTATTTGCTCTGAACTTCCCCTTTAAACAAAGACATTGCTAACACTACTTACAGACCCTTCTTGTCCAGTAGGAAGGATTCTTCTCTGACTAAATTCTGCACTGCATTCTGGGGAGATTGTGTTTGCAAGTGCTGGATTGAAATATTAAAAAAATGTGGAACCCTTGCTCCTTCCACCCCTTTTAGGTTTCTGTACTGATATTATCTGGAACATACTGTATACTTGAATCCTTCAAAGCAGATCAATCCAGCTCCACATTTTTGTAATCTCCCAATCTAGCACTTGAAGTGCACACAATGTCTCCCCAAAATGCAGTGCAGAATCCAGTGTAAAGAGATGCCTTCCAATATGAGAAAGTAAGACTAAAATATCTTAAATCTACTATTTTCAAATAACGGGGGAAAAACAAGGCAAAATAAGACTTTATTTTGAAGGAAGGAGAGCGATATAGTGATAAGTGAGTGAATGTAGTAAAGAAATGTATACAGGTGCACAGTATATTTGGTTAGGAATTACAAGACAGTCGAAACATGGCTAAATAGTGGCTAAAACAGTGAGTCAGGGCAAAAAAATTTAGCCTGTACTTCTCTTTCAGTTAACATTCTTGAACTTATTTTAAACTCTGGCACCAGACTTCCTACAGTATTTTTTAAAATACTGTATGTAAGTATTTAACTTATGTGGTTCTGTTTTTATTTCTTAATTTTATATTTCCCACTGATAATTTTATTCTATATTAATATTTGAAAATACAATAAAAAGACTAGTACTTTGAAGTGCACATAAGGGACCAGTAACGCCAACTAACGCAAGTGCTTAATTTAAGTTTAAACATAGTGTATTCATATTAAAGACTTGCAAATACTATTATAACACCGATAATGTATAGCACTAAGCTTTAGCTTTGAAGGGCAAATTACAGATAAGCACTGTAATTGTAACTACAGATAAATCATTATCTAGTTCAAAGGTGGAGATCAAACGTTGGCAGCACTCCTATAGCCTCAAATTCTTACTGTTATTCTTACTAATAGACTTAAAATGTATATAAAATTTCAGATGCAGTTTTAGCTAAAATTGGCCCTCTTAAACGTCTTAATTTCTACCCTATGCAAAGACTGTGGACACATATTTTCAACCTTGTCAATATTTTACATAATAATTACCTTTTTTTAATGATGCCCCAAATAACTTAATAAAACTTTAATAAAACCTTTGATTATAGAATATACCACATTTGCATGGTTATAAATTAAATTTTATGTTTTAAAAAGTTCTCTGTCTCTTACAGGGGTGGTGGCATTGTCATGGTATCCGCCTGGCATGGCTGATGACAATGGTGAACCAACTGAAAAAATAGTTCCAACTATTTTAGAAAAGGCTCACAAGTATGGATTAAAGGTGTGTTTTAAAATAGACTTTTAGTTTAACTGTTTATTGACTCATCTATTTTGCTACCTGTTTAAAGCTTCTGTAGGATGATTGAGGGGTGATTTACCCATACATAATTGTTCATTTGTAAAAAGTAGTAAATAACGGTTTAAATAATTGTAGTATTGGAGGTTAAATAAAAGTGTCCTACCCTCAAAAAAAGGACAATTGAAAAGAGCTCAAACAAGCCAAGAGTTAATGTGTCTAGCTGCTGTTAATCTTAAATTATAGTATTGTAAAGTTACACTTCCTGGTCTGCACTGTCTCTCTGGCTCAAGCCAGCGACCTTGAATTATTATTATTATTACGGTAGATTTATATAACACCAACATCTTATGTGGCGCTTTACAGTTGCATACATAAGGAAAACATGTTACATACAAGGGTAGTGCAAGTAATACAACGCGCAAATAATTCATGTGCTGGTCCAGCAGTATTCAGTGTGGTAAGTTACAGCATTACTGTGGTACAATAGGAGGGAGGCCACTGCTCAAAAGAGCTTACAGTTTAGAGGGGATGGGGGTGAAACATAAGGTGAAGCAGATCAGAAAGTGTCTAGTTCCAGATTGTAGCATTGCTTGAAGAGGTGAGTTTTGAGGTTGCATTTGAAGATACAAAGTGATGGCGAGTGACATAAGTGATACAATATGTGTACAATATATATACAATATAAAATGGAATATTCACTCCTACAAAAATGTTTTACCTCACACTAGTCACACCAAAACCCATTTACTGCAACACTCCAGAGAGAAGGAATTTTTCCTTGAAGTTCGCTAGTCCCTCACTGCACTTTTCCACATTGCAGCCATCAGTCAAAGTAGTGACAATGATGTCATGGACAGTGACTTATAGAGGCTGCTTTGCTCATCTGCTTTACAGTTGTGCAAGTTGACATAGAGTTTGCAAGGCTGTAAAAGGTAGTGTATCAGATAGAGCAGTCTACTGGGATTTGTGTTCGCACTACTACTTAGTGAAGACAAATCGTAATCAATTAGGGATCGAGAGAAATATTGCTTTCCTTAACATTAAGGGAATTCAATCCCAAATTTATTCAGCCCTGTTTCTCTACTTAAAAACCTATAGCACTCAGTGATCTAGATTATGATAGACCGAGAGAATATCTGATTCCCTACTGTAGGCTGGGATACATTGAAAATACCAGGGTCGTGGAGGTAGAACAGTATACTGGGTAGTGTATCTAGGGGTTAAAGTCCTGCTAACTGATCATAAATCAGTTAGCATTACTTATACCCTGGATCCCAGCGGCTTGAGATGAATCCACCAGTATATGTTTTTGTATAAATTCAGGTTTGCAGAAGAAAAAAAAGACTTGTTTAAAAAATTGGCCTTCTCTGCTCTCTCTAAACATTTTAGCCTTCTTATTTACTGTTCCCACATTTTCTGTCCTCAAATTTTACTATTGTTATACTTAAGATGTGTTTAAGTTTTTTTATTGCTTTGTTCGTCAATGCATTGTCTAAGGATTGATTAGTTACTTCTGCATGGAGAATATTGGGCACCAAAGAATTACTGCACAGGTTTAAAGGGGAAAAATGGAAAAGAATGATTCAAAGTTAAATATCTTGTCCATACCCTCATGACAAGTAACATAAATCATTTGTTTACAGGTCCTGAATTAAATGGTATGCAGTGTGTATGGATGTATGTTAACAGAGAAAGGGCCAACAACTTCCTCCAAAGTCACAATGATTAAGTACAATTACAGAATACAATTTCAACAAGCTCTTTTTGTGAATAGTTTCCAGATTTTCAAACTAATCGTCTGTCTGTCTTAGAAATACACATGAAAAACGATATATTTTTAGATTCTGCACTCCTTCAGTTCTGTAATAATGCTATTTATACATACAGTACATGTAAAAGCAAGTTCTATAATTTTTTTTTTTTTTTTTTAAAGAATAAACATACCTGCGGCTATATAGGAGGTGGCATTTTTTATCCATATATGCAGAATTCTTGGATCAGTTCTGAAGAGAAGTCCATGATTTTAGCAGATTTGAAAAATTGCCCCATAGAAAAGTAAACACCTCCATTAAATTTCACTCGCATCATTGAATGTAGAAACATGGCCAGAAAATAGCCCCAGTATGAGCCAATGCATAACTTTGGGTGTGTGCAAACTTTCATTTTTTTATATCTGTGCTGTATAAAATGAAACACAAATAAACCTGTTATTTAGCATACAATGCACAGTATGTCTTTCATTTCTGATTATATTTAAAATGGAATTATATTTTACTGCAATTTATTTGTTTGGCTCTGATGTGTCACCCAATACTTTGCGATGCTGTATAATTTGAACTTTTCTCTTTAAGGTTACATTTCATATTGAGCCATACAAGAATCGAGATGATGTCAGCTTGTATAAAAATATCATTTATATAATTGACACGTAAGTTATTTCCCCCCCTCATTTACATTTTATGAACAAGAAGTTTATTGTTTTGTGTTCGAAATTAAGCTTATTAAAACATTTGTGTTTAAGTAGTGTTGTTAAGCCTCTCCATAAAACCCATAGATACTTTGCTTAAATACTGTATTACCATATTATTGCTGCATTATAAGGTTTAGGGCAGAAATGCCCAGGCATCTCTGCAGGCACCTTACCAAAATATATCTAGAGACAAAGTCCATTTCAAATGCTTGAACAGAGAAGAAAGTTTATTGTAGTCACTTACCACAGAATATATCACTCCATGACTGCAGTGAGAGCTCTGTTTTTGCATCCGTTTATATAGGCATTATTTTCATTATTATTTCATTATAATTGTTATACAATATATTTTATTGGTTACATGTAAGTAACATTAAAAATTACATTTCTGATCTGTTGTATTCTAAGGTTGCATATTATATTACTCACAAATCACTCCTTCTGTCTTGCCTTTTCCTGAGACATGACACTCTTCCATGTCTGGCAGACATAAAAATCCCCTCACTATGAAACAGCTCATGACTTCTTTCAGACTAAAAGACAAAATTCAGCATTAAAAAAACGCTAACTTAGTTTCATAAAGAGACTGCATAGAGAAGCAGAAATAAAAATAGCCTGAAAATCGAACTTCGGCTTACACTTGAGTCACTCACCTCAGAGAGAAATTTGGCTTCCACTCACTCCGCATCTTATACCTGACCTCACTACTCGGCGCCTGTCTCACTTCTCTCTGAGGTGAGCGTCTGGAGACCTTACCTGGATGGAAAACTGGATTGAAGGCAAGACACAGTAACACTGAACTGGGGGGGGGGGGGGCTCTCGGTGGGGTGGTCATTAATCCCATACAGTAACCCCCAATTTCTTGCCACTGCAGATGTTTGAAAACTACAACTCCCAGCAACTAAAGCATGCTGGGAGTTGTAGTTTCCAAACATCTGGAGTGCTGAGGAATTGGGGGTTACTGTATGGGATTACTGTCCATTCAAAGGGCAACTAATGCCTCAAAATACAGAATCAGGAGGATGGTATATATTGTTAAAAATATTGCCTTCTGATTCTGTATTGTTTTGAGGCTTTAGTTGCCCTTTAAATGGACAGCAGAATTCCCATACAGTAGTCCCATACAGTAATAGCCACACTGGATTTGGCTATTACTGTATGGGAATTCTGCAATACAGAATCAGTAGGCAGAAGTGGTCATAATTGCCAACCCTCGGCTTATACTCAAGTCAATCAGGGTTCCCTAATCTTTCATGCAAAAATAGGTACCTCGGCTTATACTCGGGTCAGCTTATACTTAACTATATACGGTAGTCAAAATGGTTCTGACACAGGTCCAGACCTATAAGGTAACAGACCTATAAGGTTGGTAGAATATGGATTTACTGCTAAACTTTATATGTTATGTAATGTAATATGTATCATACTGGCACCTTGAATTACGTCCTTTGATTGATAACCATAATACTGTTTTCTGTTGATACGCTTACTTCAGCCAAGAACCCGCCTGTAGGCAAATATAAAGGCAGTGTTGTTTTAGAGTTAATTTGGACTATCCGAGATCACATGATGAAGACAGCCTATTAACCAGCTCTATGATTAAAACAGCGTTACCTCGCGAGATCTCGCGAGGGAGTGACGTCATGCGCTTGTACGGCACTACGCTATTTAAGGAGAGGAGAGTTAGGCATAGGTTGTAGGTGAGAAAGCTCCTGTGAGACTGAGGCGGAGCGAAACGCGTCCTACCATGTGACGATAGGATCCGATTTTATCCCACTTTCTCTTCCTTGCACTGTGTCTCCATTATTGGTCGTAAGTAGGGGAACCCCCCATGATGTAGACTGACTTTAATTATAGTTTTCATTTGACTGATACTGATAAATAGATATTGATATTTACTTGCACAGTTGTATGGTATTTACACTTATTGCACTTTAAGAGGATACTGGGTATTTTTAATTGTTTTTAATGCATCTATCCCTGCCTATTTCAATAAAGGATTTTTAGTTTTATATACGACCCTTGTCTTTCTCATTTAGAGTGTTGCAGACCAGACCTTTTCTCTCATTTCTCTCTCTATAAGGTAACACTGGCCTCCACATAACCTATATGGATAAATGGAAGCAATTAGCTTATAAAATTATCCTAAAGTACTTGCCTTTTTATAAAAGTCCTGCCCCCTTTACAGTACTGGCCTTTTACACTTGACCACTAATTGCATGTTTGTTAATGAAAATAGGTAAGCAAAGGATTTGATCTTTAAATACTACTTCTTTGAGTAAATAACACTGCAAAGCTCATTTTGTCCCAGTTCACCTACCAAGTTGTCATATTTACATATCTGTGGAAAGTGTTTGGGCAAATAGTTAATATTAACTCAAACAAAACATATGCAGGCTTTTTAAATAAGAGGTGCAAAAATTTGCCTGTGCTGTTAATTTACAGCGACCAGTCAGATGATACCCTTTACTGGTCTACTACAAAAATATGGAAAGCCTTCTGTTGAATTCAAGACCACACATGTAAATGGTTCCCAATTCGTTAACAACATAAATAAATCCAAATATAGGTAGTTGGCAAGCTTTCATTAAAATACAAACTTTATTTAGCCCATATAAAAAATGTTTATATGCACACACTTTCTTAGTAGAGGCCCACTTTTTATCCTAACATTATTAAGAGTAGGGCACTTAAACAACAATGCAAACCTTCTTGCTTTACTAAAGTGTCATTTTATTCCAGCTGAGAAGTATACCTCTTCTATTTGTATTGTGAGTAGTATTATTATATTAAATAACTTTGAATTGTATGTACTGTACTGTGCAGAATTTGTAAACTTTAAAAATAGAATGCTTTCACAAATATAAATGTTAATTTTTTAAAAGGCATGTCCACCCTCAAAACTATAATTTAACCCACTCTGTAGTTTAAAATAAACCTTACCTTACATTTCTGTTCCTAATGGTTCACCTGCTATGCCTTTTCAAAGTCAAGGAAACTGAAGACTCCAAGCTGTCTGTGAGCCATTCGGTCCTTGCATGTGCAGTATCCAGATCCATCCTTAGCACATCGTTGCACCTAGCGTGAATCCTTTGGAGGTAAGGTAGGTAGCCCGTGCCACACCCAACCGACGCAATATTTCTTTTTAAAAAAACAGATCCGTACTTAAACAGCCTTCTCTCCCGCTGCGTTTTCACTGACGGTCCGGCCCCTAAAATCTGGGGATTTTGTTCAAGAAATATTGGGGTGGTTGGGGGTTACCTACATCACCCCCAAAGTTCATTTCGGGGGTGGACATGCCCTTTAACCTAATTTATTTACAAAATGCAAGAAAACACAAGAAAAATCAAATCAATATTTGGTGTAATTACCCTTTGGCTTTAAAGGGCATGTCCACCCCCAAACTAAAATGTAACCCACTACTGGCCCCACTGTGTGGTTTTAAAAAAATCCTTATCTTACATCTCTCTACTTATGGTTCTCTTGCAGTGTCTGTCCAAAGTAAAGGAAACTAGAATAGTAGGGATCTTCCTGTGTGAAAGGTTTCTGCCTCCTCCTTGTCCTCTGAGAGGACAGTGGCTCCCACCCACCATCTGGATCCAACCTTTGCAGCCATTGCTTCTAGCATGTAATCTTTTTAGTATATTTTAGCTCCCCCTGCTCAACCCTAACCGCCGTGTTATTTATTAAAAAAAGAAATCATAGCTGTACTTACAGACCTTCGTTCCCGTGGCACTCTCCATTGACGGCAGCTGCGTCTGTCATTGGCTGCGTCTCAGGCACGGCTGCCGGTCCAACCCCCTGCTTGCAAGTTCCAGTAAGCAGGGAGCCGAAACAGAGCAACGTGGTACCGTTCTGATTGCTTTTTTTAAAGTAATAACACGGCAGTTGGGGGTTGGCAGGGGCGAGATATCCTATATTAAATAATGTTTTTTAGGGTGGACATGCCCTTTAAGCCTGCATCAATTTTAATAGGTACACTAGCACAAATTTAAGGATTTTGTAGGTTCAGGTTATAATTAACCAATTAAGCCAAACAGGTGATTGTGTTCACATGTAGGTTCAAACATAGTCATTAAAGGACATCTATAGTGGGAAAATTACATTTTGTTTTCTTCTTTCTATGTGTTCTATAATTCCCCCAAACCCCCAGAGTACCTTTATTTTCTTCAGATTCCACCTCTGTCCTGAGATATACAAAAAGAAGTTAAAAGAATTGAAAACAATTAAAAGAAGTGAAGATTTCAATACACCACTCCTGCTTGAGCTGTCAATCAAATCCCCTAACAGCATGCCGGTATTGTGTGTAGGCTTACACAGGATTTACAGCAAGTCTCCCAATGACTCCTTTCTTTTCAAAAATGCTTGGCAAATACTGGGTTAAAAACAGAAGTAAAGGGAAGGAGAAGTCCCCCTCCTCTGCAAGCTTTCACCGATTTATTGCCTGTCAAAGGGAGACGGGCTGCAGTGATTCAGGACTCGGTCTCTCTAAACTCCCCCCTTCCCCCCCTCCCATTCCTTATGCAGCTTCAGGGCAACGGAGAAAATTCCTCTCTACAGGCTTACATACCAAGGTGTTGGTTTTTTTTTTTGTTTACAAAGGTTAGAATGATGTGTCATGTGTAGGAGGATTAATGCGCGTGAGCGGCTTGTTTCACATGCTTACTTTACAGCCAGACTAAATTAACGGGGGAATGACCAGAGAGGGGAGGGGGAGTGGGGAGCCCTGCAGTAAATCAGACAGTGTGCAAACTGATGGTAAGAATAAGGCAGAATACACTAACCTTTTATTATGTCTAGATTGAAGCAATGTATAAATGTCACTATAGATGCCCTTTAACTGAAACAAAAAAAGCTGTGTAGGGGGCTATAAACTGTGTAAGGAACAGCCAAACTCAAACAGAGTCAGGTTGTGGAAGACTGTCTTATGTTACAGACACTACGCCATGACAAAACTGAGCAAAGAACAAAGATTGTTATACTTTACCAGTAGTCTTTGTCGGACAAATACTAAAGTATTTAAATTGTACACTAAAAAATACTCATTTGAATCTATCTACTATATGTATACTAAAACCCCTTTGTGTATGAAGTATGCCAGTGTGCAGATAATATGATATTGTATGGGGCCTAGGAATGTGCATTGATTATCTTTTCTGTTTATATATATGTATATGTATGTATGTGCTCACCTCACAGCCACACCCTTGAATGCACCCACATAACCGCAACACCCTCTGTGATTCCCCAATTGAGTAAATCAGATGAAGGGCCTGGGCTCTGTGCACTGCCCGACTTCAACAACACAGACACAGAGTCCACTTCAGTGACACAACAACAGTGTAATGTACGGCTACACAACTGAGTTGCACACACAGAACAACAGCTTCTATAACAGAGGGAATGAAACATTTCCCTTAAGGGGGAAGTTCAGTGCAAATACATATGCTTTTCAGAAAAAAGAGCAGTATTTTAATGCAACCGAAATACTGACTTCCTATTTGCAGGACCCCTAATAAGGAACATTAAGGGTTTGCCCTTGACCCAGTGTCTGGGTTGATTCAGTTGCTCAGTAGAGATCTGAGCATCTTTGACCCATCCAACAGCCAATCTGTAAAAATTACTGTTAGGAACATTCCAAGGAAGTGGTGCATCCTGGGAAGAAGGACCGTTAGAACCTGAAATGTCAGCTCACTAATGTCAACAGCAGGGAACAGCAAAGGGTATGAAATCAACAGATTTTTCAAAATGGGAGAGAATATGTATAATAACTAAGAAGGCATTACACATACTAACAATTTAACAAATATTGATAATTTCCACTGAACTGTCCCTTTAAGGTCTGTAAGACATTACAATTTGCTCCTAGAAGGTTTCAAATATTTACCCTGGAAAGACGATGTTACTATTGGTCTATATACCATACCCCAACCGTCAAAGAAAACTGCTATGCCCCAAACATTGCAACCGTGCCCCCAAATGGTATGACCACGACACCAAATATTGTGGTCACCCCCCCCACAAAAAAACATTACAGCCCGCCCCATACATCACGGGTACGCCCTCGAATCACGCCTACATCCGCAAACATCCTGTCCATGCTCCAAACATCAGAGGTACGCCACCACGCCCACAACTCCAAACTTGACACCCACACTCTAAAACATCACACCCAAAATTACATGCCCATGCTTTCAAACAGCATGGCCATACCCCCAAACATCATGACCACAACACCAAATGCCTAATGTTACATCCATGCCTCCTGGACACCACAATATCACAGACATGAAACCAGATTGTCAACACCCTAGAATGCCATGGCCCCAAACATGGTACGGCATGGCATGACATGGCATGACAGAGAGTTACAACTAAAAGAACAAAGACATCATGGCACTTTCAATTCAAGTCAATATAAAGCGGCCCTTGTGCAAGGATAAAGTGTTAAAGTGCAAACAAAGTGAGATACTGCTAACTAATGTACACAAAATAGAGCACGCTTAATATAAACACTTTTTTAATTAAAAAAATCCAGTACTTGTTTTGCTTTAAAGGACAACTCCACCCTCATAAGAACATCTTTTAGAAAGATTGGCCTCTTTATAATATGTTGATATATCATGGTTTGTCCTATGAATTCATTACTGTATGCATACCCTTTAAGCTCGGTCCCCATGCCCCATCTGACTCTGTGAGGGTAAGCGTGCTCAGTAATCACAATGAAGCAGCATTGAGAGAGGGAATTTCCCACCATGCTCTTCACATTGCATTTGAGTCGTATGTGATCAAAAAAGAACAATTAAATTAATATATAATGGGTTATTCAGACTTGGTAAAATAACCATGCATTATATATAAGCACTCACCAGTTTTACAATGTCCTTCTTGTACATTATTATTTAATAATGCGCTGCATATAATAGATTGGACCTCTCCAGTATTTTAAGAGAGAATGATGTTTTTCCCCTGAATTTTTACCCTTGGATGGATGCCATTGGATTATGCAGTTTATTAACTAGCCGTTTGTTTAAAGGGTATGTCCACCCTAAAATCACATTTTTAATATAGCCTTCCTCCTGGTCCCCCAGCCCCAACCGCATCATTTTTATTTTAAGAAAGCTCACCAAACTCTTACTTACCTCCCCTCTTTCCTCCGCCGCGCTCCAGGCCCTCTGCTTGCGAGAAATGCAAGCAGAGGGGCGGGACCGGCAGCCGCGTCTGTGATTGGCTGAGCGGCAGCCAATCACGGACGCGGCTGCCGGCAGCTCACTTCGGCGGAGGAAAGAGGAGAGGTAAGTAAGAGTTTGGGGAGCTTTCTTAAAATAAAAATTATGCGGTTGGGGCTGGGGGACCAGGAGGAAGGCTATATTAAATGGGATTAACGCTAGGGGGAGGGAATCCGGAGAGGGAGGGAGGGGGATAAGGGCTGCAGTACGCATGCCAAACTTCTCCCAGAGGCCAGGTAGGAGGCAGAGTCCTATATGGACTCTGCTAGCCTCCTGGTGGGCAGTTTTTGGGACTTTGGGGGGGACTACAGGAGAACCCTATAGAGCTGGGATGTTAGGTAAGGATTAAACTACACTACATGGTGGGGCCAGTAGTTAGGGGGATTATAGTTTTGGGGGTGGACATGCCCTTTAATAAATAGTATGATTGAAATCTTATTAAAGGATGTAAATAAAATATATATACTATATATGAGATTTTTTAAGATATTTTTGACTTTGATACTTTATGGAATGTTTCTCGAGATAATGGCAATTGTTTAACACTATAAATGTTTTAATGTATGAGTATATTGTTGTTCACATACCACTTTGCTTTGTGAGCTTTCATGTTCTTATGTCACCAATATGAGTGGGGTTTTATTTATAGGGCAATATCTATATTGTACACTGTTTAGCTTGAAAAAGATTAGACAAAAAGGACCAAAACGTTGCCGTTTGCACAGTAATTAATCTTTTTAAATCTTCTTAAATAGACTCAGTAGTCTATCTTCATCTTTATAGATGCTTAATCAGGTGGTGGCAACCAGGCAATTATATTGGATTAGCTCACTGGACGCCCTGCCACAGTGGTTATTAAAAACAAGACCGACACCCAAAGTCCAAACACAGCACACTCTTTATTTACAAACAGCAGCATGTATTTTAATATAAACTTGCAGCTCAAGACTTTAAAAACAAACCCTGCAAACGTGCTTGTGAAGGTTGTCATTCATCCAGGTCATGGTATATCTGTTGTATTCAATTAGATCAACTGAACTTGAAGTTTAGTTCTTGAAGACGTTTCGCTAGACATCCGACTGACTTTCTCAATTCAGAATGACAGTTATGTACCCTGGAAAATCCCAATTAGCATATCACAGCCAGGTGTTAAGGGGGTGATTGCATAGTGGCTAATAGGTGTTGTAGGAAGTCTAAAGAAATTAAACATCTCAGAGGAGCCCTTAAAACTTGTGGATATCCAGACTGGGCCTTTGTCAAAAGAAGTAGAAGGAAAGAAAAGAACACGAATACCAACAGTGAAGGGGAAAAGCAAGACAGGAGGAAGAACATGGTCATCCCATATGTAGCAGGGGTCTCGGAGAAATTAAGAACATTTTTCAAAAAACACCATATCCCTGTCTGCTTTAAACCAACAACACTTCTTTTTAAAATTATTTTAGAATTTTTTTTCAGTGTAGGGTGAAAGATTTCTTCCCCGGAACACCCACACATTGTAAAATACAACTCCAGTATATAGCTGTAACAAAGAAGGTCTGCCGCCACCAGGACCTGGTAAAGCCAAGTTAGTGTGTGGAAACATGGATATGGTCAATGGATATGTACGTGAACAGAATACTGTGAGACCATGGATCAAGTTAGGCAATTGTTTTTCCAGCCTATTCAAAATTATCTAGCTGTTTTATGTGTATGAAAGATACACCATAGGCTAGTCTTGTTCTTCTGCTTGTATGGCAGGCTAATGTAAATATTACATTAGACATTGGACTATAATATCATGTGTATGAATTTAAACGGGAACTAAAGTCTCCAGAAAACATTATCCCAAAAAAAGAGCTCATTCACAAATAAGATACAACAAGCTGTGTCTCGCCTCTCCTTTAGCTGTAGCTGATTGGTGATTTATAAAATTAACCTGTGGGGTTAGCTCCCATAATCCACCATAGCTTGGTTATACCCAGCTAAGTGTACATGGTACACGTCACATGCTCTGTGGGGCTCAGCCGATCGAAAAAAGGAAGATGCAGGCTTGATTCCTAGAAACTGACAGCCAATCATATAATTAAACACAGTGGTGAGATTTAACAATGTTAGCCTCTGTTTCCCCACACATTACTTTACATTTCATACAAAGAACAAAATTATATTTAATTTTCTATCAAGCACTGAGGGAAAAAAATATTAGTAATTCTGGGGATTTGAATTACTGTGTGTTTCTAAAATGATTGCTTTAGTCTGCTGAGCCATCACAGCATATGCAAAGAATACAGGTCCACTTAGAAACTTTGCTTGAAACATAATAAAAAAAAAGGGTAACAAGCAGCTATAAAAGTCTTATCAGGGACTTCTATATTGGTGTGGAGACAACCATATAGTATACTCTATGCATAGAGACAATGAGGGGTCAGAAGGTGTTGCAACAGGTGCACATGCTCACAAGGCTCTATAAACAACATGAAAACCATCTTAGTTATAGAATCTGTTTCTCACATGTACATAAATGCAGTGTATAGGTGTTCTGGGAGAAAAACTTTCACTTTTTTATTTAAAAAAAAAATAGCATTTTGTTCTTTTAAAATTGCTTCCAGTATATGAATTCTTGAAAAAATTTTATACATTTTTTTTTAATATTCTATATGAACAAAGAACTTGATACATTGGGTAGACGTGGCCTGATGTACTGAGACAGGACGTTCATAGAAGCTTTGCTTACGAAATAATGTTTATATACCTAAGGCCTACCTATAGCAGTAACGATGACGTCACGGACAATGGCTGACAGTTCCTACTCGCCGCAGAATTCCTATTCACCGCAGAAGGCGGGACCAGTGAGGGATCGGCTGAAGTAAAAGTAATTATATCTCAGCGTGGGAGCGTTGGATCATGGTATGGTTAAAACACAAGTCCACTTTTTTGGGGTAATTAGGCTAAACAGCATTACTTTTTGGGGGGGTCAACATGCCCTTTAAAGACAAAATTTAGGAGACTATAGCAGTTCAACATAGTACAGAGCTGCAGGGGGAGGATAATAATGTGAATCTGATTTGCACACTGCAATGCATTTCTCAATAGTGCACCTACCTAAAGGTCAATGAAAAGAAGACTACTCCAGCTCTACATATTTGTTAATACCCCAATCAACAAGCATCTTAGACTCTGACACACTAAACTGAGAGCTGACTGAAATACAATGTGTTAAAAAGTAATAAAATCTTCTATTTACAAATGACAGGATATAAAAGAACTAGGGAAATGAAAATGTAAAGTTTAGGAGAAAGGGGTGTACATGCCTTTAAAGGGACACTAACCAGATTTCATCTGGTTAGTCGCTGCCTGACTGGCTGGGCGGATCTCCGAACGACCGCCCGTTTCAACCGATAAAGTGCCCATACACGGGCCGATTACCGCCCAAAATGAACGTTTGGACACATCATGCGTTGCGGGTTGGGACCTGCGATCACAAGTGTGTACGATCGTAGAGTGAATAATCTTCTTTTATACTATTCTTATTACTACAGTCACTGCTATAAGAACTAAGTTATATATATATATATATATATATATATATATATATATATATATATATGTGGTTTAGCACATTTGCCTTCCTGGCATCCTCCATAACTATTTCAGCCCCAATATTAAATGACCCCATGGTAACCCTTTTTTGGGATGGTCTTGCTTAAAGTGTATGTCCACCCTTAAAAAAAAATTCTCACCAAAGATTCCCCCTGTTCCCCCAGCCCCAACCGCTATGTCAGTATTATTAGAAAATGCCCCAAACTTTACTTACCTTCCCTCTTGCCTCCGCCACGCTGCCAGGCCATCTGCTTGCGAGTAAATGCAAGCAGAGGGGCGGGACCGGCAGTCGCGTCTGTGATTGGCTGAGCAGCAGCCAATCACGGACGCAGCTGCCGGGAGTTCGGCGGAGGCAAGAGGGAAGGTAAGTAATGTTTCGGGCATTTTCTAATAATACTAACATAGCGGTTGGGGCTGGGGGGAAAGTGGGAATCTTTGGTGAAAAGGGTTTTACACTAGGGGGAGGGAATCCTAATCGGGAGGGAGGGGGAGAAGGGCTGTAGTACGCATGCCAAACTTTTCCCGGAGGCCAGGTAGGAGGCAGAGTCCTATATGGACTCTGCTATCCTCCTGGTGGGCAGTTTTTGGGACTTTGGGGGGGGACTACAGGAGAGCCTTATGGAGCTGGGATGTGAGGTTAGGATTAAACTACACTACATGATGGGGCCAGTAGTGGGGGGGATTATAGTTTTGGGGGTGGACATGCCCTTTAATTCAGCTATGCATTCTTAATTTTCTATTAAAGCTAGCTTAATTGCTTTCTAACAATCCTCCTTACATCTTTTTTAAATTCATGTAGGATTGTTCTGTACCTTCTGAGTTAAAAAATGTAAATGCAAATTTCTCTCTTTCCATTTCCCTTTAACTATGAATGAAAGGGCATGTCCACCCCAAAACTAAAATTCAACCCACTACTGGGCCCACTGCAGTGTTCAAAAACCTTACATCTCAGCTCCTTATGTTTCTCTTGCATTCCCTTTTCAAATTTCAGAAAAAAGAAGAGTATGAGCTGTCCTGCTATTTCCTTGTCCTCCTGGAGTACTCTGGCATGAGCAGGGAAATTTTAGTTGATTGGATTTTTGGATCGAAATATTGGCGAAAATTCTTGCCCTATATTGACTAAAAATTTGGTTATCAAATGTTCACATTGCTATTTCCTTATGCAGTACTTTTATTTTTTTATGCATATTTTTTAAATGTTACAATCCCATGCATACATGTGTATTAGTAGTATAACTATACTGATTCTTCTTACTGTCACTTTGTACCCTTGTATAACTGTATATGAAAATTGTTTTTCAGGTATGGAAATCATCCAGCATTTTACAGGTATAAAGCCAGTAATGGTAGAACTTTGCCCTTTTTCTATATCTATGATTCCTATATAACTCCTCCTGAGACATGGGCCAATCTTTTAACATCCTCTGGATCCCATAGTATCAGAAATACCCCATATGATGGAATATTTGTTGCACTGCTTGTAGAAGAAAAGCATAAACGTGATGTTGTTAAAGGAGGTTTTGACGGCTTTTATACTTATTTTGCTACCAATGGATTTTCATATGGATCATCCCATAACCACTGGGCAAGTCTTAAGGACTTTTCGGACACCAGCAATCTTATATTTATTCCTAGTGTTGGACCGGGTTACATAGATACGAGTATACGCCCGTGGAATTTTCAGAACACTAGAAATCGTATAAACGGGAAATATTATGAAACGGCAATGAATGCAGCAGTATTTGTGCGTCCAAGAATTATTTCAATCACATCATTTAATGAATGGCATGAGGGAACTCAGATTGAAGCAGCTGTTCCGAAGAAGAATTCGCTAATAAAATATGAGGACTACCTGCCACATAAGCCTAATATTTATCTGGAACTCACAAAAAAATGGTCAAAGAAGTTTATAGAAGAAAAGGAACAGTGGCTTGTTTAAGTAAAACTGTTTTTTTTTCAGTACAGGGAGAAGCCACCTTCCACCACAAATGTTTTGATTTTATTTTTATCTCCGTAACCTTCAATCCGTAACATTCCAATCCGTAACATTCATTACAGCTATTTTAGAGCATATTTATAAAGGTGTGTTAATATTTCTGTGCTTTGCATCTGTCGCTGTATTAAAAAAAATGTTGCTTATTGTCAGTGGTTATATTTGGCGGTAATATAGCCAATTCATTGCGTTAGGTCTAATAACTCAGTGAAATAGAAAAAAAATTCACCAGAACTAATCACAAAACCAGTCCAGGGCTGTAAATGATGATTAGGTAACGTAGCAGGAGCATCTTTACAAGTTTAATCAAAAGGGGTTAAACACTCTGTGTATAATTCTGTAAGAACCCCATTAGATTTTATTGTAAAATATCAAAAGACGCTAATTGTTTTATCAATAAATGAACGAAAATAGTCTTAACACCCCACTGGACATTTATTTGCATTAGGAGAGGTGCTGACCCCTTTCAGAAAATAATAGAAACCTGTTTTCAGGCTAGATATGTGCCCACTAATGCATTATCGCCACCTTAGGCTTAACCTGAACTAAAGGCACATGTCCTAGCAAATCACTTAAAATTTTAATGAAATGTCATTTTAATGGAGGGTATCCTCAATATACAGTTTATTGATGCACAAAACTACTAACAAACATACATATAGACAGGCTTAAGATAAGACTATACAGGTCAACTAGGGTGTGTTTTTCAGCAAACAAAACACTCTAATCTGTCGATCAGGAATAAAAGCAGTAACTCATGACTGATTGGGCTGGTCAGAAAACTAAACTCTTTTGGAACTGGATGGCTATTGGTAGATTTTTGTTCTACTAATAACAGTGTATCATTATTGGTGTGCCTTTTATATTTATTTGCTTTGTGGAGAGGGGCTGTCATACCCTTTAGGGACAATTATACTTACCGTATATACTCAAGTATAAGCCGACCCGAGTATAAGCTGAGGTACCTATTTTTGCCTCAAAAATCAGGAAAACCTGATTGACTTGAGTATAAGGCGAGGGTTGAAATTATGACCACTACTGCCTTCTGATTCTGTATTGTTCTGAGGCTTTAGTTGCCCTTTAAATGGACAGTAATCCCATACCTTCCCACTGTAGATGTTTGGAAACTACAACTCCCAGCATGCTTTAGTTGCTGAGAGTTGTAGTTTCCAAACATATAGTGGAAAAGTATTGGGTTCCTGTATGGGATTACTGTCCCCCCCAGAGCCCCTCCAGTTCAGTGTTTACTTACCTGGGCAGTCTTCAGTCTTCACCTCTCTGCCAGCTGCAGCTTGCTCCGCATCTGCCTGCCTGACGTTACTATTCTGGTGCAGAGTTGTGACGTCAGTGGGAGATTCGGATCGAGCAGCAGCTGGCAGAGAGGTGAGTGGGTTAGTGACTTGAGTATAAGCCGAGGTTCGATTTTCAGGTGTTTGGTTTTTTTTTAACCTTGGCTTATACTCCTATACGGTACCTCCTTCCCACTCATCTTCTTATATCTGTGCTTTGTACCCAGGACCTAGGGGTTTAGGTCCTCGCCCTGGACTCTTTGCCGTTACACAGAAATACTTACGCTGCTCCCTCTACAGTAAGCTCCGTTCTCCCTCTCCATTGGCGACAAGCCCAATAGGAAGACTCACTCTGCAAGGATCGTGTCTGCCTATTGGGCGCATCACAGAGGCAGAAGAGGAAGCAGAGCAGTGCTAAGTAAGTATGTCAGTGTAACTAAAAATAGCACAGGGGGGATGACCTAGCGATTTAGGTCCTCACCCTGGGTTCAAAGCACAGATATAAGTGGGGAGGAGGTAAGTATAATTGTCCTTTAATGCTCTTTTATTACAAGCAGATAAACCAAACCACAGACCTGTATTAGTATATTTCCATTATCTTAAAACACTACCATGGCTATCTGTTGTATTCAATTAGATCAACTGGACTTGAAATGTAGTTCTTGAAGACGTTTCGCTAGTCATCCGACTGGCTTTCTCAATTCAGAATGGCTCATCCGACTGGCTTTCTCAATTCCATTTCTGAATTGAGAAAGCCAGTCGGATGACTAGCGAAACGTCTTCATGAACTACATTTCAAGTCCAGTTGATCTAATTGAATACAACAGATATACCATGACCTGGATGAATGAGAACCTTCACAAGCACTACCATGGCTGTTTTATAGACTATTATGCTTTTAGTATTTCAGTCTTATTTGGTGCATGTTAAATGTACTAAAAACATTGAGTTGACTAAAGGTATGTGAATATCAGTTGTAATAAAGAAATTATAAGTTACTAGTCACTCGAAATAAAATCTTGACAAATTCGGATTTTTGTGTTATTAAAATAATCATTTGTAATATATATCTCCAATCAGTATAATTCTTATGTAAAAATGTAGACCTATATCAAATACATAGCTTATTAACCTGGGCAGAAGGCACCTTATTGCTTTGATTTTTTTGCAAATGGTGTGGGATATTAGAACAGGATTTTTTTAATTTTGAAAGCATAGTTTTGTCTCTAATTAAGTTGAAAGGTATAAATACAAGACAAGACATATAGGAGTCGATGTAATATTGGGTTAGCGTGGATTTGCTTTTGCAGTATGGTGGCAGCCCCATTTCCAAAATGTTATGGAAATAGCGTGGCTTAGTAATTGTAGTAATGGCTTGGTTAAAATTAGCACAACAATTTTGTGCTAATCTTAACACCATTACTACAGTGGCATACGGGGCTGATTTAATACTAAAAAAGTTACGTCTTCCCTGACCAGGATCCCATATGAGACTTAAAACCATTGCGGGATCCCGGTCAGGTAAGACATAACTTTTTTTAGTACTACATCCGCACGATAGTATCTATCCATTAGAAAGAATAGAGGAATGATTCATTTATACAGTTAAAATGAAGTTTCTATCAATAGATAGCATCTAATAACATTTCTCATGGTATCAGAATAACAGTAGTGAGTAATGAATGGTAGACAGGTAAAAGGAAGGGGGATTTGACCTTATAAGTGGATATGCAATATGCTAAGCCAGGGATACCTGCATATAAAAAAGCCATAGGAGTACAATGCAACTATTTCAAAACGAAACATTATTATTATAAATAATACTAGCAGTTGTACCCGGTGTTGCATGTGGGTATAGTATTTCTTATGTGCAGGTGTGTGGCCTAGATGGAAGAGACAGGCGGAAAAAGAAGTGCACAGTTGGTAATGTACGTCATGTATTTAATAGTAATGAGTTGAGGTGACATTGCTTGACGCACGTATAGCACATATGTTTATAGCAAAACCTTATATACAACGTTATCAGTTTTTCCACTTGGAGCGTAAATAAAAAATTGTGGTGAACCTACTCGTGAACATGCTACATGGAATTTGCCGTTGGGAAAACATGTTGATTGCAACTGAATACCACAGCACTTGAGTGACTGATGGGCTTCAGTATCTCTGAAGCATGTGACGTGCAGCTCTTTGTGTTGTTAAAGTCGGGCTTCATTCTGTCTTAACTCTGCGTGTTTTTATTAAGCGTGATCAATTTTTTGCACATTTATTAGCAGTATGTCACCTTTTTTTAAAACTTTTTCTGTAGTGTAGGGCTCCCAACCCCAAACGCCTTAGTAATTTGTCAGAAAACTCCCCCGATCATTACATACATTGCCTCTCTCCTCCGACGTTCAATCCCGGCCCTCTGCTTGCATGAAACTGCAAGCAGGGGGCAGGACCGGCAGCCGTGCCATGATTGGCTGAGAGGCAGCCAATCACGGACGTGGCTTCCAGCTTTACTGAACGTTGGAGGGAAAGTAATGATCATGTAAGTAATGATCGGGGGAGTTTTGTGACAAATTACTATGGCGTTTGGGGTTGGGGGAGGGAGCCCTACACTACAGAAAAGGGGATTGGAGCTAGGGGGAGGGAGGGCTGCACTGAGCATCTGCAAATTCTCCCAGAGGAGAGACAGGAGGCAGAGACAGAATGGGAATCAGTTTTTTGAAATTTGGAGGGACATTACAGGAGAACCATTTGGAGCAGGGATGTAAGGTAAGGATTTTACTACACTACACAGTGGGGCCAGTAGTGGGTTAAATTATAGTTTTGGGGGTGGACATGCCCTTTAACACTTTATCCTTGCTCAAGGACCACTTTATATTGACTATTATTGACTAATAAAGTTTGTTTCTGATCCAAATTGAAAGTGCCATGATGTCTTTGTTCTTTTAGTTGTAACTCTCTAAGTTAAGTGTGTAACGTGGGCAGTGTGTGTCTGTTTCTTAAGTCCAGGTTATACAGGTAATTCCTATACCCGCTTCCCGGTTTGAATAGGTGGATGGGGCATGACTGTGATGTTGTGATGGGTGGAGGCTGGGCATGGTAGGGTGTGGACAGTCTGGGTTGTGTCTGTGATGTTGTGATGTTCAGAAGGCTTGGACGTGACATTTGGTGGTCACAATATTTGGGGGCATGGCCATGCTGTTTCAAAGGATGGGCGTGGCCGTGCCATTTAGTAACGTGGGGGTGTGCCTGTGATGTTTGGGGGCATGAACAGGATGTGTATGTGGGTGTGATTCGGGAACAGACCTGGGATGTTTGGGGGTGTGGCCATGATATATGCGGGTGGACCATAATGGGGGGTGACCACAATATCTGGTAGCATGGTTACAACATTTGGGGCATGGTTGCAATGTTTGAGGGCATGGCAGTTATCTTTGGGGGCATGGCCTTGATGGTTGGGGTATGAGCATGACCATGATGTTTGGGGGGGTGCCCGTGACAGCAATAACGGGGTGTGGTCACATTCCAGGAGGATCTGCTTTAAATTTCTTAGCATGACAAAAAACACAAATGTGGTTCATATCACCCATAGCAACATTGGGCCTGATTTACCCACTTTTATGTGGTGTGCGATAAATAGGGGTTAATATTGTGCTAACCTATACTGAATAGTTTAACTCCATAAGTTTAACTCCATAATTGCACTGGCTGCACCAGTTTCACAAAAGACACCTGTGCCACTGGTGCAATGTATTTAATAAAGGATTTGCACCACTTTTAACTCCAAAATTTAAGACCAGCTAATGGCTGGTCTTAAAGTGGCGCTGGGGTAAAATCCCTTTTGGGATTTACCACAAGGTGCAAATCCAGTATTAAATACCGAAAGCCATATTTTCCCGGAGCAATTTATGGCTCTGGGTAAATGAGGCCCATAGTCTTTCCAGGGCTCATATTTTAAAACCTTCCAGGAGCAAATCGTAATGTGTTACAGACCTTAACCGAAATGTCTCATTCCCTCTGTTGTAGAAGCTGTTGTTCTGTGTGTGCAGCTCTCTGAGTTGTGTAGCCATACATTACACTGTTGTGTCACTGAAGTGGACTCTGTGTCTGTGTTGTTGAAGTCGGGCAGCGCACTGAGCCCAGGCCCTTCATCTGAGTTATTAAATTGGGGAATCACACTCTGCAAGTGACGTGCAGGCTTTTTATTGTTCAAACTGGACTTCATGGGCGATGGCCCTTTCAGTGGGCATCGCCGTTATGTGGGTGTATTCAGGGGTGTAGCTATGAGGTGAGCACATACATACATACATTTCTGCTTTATATAGTAGATATATACATACACAAGTACAAAAAATGCTGCTCAAACCTTTATTCTAAATTGATTGGGCTAGGCAATTTAAACACAACATAAGAATCACCAGCACTCAACTACACATGTATTTAAAAGTTAAACATATATACGCTGGTACTGAAAAGTAATCACTTATACTAAAGTTAAAACGGATATCTTTGGTTACATTGTTTGTACAAACATGCTGTAATCTGACACCCCACTCCAAGGCAGTACCCTAGCATAAGTCCTAACCTAATGAAAAGAGTACACTCTCTGGAAGGCAAAAGACCATACCTGCTTCTCTCTTTGTTTAGTATGAACTCTTCCAGGGAACCTTATAAGTTACAAATCTTATAAATCTTCTTTCAGCTGGACTGCCTTAAAGGGGAACTGTGGTCTCCAAACAAGTTGAGTTTTAAATGAAAGTCCAGTTTCCTACCTTTAAAACGAGCCATCAACCACTTCTCTACGTGCTCCACAGCCCAAGATATAAAGAAATGATGACCAGAAAGTTAATGGGTGGGAGGCTGACATATGACATTCCTAAGGCTTCTCCTGTACAGTGCCGCCGGCGAGCACAGCCTCAGACTCCCTCAGTGTGTGAGGGAGACAGGAAGTCCCTCCTCCTCTCTGCTGTGTGAAGTCCTGATAGAGTAGGTAAGGGAATCTTCAGCCCTTCTCTCCCACTATGTGAAAGTTCTCACTCTGTTTTTTGTAGGGGGTGTGTCTGAGTGGCCCATGGCAGCTGTGAGAGGACGGGGCTTGTGCACCCATGAGTGGGGGGGGGATTTGCACCCACGAGTGGGCGGGTCACGGCACCCGCAGGTAGGGGGCCACATGGGGCTGTAAGAGAATGGGCCAAGGGGGGCCTGCTATTGGAGGGACCATGGGGTCCATGAGTGCGAGGGACCAGGGGGGCTGCAAAGGGGAGGAGGAGACACAAGGCAGCTTGACTGACATGGTTTTAGAGCAGGAAGCAGGAAGTGCAGGGGACCTGGTGATGCTGCTGCCATATCACACACAAAAATGTAAATATCTTCAAAACTATGCAAAATAAACAATGAAAATAAATTGCAAAAATTCTCAGGAGAGCAATTCCTATCAATTTACCTAAAGTCATTTTTGGTCCACAGTTCCCCTTTAAAGAGGCAGGAAATATACACAGGGAACTAGCAAAAAAGGACGTAGCAGATAGCCCTAAATTATATACAAGTACAAAAATTCTGCTCAAACCTATATTCTATAAAAATTAAACATAGATATACTGGTATTGACAAGTAATCACAAACATGCTTGTGTTGAACAGATGACAGTGCCGCTCTGTCCAAAAATATACAACCTCGAACACACAGCACTCCCAATAAAGCAGTACAATATTTAATGCAAAAAGCTGCCATAACATGCTTCATTTCGGGGATCACATTCCCCTTCTTTAGGCTAGAAGCACAAACATTTTCAAAAATAGTATTTAAATAATCAGAAAAGGAAATTACCTCATACAATAAGGAAATAACAAAACTGGACTACCAATAAATCTCGACCCAAACCCTTCAACATGGATAAAGCAAGAAATTCTAAAAAACAGGACTGGACATATCACAGGCCTGGACATAACAAACACAAATCATAGTCCCTGTTTAAACCACTAGGGGTCAGCATTCACAATTTATTTATCCACCAAACTTTCCTTTTTCTTCATTTCAATAATTATCGCCACCCTGTGTTCCGTGTTCCAGAAACAAAATTTTCTGGACCCTTTCTTTGTGCCCTGCTTTACAAAAGTGTGCAGGTACCAGGAGTTTAGTTTTCCTATGTCTGATATCTGACTTATGTTGGGAGATCCTCCCTTTCACCTTTTGGTTGGTTTCCTCAACATACCTGAGACCACTGGGACATATAATTAAGTACACCAATAATTCACTATTGCAGGTATGGTAACCCCTATTATTAAGTCCATTTTCCACATTACCACATTAATTATACCCCAAAGATGGGTACATGCCACTTTTCTGTGGCCCAAAACAGTTTTTGTGGTTAATGGTTTTCTGACCGCAGTTAAATAGTTACCCAATGTCTTACCCCTTCAGTAGGAGACCAATCGGGGGGATTCAAACTCCTTGATGTCTGGATTTGCCATCCTCCGCAGACCCCAATATTTATTCCATACCTTTTTAACCTTTCCTATCCCAGGTGCAAACTGCGTTACAAAAGGAATACAGACAGTGTTTCCTTCCTCCTTCCCGACGACTCCCCTCTAACATTAACCATTGCCTTGTCTAGGTCCTCTCTCGGGTATCCCCTGTTCAAGAATTTATCTTACATCATGAGTCTTCCCCTCCTTCCTGTCAGCTTCTATGACTAATCTCTCCATACTTTTGTATTGGCTTAAAGGTAAAAGACATCTCACATGTTTAGGTGGTGACTGAAACAAAGTGAGCTTATTCCTTTCCATGGGTTTAGTAAATAGCTGTAGGAAAACCTGCCTCTTTAATTACATTTACATCCAAAAAATAAATTTTGTCTTGCTACATCTAAGTTCCCCAGTTTATCAATCTTAAAGGCAATGTACAGTGTAAATCAAAGTTTAGTCCATTGCAAGGCTATACCTTTAAATCACACACTATGCTTACCTTTCCCACTTAACTTGCTGGCTCTTCCTGCTCCCCTGTAATCTCGTTCAATCCACTACTTCTGTGAGACTTGCTGGAGGTGAATCCCATTTGGTCAGATAATGAGGACTGACCTGCTAGCTGTATATTACACCTAAAGTAAAATGTGGGCTGGACTAGCAGTTCCGCTTCTATGTATATGATGCAATGATGTTTAAAGGGCTAACACTGTAGCAAATAAATATAAGTGGCATTGAGCAGCAGTCATCTATCAATGTGTGACTATATATGTGGTTAGTCTTTTGAAATGTTCCTGTAAACTTCCTTGCACACTTCAAATAAAGTGTTTTTCTTTTCCCTGTGTCATTTTTTATTTTTGTAAACATAAATGTTATGTGATTGTGGCATATCAATTGTGTTTTCTGGGAGACATTGTGTGTCAATAATTTATTTTGGATGTAATTACTTTTAAATGTATGTGTTATTGTTGTGCAACATAGTCACTATTAAAGGGCATGTCCACCCCCAAAACTATATCTTAACCCACTGCTGGCCCCACTGTGGAGTGTAGTAAAATCCTTACCTTACATCCCTGTTCCAAATGGTTCTCCTGTAATGTCCTTCCAAATTCCAAAAAACTGACCACCAGGAGCCTGGCCTAGTCCATATAGGACTCTGTCTCCTGTTTCTTGTCCGGGGAAAAAATATCATGCACACTGCAGCCCTCCCGCAACCTCCCTCTACCTCCCGTTTTGCTCTCCCTACCCCTAGCACAAAACCCATTTGCTGTAGTGTAGGGCTCCCAACCCCAAAAGCTATAGTAGTTTCCTGCAAAACTCCCCCTATCATCACTTACATGACTCGTTCCCCAGGCGATCTGCACAGCGGGCATGCAACTCTCTCATGCAACGTTCTTTTCCCAAGCAGTTGCATAAACCACATGCAGAAGGATGCCTGTACTGTACATAGTATACAGTGAGTACAAGATGCTAAAGTAACCCGGAACCAGGCATAATGTCAAGCAATTGCAGCTGTATGTTAGTTATGCACAGCATGCCCTCTTAATAAATGAGTTCTAGTGTTTGTATTACATCCTACATATTGCTACCCTCTACAACTGAGAATGACTACAGTGTTTTATTCATACATAAAACAATTTAAAAAATCCTTTGTGCCAAGATGTGCCATCTGATTTAAAACATATTGTCACTAAAACTTTTAATGTACAATTAAATGCACTGCCATGTGCTGCCTTCAACCTTGCTTAATTAATATTGATAAGCTAAGTACATGGATTTGACTATGTATTAAAATGTTTCATGAAAATGCTATTTCACAACATTTGTCTAGTGTTTTGGAAGGATTCATGCAGCTATGGGACTTTTCTATAGTAAAAGTGAAATCATTTTGTAAATCTATCACCTTGAATGCCTTTCAGCAGTTGAATAAAAAGACGGTGCTTATTAAATATAAATGCCAGCTGAATACTTTAAATCAGGTAGGTTCAATGAAAACATCAAAAGCTTTTAAAATGTGTCTAAGGAACAAGTTTAAAGAGAGACTACGGTATCCTAAATGTAAAATGCTTATTAGTTTTTGTAACGTTTGTTTTCTCTAAAATTTCAGTACAGTAGGTCTACTTTTTGAATGATTTTTTTCTATTTAAAGGGCATTTATACTGTAAAAAAAGTTTTTTTTTTAATAAAAACTATGGAACTATTATACTTCCCAGCTATTTTTTGTTGACCTGTCCCCTATTTCATTACAAATCCAATCTGAAACATCTTACATTTCAGCTGTCAATCAAGTGCCTTATTATAATCTGCTGTATGTAGTTTTGCTTTAACCGGAATGGTGACAGTTGGTATGTGTGAATTGCATGGTGGGAAATTACTTCTCCCAGTGCTGGCTCATAGTGGTTACTGAGCTTGCTTGACTTCACAGATAGTTATGTTAGTTGGAAGGAGGAGCTGCTAAAGAGCAGGAGGGTATACAGAACAAGTAGGGCTACTTTTCTTTAGCATAACATTGAGGGCATAACATTGAGTACCATGCTCAGTAATATATACAACATAAATTACTTAAAGAGCATATCTAACCTTAAAACAAAAGACTGGTCAATTATGAGTTACGTGTCCCCAACCTCAACTAATATATTTTGCTCTTCATTACCTGCATTACTAACCAGATATTAAAGGATAATTATTGTCCCCATTCTGGAAAAGAAAGATAGTCCCTTCCTCTATGCTGCTGTTTCAGCTGCTGACTCCTCTGCACATGTTCAAGTGTTTAAACGCTCAGTAAGCAGAGGGAGGAATCAGATACCTTTGTCAGAAAGGAATATAAATTATCATTAAATATCTGGTTACAAATGCATGCAAAAAAAACTGGTCAACAAAACAGTTGGGGTTGTGGACAGTCACCAGTTTTTTGTTTAACGGGTGGACATGCACTTTAAGAATTTGTTTTGCAGTGGGTTATTGGGAAAGAGTGGGGGCTGTGTTAGCTTACAAGGCTAAAAGAACTGCTTATGAAAGGCTTTATAAAAATGCTTACCAATAAAAAAGATTTGACTGAAATATTGAAAAGCATCAGCTAATGTCATGTTATAAGAAACATTCAAAATCATGAATGCGTTATGAATTTTAATGGCCATCTCTGGTTTAAGAAGAATATGTGAATGGGTAGTCAGAAAAAAAACAAGTTGTTTATTAAAGGAATTGTACACTGAAAAAAATTACTTTAAATAAATATCTGTAAGAAGCACATACTCTAATGTATTTGTGTTGCTGCATGACTTGTTTTTGCATGACAATTCAGTACTTGTTTTGCTCAAGCTCCCTCAGTCCCCCAGACTATCTTACTCTGTGTAAGGGCAAGCAAGCTCAGATATCTCTATGAAGCAGCATTGGGAGAGGGAATTTCCCACCAGGCACTTCATGTAACTGTTACCATTCCAGCTACAGCAAAACTATACATAACAGAAGAGATTATGACACTAAGGCAATTGATTGACAGCTGAAATGTAAGATGTTTTAAACTGGATATCTAAAGAAATAAGGGACAGATCAACAAAAAAATGGCACAGTGATAGTTGTGAAGAATTCTAATTTCCAGGAATGAGCAATTTAAAAAAAAAACAAATGTCCCACTGTACATATCCTTTAATTAGGAAAATGTGAAAAGGAGCATCAGCATATATCTTCATGGTTACAATTGTTTAAAGCTAATTTCAGAGGAAAAAGGTCTGGAACACACAAGCCAAGTGTGCCAGGAAAATGTAAAAATAATTAAAATTACAGATAGATATGTTAAATGGTAATCTGTTGGTCAAAACTGTAGAGACAAGGCTTGTGAAGGTTCTCATTCATCCAGGTCATGGTATATCTGTTGTATTCAATTAGATCAACTGGACTTGAAATGTAGTTCTTGAAGATGTTTCGCTAGTCATCCGACTGGCTTTCTCAATCAGAATGACTTGTACAAGAATCTGTGGCAATTATGTACCCTGGAAAATCCCAATTAGCATATCACAGCCAGGTGTAAGGGTGTGATTAGTAGTGGCTAAGAGGTGTTATAGGAACGCCCAGAGTAAGGTGTTAAAACAGCATTGTACATGGCAGACAGTTGGTGTCGAACCCCCCCACCTCTATTTAGGCTTGGTTTCTTTATTTTCACATAAATGGCCTCCTTAACACCTCTCTTCGTCACAGTTCCTTTGCCAGTATGTTAACATTACAATCTTCAAAGGTATGTCCTTTATCCTTAAGATGCAGATACACGGCTGAGTCCTGACCCGAGGAATTGGCTCTTCTGTGCTGGGCCATACGTGATGCTTGTTGCTTGTTTGGTCTCCCCCACATACAAATCAGAGCATTCTTCACTGCACGCACTGCATATGATGTCGCTTTTGTTGTGTTTGTTTGGTATTGGGTCTTTCGGATGTACCAATTGCTGCCTCAGTGTGTTGTTCGGTTTAAAGCAGACAGGGATACGATGTTTTTGAAATTCTTCTTAATTTCTCGGAGACCCCTGCTACATATGGGATGACCATGTTCTTCCTCCTGTCTTGCTTTTCCCCTTCACTGTTGGTATTCGTGTTCTTTTCTTTCCTTCTACTTCTTTTGACAAAGGCCCAGTCTGGACTGCATCAACGTATGGCCCAGCACAGAAGAGCCAATTCCTCGGGTCAGGACTCAGCCGTGTATCTGCATCTTAAGGATAAAGGACATACCTTTGAAGATTGTAATGTTAACATACTGGCGAAGGAATGTGACTGGTTCAAGAGAGGTGTTAAGGAGGCCATTTATGTGAAAATAAAGAAACCAAGCCTAAATAGAGGTGGGGGGGTTCGACACCACTGTCTGCCATGTACAATGCTGTTTTAACACCTTACTCTGGGCGTTCCTAAACACCTCTTAGCCACTATCTAATCACACCTTAACACCTGGCTGTGATATGCTAATTGGGATTTTCCAGGGTACAATTGCCACAGATTCTTGTACAAGTCATTCTGAATTGAGAAAGCAGTGGATGACTAGCGAAACGTCTTCAAGACAATACATTTCAAGTCCAGTTGATCTAATTGAATACAACAGATATGTAGAGACAAGGGCAATAAATAGGTTTACTGAAGACTATAACATTGTCTGCTTTAACAGAATGTTTCATTCAACCTATTTTTAGGTATACCTGAGGTAGGGACATTGTAGTCCCGAAACGTTCAATGTTCACAATAAATTGTTAATTCTACACATATAGTGTGCTCCTCCGTTTGCATCTTTGTTCTTGAATAAGAAGCCAAGAACCTGATTGCACTGGAAATGAATATTAGCTCTTGGCACATTGTCCTGTGAATCTGTTTTACTTTCTGTACCTTTAAAAGTCAAAGTGTGTATTGCCAGCCTAAAGGAATACTGTCATCCCATTGTAACAAACTTTTCCCAATCTCCTTTTCTATTTATTGAGTCTCAGGAGATTAGTATTCAAATCATTTTTCATACATTTTGAAACTTCATTGGTTTTGTTCTCTTTACCTTAGGTAACCTTTCTAATCTCAACCAATATTCTTGTTAAATCTGTCACAGCTGCATCCAGCCAGCAGTGCTGTAAATTTAAATAGGACTTCAAGATAAAGAATTATTGATCTGCTGTATTTTTTGAGAAACATGCTCTGATTTCAATATCTGGAATACCCACTGTACCCTTTGTTCCAGAAATGCTCTCCTGACAGTAATGTCTTCAAATAAACAATAATATTCTTTCCCAAATACTACGCTAATTTAGATATCATTTTATAGGTGAAATGGTTGTTTTTTAAAAAGTATTCCTTTAAATAATAAGTTACAAAATTGCTATTGCTAGAACTCATAACACCAAGCAAACATTGCACAGTGTTTACTGGGCCTTTTATTTTTTAAAGGGGAACTGTGGTCTCCATACAAGTGGCCTTTATTAAAAAGGAACCTTTAAAATGACCCCAGGATCATGATTCTAGCTGCAGTCTATCCAAAGTTCCAACAGTCTCAAAGGGACACTATACTGAAAAAATTACTTTGCCTCATCTTAATCTATAATTGAATACATGTAAGTAGCACTTACTCTGATTTGCGTGTGTTGCTGCATGCCTTCAATCCAGCACACATTTTGTTTAGGAGCAGTATCCCCCCTCCCTCTTTTAACCACTTCCATCCGACCTGACTTTTTTCCCACAAACCAACATTCAAGCCTGCACACAGCATTCCAACTTTCAAAACTCTGTCACCAATCCAGCTACAGTAAAACTACTCACAGAAGAATCGCTTTTGAGAGCAAGGAACTTGATTGACAGCTGAAATATAAGAAGTTTTAGATTGCATTTCTAAAGATATAGGGGGCAGATCAACAAAAAAATGATACAGTGGTGGTTGGAAAGAATTATAGTTTCCAGTTATGGCCAATTTAAAATAACCTATTTTTCAGTATAGATGCCCTATAAGGGTGTTTTTTCCTGCTAGAGCTGTGACTTTACCAGCACTCAAGCTAGCCACAGTAGAGATGAACAAAACTGCAGAGTTTCATTCCGATAGCGGTGTATAAAGGACCAGAGAAGATATTTATAAAAAAAAAGCACAATTGTTGTTGTTTTTCTGACTTAGCTGACTTTCCAACTTTTTGTATTCTTTTTGGTCATACATAGAGGTGAATTTTCACAATACAAATTAGCACTAATAACACAGAAAATTTGGCATAAAGTTAGGGTAACTTAGTAAATTACATTCAGAACATTTCCTGATTAGGGCATGCTGATGGCAAATAGGTAATATACCATGGTTAAGCAATGTTAAATTGTCTAATATCCACAGAACACTTATCTTTGTTATGTAAAATGGCCTAAGACATCTGCCGTTCATAGCAAAAGGTATCATATTAAGGGTAGGGATGGCCGGTTCGCGGATCCGAACCTGGATCCGCCGCGGATTTTTCCCGTTCGCGAACGGCGGATTTTTCCGGATTTTCCGCCTTCCGAACTTCCGATTCGCGGATTTTTCATATTTTCGAAAATTTTCGAAATTACGGGTTTTCGCGTATTTTCGAAAATTTTCTAAAATACAAGAAAAACACGTAATTTCGAAAATTTGCGAAAATGCAAGGATTTCTCTTATTTTCATAAGTAAGTATTTTCGAAAATTTTCGAAATTACGAGGATTACTCGTATTTTCGAAAATACATATTTTCAAAAATACGAATTTTCTCGTATTTTTGAAAATTTTCGAAAATACGCGAAAACCCGTAATTTTGAAAATTTACGAAAATACGAAAAATTAGTAATTTCAAGGGAATTTTTCATTTTAATGGGTCCGCTCGCGGATTTTCGAGTTTTCGAATTTTTTCGAAAATTCGCGGATCCTCGAGCGGACCGGATTTTGCAAAGTTCAGACATCTCTAATTAAGGGTAAACAAACATGGCTAATATTTTAGTCCAGTTATACAGTATTAATAGGGTAACACACCATAGCAATACCTGTGGTGTCCTGTTAGATCAACTGGATTTAAAGTTTAGTTCTTGAAGATGATTCGCTAGCTATCTGAACGGCTTTCTAAATTTAGAATGGCTTGTACAAGATTCTGCTACCAATAAAAACCCATAAAAATGACTGTTGGGGCCATTACCATTCTTCTTGACTTTTACCAAGCAGTACAAATAAGCCATTGTTTTTGGGTTTTTTGCACCTCTTCCCGTGTAAATCTGATGTTTTGTTTCACAGCATTGATGTGTTCTGTGAAGGCTTGTACTTTTACTGTCTGGTAGATTTTAACCCATAAGTCAAAACAGCATTGTACATGGCAGAAGACTAGTAAAGAGACATTTTATGGTTGATCCTTAAAGACACAACATCAGTCAACTAAAATACAACCTGATTTAACAGCTACCTTTGGCCATCTGGGAAAAGGTGATGGCGTTCCCCTAGCTAGCACAGCTATCTTAGCATTGTAAGGGTAAGGAAGGGCAACAGAACATGATTGTGGATGAGTGAAGATGCACAGCAGTTCTCAACACCTCGAGCTATCATGCTAAGATGTCCACGCTCCTAGCCTATAACAACACGTATGAAGCTTTACCAAAGGGATCCCATCAGCGGCTACAAGAATAATACTTACTCAAAGAGGATAAAGCCATTGATCAATTAATGAATCATCGCCTCTAAAGATTGGTCTGAATAAAACACACCTCATAATAGTTTTAAAACTCCTGATACAAAACTGCTCATTAATAAATATTCTACCTGATCAGGATCAAAAGGAGTGAAATAATCAGTGGGATATTCAGAGGGGGCTGGATCAGATCAAATCTTAAACTTATGGTTTAACAAAGTGACTGCATTTTGCTAATAGCTGCACTTGGCTAATCAACTCCAACAAGGATTTTCTTGGATATTCATGGAAGCACTGTTTACATAGCTTGTCATCCTTTCCAGCCTGGAGAAAAAAAATATGGAATTCAAAGTAAAAGAAATATATAGGCCCTAACAATCAAGAGGTATCTAAATACTGCTGTGATCAATATAGACCAGAACCTACTGTAATGCACCTGGCTGACTAGGTAATTAACTGATAGTGAAAGAAATAAGGTTTAAGGCTCATTCAAATGTGAGATCACAGGGGCCAGCCCACGATACTCGATGAGTATAAGCACCTGTTTCAATCGACAATTGTGCCGTGTATGGGCACTTTGTCAGGCGAAATAGATGTTTGTTCAGGGCTCATTGTCACACCAGCCAGGTGGATAGGAAACAAGCCCCGATCTAAAGTCCGTTTCGGCCGACAAAATGCCCATACACGGCATGATTGTCGGCCAAACGGGCGCTCATACACATCGTGCTTCTTGGGTAGGTGATTTATGTAAGCTAATATTTATTAATTTCATAATTTGTTGTTAGTTATTTGTTGCTATATTTATGGACATGCACTTTATTTATTCCTTATTTGTTTAATGATCATGGTAAAATACAAGTTCAATAGCTCTGATGGCATACTAACACTTATCACATTTGTTTTCTGCCATTAATTGGTGCATTTCAAAAGAAACCCTTGTGCAAACTCTTAAAAGTTTTTTAGTACATTGTACATGTCCTTCCTTACATTTCTGGAAAGTAAGGACACTGGAGAGACAAAATAGTAATACAGCAAATGCGGGGCCAAACTGGTTTGCAAGATTAGTACGTATGCATATGCATATATAGTTTTTTTAAAAACCACCACTTGGGGACGCTGCACTGTACAATAAAGGGAACAAATACATAAATAGTTCAGTACATAAATATATAAATTATATAAATAAATCTAAGAACTAGAGCCTTGCCACAAGAGGAAAGGAGGTCCCTGCCCTGTAAAGCTTACAATCTAATTAGGGGGTTACATACAGACACAAAGGAAAGGGTAGAAGTGCAGGAGTAAGACTTGTGCAGTGCAAATGAAACAATCATATAATATATTGTGCTGGTTACCAGATAGGTGGAATGTAAGGCTAGATTTAAACCTAGCTTTACATTCAAGAGGTTTCTTGATGTAGAGAGAGGGGAATAGAATTCCAGAGGATGGGAGCCACAAGAGAGAAAGGTTTAAGGTGAGAGGAAGCAGTATCAGTGGGGAGTCTGTACAGGAGATGGTTCTGTGATGATCGAAGGGTGCGGGCGTGAATATATGGGGACACTAGAGAACCGCTAAGTTAAAAGTTAGAAAATCGGTTCCAAACAGTACCTTCATCTCCTGGTTCTAGCATCTAATCCATTGTTGGCAGCCGCGGCTGTGATTGGCTGCCTCTCAGCCAATCACAGCCATGACTGCCGGTCCGGCCCCCTGCTTGTATTCCCAACGGGCAGGGGAGCTGGACCAGAGCGACGCTGGAACCAGGAGCTGTAAGTACTGTTTTGGAGCAATTTTCTAACTTTTAACATAGCGGTTGGGGGTGGGAGGGTATGCCCTATAATATGAATAAAGGTTGTTCTGAAGGGTGGAGATGCCCTTTAAAAATTCTACACGTACTCGTATTTCAACTAGTAGCTCTTGTGAGGTGGTAAAAAGCTTTCTTTTTAGCAATGAGGTTGCATGTTCCTCATACTTGCATGCGCAGGGGAGCTTTCCCCCACTACCACCACTCCGGATCCCTCTGCGCTGCATTTTTTTTTTAAAATAAACTTTTCTGTAGTGTAAGGGACCCCCCAACCCTAAACGCTATGGTTTAACTTTAAAAAGTGCACAGAAAAAGACTCAACCTTGTTCCCTCGATTATCTCAATAAAAGAGTGTATATATTTTATATTGTTTATATAAGTAATATAAGTTGAAAGGATGGGATGAAAGGAAAGGGATGAAAGGAAAGATTGTATATACTGTTTTTAAAGGACAACAATATAAATAAAAACATCACCCCCATTACATGTCCACACTTCCAGCAGCTGAAATCACTTACTCACATTTACAGCTGTGCTGCCCTCCCTTAGATATCACACAGCAAAGATGAGTGCTAACAGTCCGCCTCCTAGACAGCCCAGGGCCACAATTAACATAACACTTGTCTTTGGCTGGTGGTAATGTCTGTTACAACCTCTCTCCTCCTCCTCCTCTGCTGGCTAAACAAAATTGAAATGTCCAGTTGCTAGGATACAGCCTACATAATCAAGCTGATCATGGATGGGTGGAGGAGTGTTTCTCGCATGCTAGCTCTGAGTGACAGTTAGTGGCAGACAGAATTGTTACGCCCCCTTCACAGCAGGGCTAATTGAAGGCTAATAGAAGGCAGAGAGAGGCTCGAAATCAGGAAAAAAATTTATTGGGAGGGCTACATACCTTTACTCTTTATAAAGTCATTTTTTTTAAAAATGCATTGAGGCGATACAGTTATCCTTTAATAATGTTTATAAGTTCATGTAGCAGGGAAGAAAAATCTGAAATGAAAATTTTGTTTAATAGTGGCAACCCCTAAATATTAAAATATATCAAAGCCCACCAAAACGTTGAAAACCCGTTTTATGAAATATCTTGTTTACATTTTGACTAGGTTTTTTTTTTGTATCTTATTTATGATAACATATATTCATAATTGTTAATAAATAAATATACTGTCATTCTTTCTGTGACTGCCGGCAGTCCACTCTTCATGTTAAAACAGATTTAAGTGAAGTTCCGATTAAATGTAAATTTAATGTAACCTTACAATAGATGATATTAGACATGAATTGCCAAATAAATTGAATGTCAAACAATATGTATTGTACATGTATGTACAATTAACATTGTACATCTGTCTATCAAAGTACCAGTCGGTTTAGGATTGTACTTACAATTTGTAGTGTATGGCCACCTTAAGTCCTGCTATCACTGGGGCCAGAAGAAGCTACCTTGGAATCAAAATCCAGATACAGGTATATATATATATACATTAATTTACACGCATAACTGAAATTATTCTTATCCATTATAATGTATAAATGTTTTTATTTAATGCTATACCTAATTGCATAGAAATGAAGAGAGCAACCTTCTTTCAATGAGTGACATCTGTTTTGCAAAGATAAATCTGTATGTCTTTATTTTAATTAAAACATACATTTATACTGTATATTGTCAAATTAATTAAAACCCAAGGTTACCCTGGTAACAGTACAATATAGCAAAACGTATTTTAATTCTCTAAAAGATCAAAACAAAACATTAAAATTATTAAATAAGAAAGAAATGCCAGTTAAACTAGGAATCTTAACAGGAAAATAAAAAAAGTGGATTTCAATTGACAATTTTTCCAGCAATATCTGGGTTTTGATAGATATTTATATAGTAATTTGTGTTGTTTGCTTGAGTGTTTTTCAGCCTTGCTCTTTTCATAGTAGTGTTATTTTACCATTGTATAATTTTGTATTAAAAGCAAGGATGCACGAGTAAAGGTGACATTTCAAATAATGTCAAGAAAATTAAGCAAATTCTTTAAATCAAGCAAGGAGACTTGGTCTCAAAATTATTTATCCATCCTCAAGAGACATTTAGCATGCTTGCTGCAGGAAGAAATAGATAGTGACCCAGATATGTCCGTTCTTATATGTACACTTCCTTGTATGTATGAACTAACAAAGGTTAGGCACTTGAACATTTAAACATACTTGATATACCGAAGAATAAAGAGAAAAATCATGTTCAGTGTATTTATACAACTTATTTTATATATACTTTATATATTATTTTTCTATTTATTACAGTTTAACCAAAACGTGTAGAAATTGCACAACTTACATATTTAATTTTGAAAAAAGACAACCGTCCATCATGTTCAACCAATCCACATACAAAAAAACCCCAGCCCCCCCAACCTAACAAAAAAGACAGTCTCCTTCATTCAAATGATGCATACACCTCAGTACACCAAACTTAACCAGGATACAACCAAACACTCATGTGCACACAATATGCAGTCACCAGTTATAACATTGGATATAATTCATAAGAATGTTGTATCTATAATAAGAGACCTTAAGGCTCAAACATATATTAATGCTGGTGCTGTGGGTACTATGAAAATATATCTAACATGAATGTGGCAATTACGTCTAATTACGAAGCAACCCACTAGACTCCGGACAACTCCGGAGGCACTCAAAGAGCTATATCTAAGGAAATACACCTTCCCCACAAGACATAATAATCAATGGGGGAGTCCCAAGACTTATTGTGACTCCCCATTGATATATATGTCTTGTGGGGAAGGTGTATTTCCTTAGATATAGCTCTTTGAGTGCCTCTGGAGTTGTCCAGAGTCTAGTGGGTTGCTTGGTAATTAGATAATTGCCACATTCATGTTAGATAACATTGGATATGCTGCCTGTCCAAGAAGACACCCAAGTCTCTTTTGAATAGTTCAGATTATCAGCCAATGCAACACTTCCAGGCAGAGCATTTTACAGCCATACTGCCTCACAGTGAAGAACCAGTTATGTTGCTTAAAGGGACAGTTCAGTGGAAATGATCAAATATTGTTGAATTGTTAGTTTGTTTAATGCCTTCTTAGTTATTCTACATATTCTCTCCCATTTTGAAAAACAGTTGATTTCATACCTTTGCTGTTCCCTGTGTTGACATTAGTGAGCTGACATTTCAGGTTCTAATGGTCCTTCTCTTCCCAGGATGCACCACTATCTTGGAATGTTCCTAACAGTAATTTTCTATGATTGGCTGTTGGTGATGGGTCAAACATGCTCAGATCTCTACTGAGCAACTGAATCAACCCAGGCACTGGGTCAAGGGCAAGACCATAACGGTCTCTACTAGGGGTCCTGCAAACAGGAAGTCAGTATTTCAGTTGCATTTATTTATATACAGACACAATGCTGAATTGGCAGATTAAGGTCATTGGGATGAAAAAATACTGCTCTTTTTTCTGAAAAGCATATGTATTTGCACTGAACTTCCCTTTTAAACTGAAATGGCTTTTCTTTAAGTCTAAAGGGATGGCCTCTAGACTTTCATTCACCCCTGTTAGAAAAAAAGATCCCCTGCTATTTGACTGTAGTTACCTATCACATATTTGTATAGAATTATCATATCTCCTCGCAAATGCCTCTATTTAAGGGAGAACAAACCAAACTTGGAAAATCTTCATAACACAAATTCAGCAGTGTAGTTGCATGTCTCTGTACTCTTTCTAATTCATTTATATCTTTTCTGTGGATTGGTGGCCAAAATTGCACTACATACTCAAGATGAGCCTCTATACCCTCATCCTTTAAAGGGCATGTCCACCCTTCTAATAAACTTTTTATATAATGTACTGCTCCTTCCCCCAGCCCCAATTGTATTACTATTATTCACAGAAAGTGCCACAATCTTTATTTACCATGCCTCTATCATTCGCCGCACTGCCCCGGTCCTCTGCTTGGAAATGCAAGCAGGGGGCGGGACCAGCAGCTGCGTCCGTGATTGGCTGAGAGGCAGCCAATCACGGACGCAGCTGCTGGGAGTTCAGACCGGCAAAGGAGAGAGGCATGGTAAGTAAAGATCGGGGCACTTTCTGTGAATAATAGCAATGTGGTTGGGGCTGGGGGAGGGAGCAGTACATTATATAAAAAGGGTTTATGGTAGGGGGAGGGAGACAAAATCGGAGGGAGAGGGAGGGGGAGAGGCTGCAGTGTGCATGCCAAACTTCTTCCGGAGGAGAGACAGGAGGCAGAGTCCTATATGGACTCTGCTATCCTCCTCCTGACCTGTTTTGGGGACTTTGGGGGAGGGGACACTACAGGAGAACCATATGGAGCTGGGATGTGAGGTAAGGATTTTTACATAGTGGGGATAGTGGTGCGTTAAATTATAGTTTGGGGGGTGGACATGCCCTATAAAGTTATGCTTTTACTTACACAGGAATGTATTTACTATAGCAGGCTCTGCATGGTACTGCGTCGAGCTATTAATATTTATATTTCCACAATAACTTCCATGTCCTTATCTATTGAGTCAATTCTATCTCTATCACATTTATGGTATAACCAGCATTTATGCTGTTTTTGTCCAAATTCACAACTTTGCTTTTCCCAACATTAAACTTCATTTGTCACTTTGTATCCCAATCACCTACTGTAGTTTATTTAAATCAGGCACATCTTGCACTGAGCCTATATTCCTGCAAGTTAAATTATACTTACATACATCTCCTACTTACAAACAGAGCAAATGGGGGGGCATAAGGGCAAATACTATACAGTTTAGGGTCTGCTGTAGTGTACAGCCATGAGGTCCACTGGTGGTTGGCTACCCACAGCTGTTTAATGGGCCCCCAATCCTCCCCTTTACCCACTTTGCGCTGCACCAGTAGCAAAGCCATCCAGCACCGCAATCCCTGAATTACTTCAACTAAACCAACCAAACACAGAGCACAAAATGACCAAAAGAGGAAACTCAAAATCGCAGCCAAAAAAACTTACAGCATATTTTAACACTGGGGAGCCAAGTGATGGCGCTGACTCACAATCTCCAACGTGCGGACGGGCGGAGGCTTCAGACCCAAATAACAAATCCAACTGCAAAGAAAAAGATGGAACTAAAAAGTTTAAAAATCATCTAAAAGAATCATCCCCGTAATCATCACCAGGTTCACAATTAGAAAAAAGTAACACTGCCATCTTGCCTGCTTTCCATGAGAGCGATTACCCAGAGGAACTACAATACCCCACATCTGATCAGGTAAATGAGGGCATTACAAACCAAGGTAAAACTAATACCAGTAACAACTAGCATACTGAAATAAATGCTTATATCACAAAACAGCGCACTAATGTCAGACATCACAGTTGTAATGGGACATTAAAAAAGAAATAATAGACATTGGTGACAGAACGTCACACCTGGAAAATAAATTTCAGGAATATGTGGGATCATATAAAGAACTAGTGGATTCACATAGTGCCCTAAGTGACAATGTCTCTGACTTGCAGGTTAAAATCAGAAATATGATTGGTTACTGTATAATCATATGATAACAAGCATTGGAATATTGACCAATCACAACTGGATTAGGTCCTTCAGCAAACCTATATAAAGAGGTGCAAACCCAGTGGAGCTCAGAAGTCATTGCAGTTGATGGCAGAAGAAAGAAAAAAGAGGTCGGCAACATCGGCTTTGTTTATGTCGACAGTGCCGGAGGTGTCACCTCTGCAGCAACACAGCACGGTATTGACGATATCAGCGGAGTTGGTGTTGCTGGCTGGGAAGAAAGAAGACATGCCCAAGGGCTCTTCTAAGAGCCAATGGGGGTCCAGTGCCTCAAGAGCACTTGTAAGTGCCGAGGAGGGGGGTCCTGGTACAAGCTGTGGGACCCCTTAAGCTCCAAAGGGCCCTTCCTAGGGTCGCAAAGGTACTTAAAAGTGCCGGGGAGGGCGAACTCGGTTTGAGCTGTGGGACCACTTAAGCCCCAAATGGTTCTTTCAAGGTCTGCAAAGGCACTTTTAAGTGCCGGGGAGGGGGGTACTGGTTTAAACTGTGGGACCCCTTTAGCCCCAAAGAGCCCTTTCAAGGGCCGCAAAGGCACTTATGAGTGCCGGGGAGGGGGGTCCTCCCGGTTCGAGCTGTGGGTGGTCGCATCTGCCACCAGCGGGGGGCTGCGGGTTGGGTGTACACCCCACCTGGCAGGGTGCGTGTACACCCCTCCCCCTCTGGCAGCTTGTGCAACCACCCGCGGCACAACCCCTTCCCAGCCCCCTGCCCTGTACATCAGGATTTAAGCCCTTCGCCGCAATACTGTACTTGATGCAGTACATTATCACGGCGAAGAGAGTTCAAATTACCGCCGCACATACCACAATAATGACCGCCTTTTTAAATATGGCGGTAATAACTATTTTTCCGCGGCAATGTGCGGCGGTAATTTATGTCCAAAAATAGCAGACTTTTAGAAATAAGCCACAAAATATAGAAAGACACCAAGGGGCATATTTATAAAGGCACAGTATCACTTTTAAGTGATGCTGTGCCTTTAACAATCGGGCTGACTGTCGTACATTTATGACCGCTACCGTAAATGTACGATAGCGCCCATAAATCTACGACCGCAATTGTAGATTAACATCCGCTATAGAATACCAATGCGGTAGTTTACTCCTACCATTTACGAAAATGCGGCCCTACATTTACGAAAATCCGCAAACTTGCAATACCAAAGGTTGATAAACATGGTCTAAAAAACGTATAAATCAACAGTAGGAAAACGGAAACATTAAGAAAATAGGGAAGATGGGGGAAAAAGGATAGAGGAAAAGGGATAGAAACAAAGGGGAAAACAACACCAAAAATTAAATCAAACCATATGAAGTACACCCAAAAAATCATATCCATGGTGTAAATAGCAACCACACTGCAAATAACCACAACAAAACATGGTTTTAAAACTGCAAACCTACAATGTCAGAGGTCTTAATTCCCCATTTTAAATATATACAATGTGGAAAGAACATAAAAACATAAAAAAGAACAATGTAGAAAGAACATAAAAAATAATAAAATAGACAATCTTTGCATACAGGAAACCCATCCAACACCCAAATCAGAATACTTACTATCTCATAAACATTTTTCAAAGATCAACAAAAATATAGCAATGCCTATATATAGCAACTAACTTGTATTCAGCGTGACGGAATATATGCCTGGGTTGGTGGCATATTAGGGCTATTTGGACCCCCCTACAGTCTGGGACAGTCTGGGACAGTCAGTGACTTTATAGTTGAGCATACTATTTTATATACAAGAAGGAGCTAGAATTAATATGTTATTTTTTTAATTTAATTATAGATTTTAATATTATAAATTGTATTTATTAGGGCTGGCCAGCTCTTATTGTTTTATTAGACTTTGTATACGGGTATATACATATATATATAAATTAAAATGTATCTGTTGTATTCAATTAGATCAACTGGACTTGTAGTTTAGTTCTTGAAGACGTTTCGCTAGTCATCTGACTGGCTTTCTCAATTCAGAATGACTTGTACAAGAATCTGTGGCAATTATGTACCCTGGAAAATCCCAATTAGCATATCACAGCCAAGTGTTAAGGGCGTGATTAGATAGTGGCTAAGAGGTTTTATAGGAACGCCCAGAGTAAGGTGTCAAAACAGCATTGTACATGGCAGACAGATGGTGTCGAACCCCCCCACCTCTATTTAGGCTTGGTTTCTTTATTTTCACATAAATGGCCTCCTTAACACCTCTCTTGAACCAGTCACGTTCCTTTGCCAATATGTTAACATTACAATCTTCAAAGGTATGTCCTTTATCCTTAAGATGCAGGTACACGGCTGAGTCCTGACCCGAGGAATTGTCTCTTCTGTGCTGGGCCATACGTTGATGCAGTTGTTGTTTGGTCTCCCCCACATACAAATCAGAGCATTCTTCACTGCACTGCACTGCGTATATCAGTCGGACTGCATCAACGTATGGCCCAGCACAGAAGAGCCAATTCCTCGGGTCAGGACTCAGCCGTGTACCTGCATCTTAAGGATAAAGGACATACCTTTGAAGATTGTAATGTTAACATACTGGCGAAGGAATGTGACTGGTTCAAGAGGTGTTAGGAGGCCATTTATGTGAAAATAAAGAAACCAAGCCTAAATAGAGGTGGGGGGGTTTCGACACCAACTGTCTGCCATGTACAATGCTGTTTTAACACCTTACTCTGGGCGTTCCTATAACACTCTTAGCCACTATCTAATCACACCCTTAACACTGGCTGTGATATGCTAATTGGGATTTTCCAGGGTACATATTTGCACAGATTCTTGTACAGTCATTCTGAATTGAGAAAGCCAGTCGGATGACTAGCGAAACGTCTTCAAGAACTACATTTCAAGTCCAGTTGATCTAATTGAATACAACAGATATGTAGAGACAAGGGCAATAAATAGGTTACTGAAGACTATAACATTGTCTGCTTTAACAGAATGTTTCATTCAACCTATTTTTAGGTTACCTGAGGTAGGGACATTGTAGTCCCGAAACGTTCAATGTTCACAATAATGTTAATTCTAACACATATAGTGTGCTCCTCCGTTGCATCTTTGTTCTTGAATAAGAAGCCAAGAACCTGATTGCACTGGAAATGAATATTAGCTCTTGGCACATTGTCCTGTGAATCTGTTTTACTTTCTGTACCTTTAAAAGTCAAAGTGTGTATTGCCAGCCTAAAGGAATACTGTCATCCCATTGTAACAAACTTTTCCCAATCTCCTTTTCTATTTATTGAGTCTCAGGAGATTAGTATTCAAATCATTTTTCATACATTTTGAAACTTCATTGGTTTTGTTCTCTTTACCTTAGTAACCTTTCTAATCTCAACCAATATTCTTGTTAAATCTGTCACAGCTGCACCCAGCCAGCAGTGCTGTAAATTTAAATAGGACTTCAAGATAAAGAATTATTGATCTGCTGTATTTTTGAGAAACATGCTCTGATTTCAATATCTGGAATACCCACTGTACCCTTTGTTCCAGAAATGCTCTCCTGCAGTAATGTCTTCAAATAAACATATATTCTTCTCCCAAATACTACGCTAATTTGATATCATTTTATAGGTGAATGGTTGTTTTTTAAAAAGTATTCCTTAAATAATAAGTTACAAAATTGCTATTGCTAGAACTCATAACACCCAACAAAACATTGCACAGTGTTTACTGGGCCTTTTATTTTTAAAGGGGAACTGTGGTCTCCATACAGTGGCCTTTATTAAAAAGGAACTTTAAAATGACCCCAGGATCATGATTCTAGCTGCAGTCTATCCAAGTTCCAACATCTCAAAGGACACTATACTGAAAAAATTACTTTGCCTCATCTTAATCTATAATTGAATACATGTAAGATGCACTTACCTGATTTGCGTGTGTTGCTGCATGCCTTCATCCAGCACACATTTGTTTAGGAGCGTATCCCCCCTCCCTCTTTTAACCACTTCCATCCGACCTGACTTTTTTCCCACAAACCAACATTCAAGCCTGCACACAGCATTCCACTTTCAAACTCTGTCACCAATCCAGCTACAGTAAAACTACTCACAGAAGAATCGCTTTTGAGAGCAAGGAACTTGATTGACAGCTGAATATAGAAGTTTTAGATTGCATTTCTAAGATATAGGGGGCAGATCAACAAAAAAATGATACAGTGGTGGTTGGAAAGAATTATAGTTTCCAGTTATGGCCAATTTAAATAACCTATTTTTCAGTATAGATGCCCTATAAGGGTGTTTTTTCCTGCTAGAGCTGTGACTTTACCAGCACTCAAGCTAGCCACAGTAGAGATGAACAAAACTGCGAGTTTCATTCCGATAGCGGTGTATAAAGGACCAGAGAAGATATTTATAAAAAAAACACAATTGTTTGTTTTTCTGACTTAGCTGACTTTCCAACTTTTTGTATTCTTTTTGGTCATACATAGAGGTGAATTTTCACAATACAAATTAGCACTAATAACACAGAAAATTTGGCATAAAGTTAGGGTAACTTAGTAAATTACATTCAGACATTTCCTGATTAGGGCATGCTGATGGCAATAGGTAATATACCATGGTTAAGCAATGTTAAATTGTCTAATATCCCACAAACCTTACTCTTGTTATGTAAAATGGCCTAAGACATCTGCCGTTCATAGCAAAAGGTATCATATTAAGGGTGGGATGGCCGGTTCGCGGATCCGAACCTGATCCGCCGCGGATTTTTCCCGTTCGCGAACGGCGGATTTTTCCGGATTTTCCGCCTTCCGAACTTCCGATTCGCGATTTTTCATATTTTCGAAAATTTTCGAAATTCGGGTTTTCGCGTATTTTCGAAAATTTTCTAAAATACAAGAAAAACACGTAATTTCGAAAATTGCGAAATGCAAGGATTTCTCTTTTTTCATAAGTAAGTATTTTCGAAAATTTCGAAATTACGAGGATTACTCGTATTTTCGAAAATACATATTTTCAAAAATACGAATTTTCTCTATTTTTGAAAATTTTCGAAAATACGCGAAACACCGTAATTTTGAAAATTTACGAAAATACGAAAAATTAGTAATTTCAAGGGATTTTTCATTTTAATGGTCCGCTCGCGGTTTCGAGTTTTCGAATTTTTTCGAAATTCGCGGATCCTCGAGCGGACCGGATTTTGCAAAGTTCAGACACTCTCTAATTAAGGTAAACAAACATGGCTAATATTTAGTCCAGTTATACAGTATTAATAGGGTAACACACCATAGCAATACCTGTGTGTCCTGTTAGATCAACTGGATTTAAAGTTTAGTTCTTGAAGATGATTCGCTAGCTATCTGAACGGCTTTCTAAATTTAGAATGGCTTGTACAAGATTCTGCTACCAAAAACCCCTAAAATACTGTTGGGCCATTACCATTCTTCTTGACTTTTACCAAGCAGTACAATAAGTCCATTGTTTTTGGTTTTTTTGCACCTCTTCCCGTGTAAATCTGATGTTTTGTTTCACAGCATTGATGTGTTCTGTGAAGGCTTGTACTTTTACTGTCTGAGATTTTAACCCATAAGTCAAAACAGCATTGTACATGGCAGAAGACTAGTAAGAGACATTTTATGGTTGATCCTTAAAGACACAACATCAGTCAACTAAAATACAACCTGATTTAACAGCTACCTTTGGCCATCTGGGAAAAGGTGATGGCGTTCCCCTAGCTAGCACAGCTATCTTAGCATTGTAGGTAAGGAAGGGCAACAGAACATGATTGTGGATGAGTGAAGATGCACAGCAGTTCTCAACACCTCGAGCTATCATGCTAGATGTCCACGCTCCTAGCCTATACAACACTTAGAAGCTTTACCAAAGGGATCCCATCAGCGGCTACAAGAATAATACTTACTCAAAGAGGATAAAGCCATTGATCAATTAAGAATCATCGCCTCTAAAGATTGGTCTGAATAAAACACACCTCATAATAGTTTTAAAACTCCTGATACAAAACTGCTCATTAATAAATATTCTACCTGATCAGGATCAAAAGAGTGAAATAATCAGTGGATATTCAAGGGGGCTGGATCAGATCAAATCTTAAACTTATGGTTTAACAAAGTGACTGCATTTTGCTAAATGCTGCCACTTGGCTAATCAACTCCAACAAGGATTTTCTTGGATATTCATGGAAGCACTGTTTACATAGCTTGTCATCCTTTCCAGCCTGAGAAAAAAATATGGAATTCAAAGTAAAAGAAATATATAGGCCCTACAATCAAGAGGTATCTAAATACTGCTGTGATCAATAAGACCAGAACCTACTGTAATGCACCTGGCTGACTAGGTAATTAACTGATAGTGAAAGAAATAAGGTTTAAGGCTCATTCAAATGTAGATCACAGGGGCCAGCCCACGATACTCGATAGAGTATAAGCACCTGTTTCAATCGACAATTGTGCCGTGTATGGGCACTTTGTCAGGCGAAATAGATGTTTGTTCAGGGCTCATGTCACACAGCCAGGTGGATAGGAAACAAGCCCCGATCTAAATCCGTTTCGGCCGACAAAATGCCCATACACGGCATGATTGTCGGCCAAACGGCGCTCATACACATCGTGCTTCTTGGGTAGGTGATTTATGTAGCTAATATTTATTAATTTCATATTTGTTGTTAGTTATTTGTTGCTATTTATGGACAGGCACTTTATTTATTCCTTATTTGTTTAATGATCATGTTAAAATACAAGTTCAATAGCTCTGATGGCATACTAACACTTATCACATTTGTTTTCTGCCATTAATGGTGCATTTCAAAAGAAACCCTTGTGCAAACTCTTAAAAGTTTTTAGTACATTGTACATGTCCTTCCTTACATTTCTGGAAAGTAGGACACTGGAAGAACAAAATAGTAATACAGCAAAGATGCGGGGCCAAACTGGTTTGCAAGATTAGTACGTATGCATATGCATATATAGTTTTTTTAAAACCACCACTTGGGGCGCTGCACTGTACAATAAAGGGAACAATACATAAATAGTTCAGTACATAAATATATAAATTATATAAATAATCTAAGAACTAGAGCCTTGCCACAAGAGGAAAGGAGGTCCCTGCCCTGTAAAGCTACAATCTAATTAGGGGGTTATACAGCACAAAGGAAAGGGTAGAAGTGCAGGAGTAAGACTTGTGCAGTGCAAATGAAACAATCATATAAATATTGTGCTGTTACCAGATAGGTGGAATGTAGGCTAATTTAAACCTAGCTTTACATTCAAGAGGTTTCTTGATGTAAGAGAGGGGAATAGAATTCCAGAGGATGGGAGCCACAAGAGAAAGGTTTAAGGTGAGAGGAAGCAGTATCAGTGGGGAGTCTGTACAGGAGATGGTCTGTGATGATCGAAGGGTGCGGGCGTGAATATATGGGAACTAGAGAACCGCTAGTTAAAAGTTAGAAAATCGGTTCAAACAGTACCTTCATCTCCTGGTTCTAGCATCTAATCCATTGTTGGCAGCCGCGGCTGTGATTGGCTGCCTCTCAGCCAATCACAGCCATGACTGCCGGTCCGGCCCCCTGCTTGTTTCCCAACGGGCAGGGGAGCTGGACCAGAGCGACGCTGGAACCGGAGCTGTAAGTACTGTTTTGGAGCAATTTTCTAACTTTTAACATAGCGGTTGGGGGTGGGAGGGTATGCCCTATAATATGAATAAAGTTTGTTCTGAAGGGTGGAGATGCCCTTTAAAAATTCTACACGTACTCGTATTCAACTAGTAGCTCTTGTGAGGTGGTAAAAAGCTTTCTTTTTAGCAATGAGGTTGCATGTTCCTCATACTTGCATGCGCAGGGACTTTCCCCCACCTACCACCACTCGGCATCCCTCTGCCTGCATTTTTTTTTTAAATAAACTTTTCTTAGTGTAAGGGACCCCCCAACCCTAAACGCTATGGTTTAACTTTAAAAAGTGCACAGAAAAAGACTCAACCTTGTTCCCTCGATTATCTCAATAAAAGAGTGTATATATTTTATATTGTTTATATAAGTAATATAAGTTGAAAGGATGGGATGAAAGGAAAGGATGAAAGGAAAGATTGTATATACTGTTTTTAAAGGACAACAATATAAATAAAAACATCACCCCCATTACATGTCCACACTTCCAGCAGCTGAAATCACTTACTCACTTTACAGCTGTGCTGCCCTCCCTTAGATATCACACAGCAAAGATGAGTGCTAACAGTCCGCCTCCTAGACAGCCCAGGGCCACAATTAACATAACACTTGTCTTTGGCTGGTGGTAATGTCTGTTACAACCTCTCTCCTCCTCCTCCTCTGCTGGCTAAACAAAATTGAAATGTCCAGTTGCTAGGATACAGCCTACATAATCAAGCTGATCATGGATGGTGGAGGAGTGTTTCTCGCATGCTAGCTCTGAGTGACAGTTAGTGCAGACAGAATTGTTACGCCCCCTTCACAGCAGGGCTAATTGAAGGCTAATAGAAGGCAGAGAGAGGCTCGAAATCAGGAAAAAAATTTATTGGGAGGGCTACATACCTTACTCTTTATAAAGTCATTTTTTTTAAAAATGCATTGAGGCGATACAGTTATCCTTTAATAATGTTTATAAGTTCATGTAGCAGGGAAAAAATCTGAAATGAAAATTTTGTTTAATAGTGGCAACCCCTAAATATTAAAATATATCAAAGCCCACCAAAACGTTGAAAACCCGTTTTATAAATATCTTGTTTACATTTGACTAGGTTTTTTTTTTGTATCTTATTTATGATAACATATATTCATAATTGTTAATAAATAAATATACTGTCATTCTTTCTGTGACTGCCGGCAGTCCACTCTTCATGTTAAAACATATTAAGTGAAGTTCCGATTAAATGTAAATTTAATGTACCTTACAATAGATGATATTAGACATAATTGCCAAATAAATTGAATGTCAAACAATATGTATTGTACATGTATGTACAATTAACATTGTACATCTGTCTATCAAAGTACCAGTCGTTTTAGGTATGTACTTACAATTTGTAGTGTATGGCCACCTTAGTCCTGCTATCACTGGGGCCAGAAGAAGCTACCTTGGAATCAAAAATCCAGATACAGGTTATATATATATACATTAATTTACACCATAACTGAAATTATTCTTATCCATTATAATGTATAAATGTTTTATTTAATGCTATACCTAATTGCATAGAAATGAAGAGAGCAACCTTCTTTCAATGAGTGACATCTGTTTTGCAAAGATAATCTGTATGTCTTTATTTTATTAAAACATACATTATACTGTATATGTCAATTAATTAAAACCCAAGGTTACCCTGGTAACAGTACAATATAGCAAACGTATTTTAATTCTCTAAAGATCAAAACAAAACATTAAAATTATTAATAAGAAAGAAATGCCAGTTAAACTAGGAATCTTAACAGGAAAAATAAAAAAAGTGGATTTCAATTGACAATTTTTCCAGCAATATCTGGGTTTTGATAGATATTTATATAGTAATTTGTGTTGTTTGCTTGAGTGTTTTTCAGCCTTGCTCTTTTCATAGTAGTGTTATTTTACCATTGTATAATTTGTATTAAAAGCAAGGATGCACGAGTAAGGTGACATTTCAATATGTCAAGAAAATTAAGCAAATTCTTTAAATCAAGCAAGGAGACTTGGTCTCAAAATTATTTATCCATCCTCAAGAGACATTTAGCATGCTGCTGCAGGAAAAATAGATAGTGACCCAGATATGTCCGTTTTATATGTACACTTCCTTGTATGTATGAACTAACAAAGGTTAGGCACTTGAACATTTAAACATACTTATATACCGAAGAAAAAGAGAAAAAATCATGTTCAGTGTATTTATACAACTTATTTTATATATACTTTATATATTATTTTTCTATTTATTACAGTTTAACCAAAACGTGTAGAAATGCACAACTTACATATTTAATTTTGAAAAAAGACAACCGTCCATCATGTTCAACCAATCCACATACAAAAAAACCCCACGCCCCCCAACCTAACAAAAAAGACAGTCTCCTTCATTCAAATGATGCATACACCTCAGTACACCAAACTTAACCAGGATACAACCAACACTCATGTGCACACAATATGCAGTCACCAGTTATAACATTGGATATAATCATAAGAATGTGTATCTATAATAGAGACCTTAAGGCTCAAACATATATTAATGCTGGTGCTGTGGGTACTATGAAATATATCAACATGAATGTGGCAATTACGTCTAATTACGAAGCAACCCACTAGACTCCGGACAACCCGGAGGCACTCAAAGAGCTATATCTAAGGAAATACACCTTCCCCACAGACATATATATATCAATGGGGGAGTCCCAAGACTTATTGTGACTCCCCATTGATATATATGTCTTGTGGGGAAGGTGTATTTCCTTAGATATAGCTCTTTGAGGGCCTCTGGAGTTGTCCAGAGTCTAGTGGGTTGCTTGGTAATTAGACTTAATTGCCACATTCATGTTATAACATTGGATATGCTGCCGTTCCAAGAAGACACCCAAGTCTCTTTGAATAGTTCAGATTATCAGCCAATGCAACACTCCAGGCAGAGCATTTTACAGCCATACTGCCTCACAGTGAAGAACCAGTTATGTTGCTTAAGGGACGTTCAGTGGAAATGATCATATTTGTTGAATTGTTAGTTTGTGTAATGCCTTCTTAGTTATTCTACATATTCTCTCCCATTTTGAAAAATCAGTTGATTTCATACCCTTTGTGTTCCCTGCTGTTGCATTAGTGAGCTACATTTCAGGTTCTAATGGTCCTTCTCTTCCCAGGATGCACCACTATCTTGGAATGTTCCTAACAGTAATTTCTACTGATTGGCTGTTGGTGATGGGTCAAACATGCTCAGATCTCTACTGAGCAACTGAATCAACCCAGGCACTGTCAAGGGCAAGACCATAACGGTCTCTACTAGGGTCCTGCAAACAGGAAGTCAGTATTTCAGTTGCATTATTTTATATACAGACACAATGCGGAATTGGCAGATTAAGGTCATTGGGATGAAAAAATACTGCTCTTTTTTCTGAAAAGCATATGTATTTCCACTGAACTTCCCTTTTAAACTGAAATGGCTTTTTCTTAAGTCTAAAGGGATGGCCTCTAGACTTTCATTCACCCCTGTAGAAAAAAAGATCCCCGGCTATTTGACTGTAGTTACCTATCACATATTGTATAGAATTATCATATCTCCTCGCAAATGCCTCTATTTAAGGGAGAACAAACCAAACTTGGAAATCTTCATAACACAAATTCAGCAGTGTATTTTGCATGTCTCTGTACTCTTTCTAATTCATTTATATCTTTTCTGTGGATTGGTGGCCAAAATTGCACTACATACTCAAGATGAGCCTCTATACCCTCATCCTTTAAAGGGCATGTCCACCCTTCTATAAACTTTTATATAATGTACTGCTCCTTCCCCCAGCCCCAATTGTATTACTATTATTCACAGAAAGTCCACAATCTTTATTTACCATGCCTCTATCATTCGCCGCACTGCCCCGGTCCTCTGCTTGGAAATGCAAGCAGGGGGCGGGACCAGCATGCGTCCGTGATTGGCTGAAGGCAGCCATCACGGACGCAGCTGCTGGAGTTCAGACCGGCAAAGGAGAGAGGCATGGTAAGTAAAGATCGGGGCACTTTCTGTGAATAATAGCAATTGTGGTTGGGGCTGGGGGAGGGAGCGTACATTATATAAAAAGGGTTTATGGTAGGGGGGAGGGAACAAAATCGGAGGGAAGAGGGAGGGGGAGAATGGCTGCAGTGTGCATGCCAAACTTCTTCCGGAGGAGAGACAGGAGGCAGAGTCCTATATGGCTCTGCTTACCTCCTCCTACCTGTTTTGGGGACTTTGGGGGAGGGGACACTACAGGAAACATATGGAGCTGGTGTGAGGTAAGGATTTTTACATAGTGGGGATAGTGGTGCGTTAAATTATGTTTGGGGTGGACTGCCCTATAAAGTTATGCTTTTACTTACACAGGAATGTATTTACTATAGCAGGCTCTGCATGGTACTGCGTCGAGCTATTAATTTTATATTTCCACAATAACTTCCATGTCCTTATCTATTGAGTCAATTCTATCTCTATCACATTTATGGTATAACCAGCATTTATGCTGTTTTTGTCCAAATTCACAACTTTGCTTTTCCAACATTAAACTTCATTTGTCACTTTGTATCCCAATCACCTACTGTAGTTTATTTAAACATCAGGCACATCTTGCACTGAGCCTATATTCCCAAGTTAAATATACTTACATACATCTCCTACTTACAAACAAGCAAATGGGGGGCATAAGGGCAAATACTATACAGTTTTGGTCTGCTGTAGTGTACAGCCATGAGGTCCACTGTGGTTGGCTACCCCACATGTTTTATGGGCCCCCAATCCTCCCCTTTACCCACTTTGCGCTGCACCAGTAGCAAAGCCATCCAGCACGCAATCCCTGAATTACTTCAACTAAACCAACCAAACACAGAGCACAAATGACCAAAGAGGAAACTCAAAATCGCAGCCAAAAAAACTTACAGCATATTTTAAACACTGGGGGAGCCAAGTGATGGCGCTGACTCACAACTCCAACGTGCGACGGGGCGGAGGCTTCAGACCCAAATAACAAATCCAACTGCAAAGAAAAAGATGGAACTAAAAAGTTTAAAAATCATCTAAAAATCATCCCCGTAATCATCACCAGGTTCACAATTAGAAAAAGTAACACTGCCATCTTGCCTGCTTTCCATGAGAGCGATTACCCAGAGGAACTACAATACCCCACATCTGATCAGGTAAATGAGGGCATTACAAACCAAGGTAAAACTAATACCAGTAACAACTAGCATACTGAAATAAATGCTTATATCACAAAACAGCGCACTAATGTCAGACTCACAGTTGTAATGGGACATTAAAAAGAAATAATAGACATTGGTGACAGAACGTCACACCTGAAAAATAAATTTCAGGAATATGTGGGATCATATAAAGAACTAGTGGATTCACATAGTGCCCTAAGTGACATGTCTCTCCCCCCCTGGCCGACTGGCTTTCTCAATTCAGAATGACTTGTACAAGAATCTGTGGCAATTATGTACCCTGGAAAATCCCAATTAGCATATCACAGCCAGGTGTTAAGGGTGTGATTAGATAGTGGCTAAGAGGTGTTATAGGAACGCCCAGAGTAAGGTGTCAAAACAGCATTGTACATGGCAGACAGATGGTGTCGAACCCCCCCACCTCTATTTAGGCTTGGTTCCTTTATTTTCACATAAATGGCCTCCTTAACACCTTTCTTGAACCAGTCACATTCCTTTGCCAATATGTTAACATTACAATCTTCAAAGGTATGTCCTTTATCCTTAAGATGCAGGTACACGGCTGAGTCCTGACCCGAGGAATTGGCTCTTCTGTGCTGGGCCATACGTTGATGCAGTTGTTGTTTGGTCTCCCCCACATACAAATCAGAGCATTCTTCACTGCACTGCACTGCGTATATGATGTCGCTTTTCTTGTGTTTCGGTATTGGGTCTTTCGGATGTACCAATTGCTGCCTCAGCGTGTTGCTCGGTTTAAAGCAGACAGGGATACGGTGTTTTTTGAAAACTCTTCTTAATTTCTCAGAGACCCCTGCTACATATGGGATGACCATGTTCTATCCCCTGTCTTGCGTTTCACCTTCACTGTTGGTATTCGTGTTCTTTTCTTTCCTTCTGCTTCTTTTGACAAAGGCCCAGTCTGGATATCCACAAGTTTTAAGGGCTCCTCTGAGATGTTTCATTTCTTTAGCCTTCGCCTCTGTGCTAGTGGGGATGTTCTCAACCTCTACCCTGAGATTATGAGAACAATAATATACCATGTGTTAACAATAACAAAAACTCTGATACTTAAATATTGGTAATCTTCCAAAACACCACACAAAAAAATAAGAAATATAGCAAATAAAAACCATATGAAACATTTGAAACAGGCAACAGGGGGGAAATCACAAATTATGACAAATGGGGACGTGAATATAATGAATACAAATGATATTGTAAAAAAAAAATGTGTAACTAATTGAACAATTACAACAAAATGACACAAATGTTTAAACGGAAATGAGAGAGAAAAGATTGTAATGTGAAAAAATTTACAACAATACTTATCAACAAACTAAAAATATAAACGTATATATATATATATAATTACATAGATATATATATGAAAAATAAAATAAAAACTTTTCATGTTTTAAAAAAAATATTGCAAAAATACTCAGGATAGCAATTCCTGTCAATTTCGGACCACAGTTACCCTTAAATATCAAACAGATGCAGAATACAAAAGAGTATTTTGTAGTAGAACTATATATATTATTTATATATTTTTCTTTACTTATAACCCAAAACTGTTAAAATTATTTATAAGATTAGAAACCGGTATTTTACCACTTACTCTTTGTACTTACCAATCATGGTGTTTACTGCTGACTTTAAAACATTTAGAAAAATGCTCTACTGCTTCCTTTGAAAGAGACATTTGTGTATTCCCCTACACATGCAGCTGCCTTTCCTGTTTTTGGAATTAATAACCAATGTCCGACCATACCATGGAACAAAACATTTAAAAAAATCTATTGTATTCTTTGGATATTTTACACATGAAAAAATAAAGGTGCAGGCGATATTTAAATGCAAGCTTTTGATTTGGTTCCCTTTGTTTAAACATTATAAACTTATAATACATAAGGCCCTGGACTTTGAATGGGGAGGTGCACGGGAATGTATTCTTCTAAAAAATTCTCAAATACATAGCTAAGAGGCTTTTATAAGAATATAATACATAAGGCTCTGGCATTTGAATGGGGAGGTGCAGTGGCAAGGATCTAAATTACAGTCACTTAGTGATGTCACTGAGTCACTTCCTGATTCCACTGCCCCTCCCCATTTCTCTCTCTCTGCCTGTATTAGTAATGTAGATAACAAGCCCGTTTTTGTACACTGACTGACTGAATTACTATGCTGATAAGGAGGAGCCGAGTCAATTATCACCTACAGGAATGCACTCGCTCCTCCTTATCAGCACAGTAATTCAGTCAGTCAGTGTAATGAACCGTAAATGCACCGGGTGAGAGACAAGTTTATTGTCTTCTTTAGTTTGTTGAGGTAGAAAAACAGTTAACTACTTGTATTACAAAAACGGGCTTGTTATCTACATTACTAATACAGGGAGGGTGTGAGATGGAGGGGGAGGGACAGAGTGCCTGTGCTGGGTTTTTCTTTTTTGTCTTCTTATGTATATATGGAATAATACGTACCTACAGAATAATATATGGATATTACTTAACCTCGGAGTTCCCTGACCTCTATAAAAACACTCGGCCTAACGGCCTGTGTTTTTATATGATCTGGGAACTCTGGTGGCATAATCTCCTTATATTACGCTGTAGGTAGCCTATATGCTATATCTCTCACTGCACCTCCCCATTCACTTTAGACACCCTTGTCTGTTACAGAAGCTAATTAAAACAAACAAATGACTTAAGATTTGAAATAAAGGAAGAAAGCATTGCAAAGCTCTCAGTATAGGTATTCACAGGGTTTAAAGCCTATAAATCCTCATTTAAAAGTGTAAATCCATCTCCATGTGAAGATCAGTCACTTCAGCGGGTTTTCACTAAGCAGATAGCTTGTGTCTTACTGAGTCATAGGAAAGGCACATGCTCTTGCTCCATGCACAACCCTGGTCTGAGGAGGATTTTCGCTTTTGAGGATTTATTGGCTTTTAACCCTGTGAATAACGGAGACAGAAACAATTCAAATCTTAAATAATCCTATCCGTAGACAGGCCGGGGGAATACCACACTGTAACAAGTTTTCAAAAAACTAACACACCTTATATCTGTTGTATTCAATTAGATCAACTGGACTTGAAATGTAGTTCTTGAAGACGTTTCGCTAGTCATCGACTGGCTTTCTCAATTCAGAATGACTTGTACAAGAATCTGTGGCAATTATGTACCCTGGAAAATACCAATTAGCATATCACAGCCAGGGTGTAAGGGTGTGATTAGATAGTGGCTAAGAGGTGTTATAGGAACGCCCAGAGTAAGGTGTTAAAACAGCATTGTACATGGCAGACAGTTGGTGTCGAACCCCCCACCTCTATTAGGCTTGGTTTTCTTATTTTCACATAATAAAAATAAAGAAACCAAGCCTAAATAGAGGTGGGGGGTTCGACACCAACTGTCTGCCATGTACAATGCTGTTTAACACCTTATCTGGGCGTTCCTATAACACCTCTTAGCCACTATCTAATCACACCCTTAACACCTGGCTGTGATATGCTAATTGGGATTTTCCAGGGGACATAATTGCCACAGATTTGTACAAGTCATTTGAATTGAGAAAGCCAGTCGGATGACACACCAGTAAGGGGTGCATTATCCCTTATATATAACAAAAGTACAGTGAACATCAAACAAGAGCATTATTTAACACAGTGGAGTAACTACCAGGGGAGCCAACCGCAGGGGGACGGGAAGAAGGGGCCCCATCTTATTTTTCCTATGACATATAGCCTCCTCCCAGAAAACCACTGTGGGTTAAGCACCAAATAGGAGCCCCATCATAGTTTGAATAGATAAGGAGCTGATGGAATTGTAAATTCCAAACTAGTCCAGGAAATAAACTTGCAATGGTATGAAACTAATCCCATTAAATATCGTTGTATTCAATTAGACAACTGGACTTGAAATGTAGTTCTTTGAAGACGTTTTTCGATTAGTTCAGCCGAATGGCTAAAGGCCCAGTCTGGATATCCACAAGTTTTAAGGGCTCCTCTGAGATGTTTCATTTCTTTAGCCTTCGCCTCTGTGCTGGTGGGGATGTTCTCAGCTCTGTGTTGCAGGGTTCTGATGACCCCCAGCTTGTGATATAAAGGGTGGTGGGAGTCAAACATCAAATACTGATCTGTGTGTGTTGGTTTTCTGTAAACCTCTACTTCCAATTTACAATTCTCCCTGACTTCTACCAAGCAGTCCAAGAAAGCCAGTTTGTTAAAATCCACCAGAAGGAAGTACAAGCTTTCACAGAACACATTAATGCGGTAGACCAAAACATCAAATTTACAAGGGAAGAGGTACAAAACAACAAACTGGCTTTCTCGGATCTTCATTGTGGTTTATTTATTCACATTAAGGGGTGCTCTTCTATTTAAACCCCCTTTTGTGTATGTTACCCGAGTAAGAGGCTCAGGAGCACCTGTGTGAGAATTTTCTGCAATACTCCATCTATACAGAATTGTTGCAGTGTGTACCCACCTTAAGAGGTGAGCTGATAAAAATTGACTCCAACCAAAAAAGATGAGACTACAGAAAAGACTTTCGTTAATAGAACAATTGCAAAAATATGAACATATACAAAAAACAAACCCATCTACACAAAACAAAAAACTGTTACAAAACACACAAAATCAATTACATAAACGGGAACTATATAACTTTGAAAAATATATAACGTCTGAATACAAACCTTTATGCACAGGGGCCAAAAGCCAATAAAATACTAGCAAATAAATTCAAAAATCAATTAGCTAGATCCAAAATATCATATCTTTTAATAAAAAATAAAAAAGAATATACAGTATACCCGGAAGAAATATCTGATAATTTTGCTAATTATTATCAAAAACTATACAACTTAAATCAGGAAAAAAACAAACATACCCACTAAAATAGAAATAAATAATTTCCTCACAACAATGACATTACCAACTCAAACACAATCTCAACTAGAACAAATAAACCAACCAATTCAAAAAACAAAAATATTAAAAGATATTCACTCCCTACCGAATAATAAATCCTCGGGAATAGGCCGATAGCAAATTAATATTATAAGATATATTAAGATATCTTAATACCACACCTACAAAAAATCTATAATAAAGCAGTAGAAGAAGGAACATTCCCCAAAGAAATGCTGACAGTAACTATAATCTCTTTACCCAAACCATCCAAAGTTGAATCTTACTTCAAATTATCGCCCCATACCCTTATTAAATAATGACATTAAAATATTTGCAAAAATAATTGCAAATAGATTACAACCACATATACCATCGTTCATACACCCAGACCAGGTTGGTTTTATACCAAACTGTCAACTGGGAGACAACACAAGCAAAACCATCAACATAATAAACTGGTCATAAAACAAAAAACATCACGACTATTATCTTAACAGTCGAAGCAGAAAAAGCTTTTGACTGACTAAATTGGGACTACCTAGAATGCATGCTAAACAAATTTAACTTAAAGGGCATCTATAGTTAAATGTATACATTGCTCCAATCCAGATATAAAAAAGGTTAGAGTATGTTTCCTTATTCACACCTTCCTCTGTGTTTGCACACAGTCTGATTTACTGCAGAGCTCCCCACTCCCGCTCCCCTCTCTGGTCATTCCCCCATTCTTATAACCTGACTGTGAACCAGGCGCTCATGCACATTAACCCTCCTTCCCCTTTGTAAATAAAAAAAACCCTCAGTATGTAAGCCTTAGGAAAACAGGGGGCATAGCTACAAGCTACAAATGAAACTCACTTCCATAAAAGATTTTCAATCTAATTAGTCTCCTTATATATCTCTAAATAGCATGAGATGCTTTATCTCTAACTTAAATATAACTCACTGGGAACAAACAGGACTTACCCACTTCTCAGATTTGCAGATTTGGTGACTCAAGGAGGCATTGTTCTATTCCACACCTTGATGGGAAAGTTGAAATTCGTCTTAATAATGTACTCTATTATTATCATCAAATAAGAAGTTACATATCAAAACTCAAAGAAATACCAACCTCCATAAGGTTGGAATTAGTTGAAAATTTTCTCTGTCACAAAAAAGCAATTTCCCTTTTCTATAACATACTAAACAATAAAAATGAAAGAACAAACTTAAAATACACAGAAAGATGGGAACAAGAATTGCAGATACCCATATCACAGGAGCCATGGGACAGAGTCTTCATCTCAATCTTTAAGTTATCAAAATGTATATCCAACTGGGAAATTAATTTTAAAAAATGCACGTGAGATTTTACAGAACCCCTAAAACTATTACACCAATGGTTTCCCAAATACCACCATGCTGAAAAGAATGTGGAAATGAAGTGTCAATGGCCCACATATGGTGGTCATGCCCTAAAAAAAACATGGTTTAGAATATTTTATCCTCTCAAAACAATAAGTGGCTATAACATACCAATATCATCAGAGTTGGGTTTGTTAAACGTAAACCTTAACCTATACCCTGAGATTATGAGAACAATAATATACCATGTGTTAACAATAACAAAAACTCTGATACTTAAATATTGGTAATCTTCCAAAACACCCACTATAAAATAAATAATGAAATATATTTGCTAATAAAATAACAATATGCTATATGAAAAAACATTTGCAACAGCATTGGGGAAATTCTACAAATTTTATTACAAATGGGATCTTTAGTATATAAATGTAATACAAATGATATATTGTATAATAATAAAAATGTTGTAACTAATTTGAACAATTACAACAAAATGTACATTTCAAAATGTTTAAACTGTTTGAAATATTAGAGAAATATTGTAATGTGTAAAAATTTACAACAATACTTATCAACAAACTAAAAATATAAACTGTATTTATATATATATATATATATATACATATATATATATATGAAAATTAAAATAAAAACTTTTCATGTTTTAAAAAAAAAATATTGCAAAAATACTCAGGCTAGCAATTCCTGTCAATTTCGGACCACAGTTACCCTTTAAATATCAAACAGATGCAGAATACAAAAGAGGTATTTTGTAGTAGAACTATATATATTATTTATATATTTTTTCTTTACTTATAACCCAAAACTGTTAAAATTATTTATAAGATTAGAAACCGGTATTTTTACCACTTACTCTTTGTACTTACCAATCATGGTGTTTACTGCTGACTTTAAAACATTTAGAAAAATGCTCTACTGCTTCCTTTGAAAGAGACATTTGTGTTATTCCCCTACACATGCAGCTGCCTTTCCTGTCTTTTTGGAATTAATAACCAATGTCCGACCATACCATGGAACAAAACATTTAAAAAAATCTATTGTATTCTTTGGATATTTACACATGAAAAAATAAAGGTGCAGGCGATATTTAAATGCAAGCTTTTGATTTGGTTCCCTTTGTTTAAACATTATAAACTTATAATACATAAGGCCCTGGACTTTGAATGGGGAGGTGCACGGGAATGTATTCTTCTAAAAAATTCTCAAATACATAGCTAAGAGGCTTTTATAAGAATATAATACATAAGGCTCTGGCATTTGAATGGGGAGGTGCAGTGGCAAGGATCTAAATTACAGTCACTTAGTGATGTCACTGAGTCACTTCCTGTATTCCACTGCCCCTCCCCATTTCTCTCTCTCTGCCTGTATTAGTAATGTAGATAACAAGCCCGTTTTTGTACACTGACTGACTGAATTACTATGCTGATAAGGAGGAGCCGAGTCAATTATCACTCACAGGAATGCACTCGCTCCTCCTTATCAGCACAGTAATTCAGTCAGTCAGTGTAATGAACCGTAACTGCACCGGGTGAGAGACAATGTTTATTGTCTTCTTTTAGTTTGAGGTAGAAACAACAGTTAACTACTTGTATTTACAAAAACGGGCTTGTTATCTACATTACTAATACAGGGAGGGTGTGAGATGGAGGGGGGAGACAGAGTGCCTGTGCTGGGTTTTTCTTTTTTTGTCCTTATGTATTATATGGAATAATATGCTACCTACAGAATAATATATGGATATTACTTAACCTCGGAGTTCCCTGACCTCTATAAAAACACTCGGCCTAACGGCCTCGTGTTTTTATATGATCTGGGAACTCCTTGGTGGCATAATCTCCTTATATTACGCTGTAGGTAGCATATTATGCCTTATATCTCTCACTGCACCTCCCCATTCACTTTAGACACCCTTGTCTGTCTACAGAAGCTAATTAAAACAAACAAATGACTTAAGATTTGAAATAAAGGAAGAAAGCATTGCAAAGCTCTCAGTATATGGTATTCACAGGGGTTAAAAGCCTATAAATCCTCATTTAAAAGTGTAAATCCATCTCCATGTGAAGATCAGTCACTTCAGACCGGGTTCTTCACTAAGCAGATAGCTTGTGTCTTACTGAGTCATAGGAAAGGCACATGCTCTTTGCTCCATGCACAACCCTGGTCTGAGGAGGATTTTCGCTTTTGAGGATTTATTGGCTTTTAACCCCTGTGAATACCGGAGACAGAAACAATTCAAATCTTAAATAATCCTATCCGTAGACAGGCCGGGGGAGTACCACACTGTAACAAGTTTTTCAAAAAACTAATCACACCTTATATCTGTTGTATTCAATTAGATCAACTGGACTTGAAATGTAGTTCTTGAAGACGTTTCGCTAGTCATCCGACTGGCTTTCTCAATTCAGAATGACTTGTACAAGAATCTGTGGCAATTATGTACCCTGGAAAATACCAATTAGCATATCACAGCCAGGTGTTAAGGGTGTGATTAGATAGTGGCTAAGAGGTGTTATAGGAACGCCCAGAGAAGGTGTTTAAAACAGCATTGTACATGGCAGACAGTTGGTGTCGAACCCCCCCACCTCTATTTAGGCTTGGTTTCTTTTATTTCACATAAATAATAAGAAACCAAGCCTAAATAGAGGTGGGGGGTTTCGACACCAACTGTCTGCCATGTACAATGCTGTTTAACACCTTCTCTGGGCGTTCCTATAACACCTCTTAGCCACTATCTAATCACACCCTTAACACCTGGCTGTGATATCTAATTGGTTTTCCAGGTACATAATTGCCACAGATTCTTGTACAAGTCATTCTGAATTGAGAAAGCCAGTCGGATGACACACAGTAAGGGGTGCATTATCCCTTATATATACACACAAGTACAGTGAACATCAAACAAGAAGCATTATTTAACACAGTGGAGTAACTACCAGGGGAGCAACCGCAGGGGGACCGGGAAGCCAAGGGGCCCCATCTTATTTTTCCTATGACATATAGCCTCCTCCCAGAAAACCACTGTGGGTTAAGCACAAATAGGAGCCCCATCATAGTTTGAATAGATAAGGAGCTGATGGAATTGTAAAAATTCCAAACTAGTCCAGGAAATAAACTTGCAATGGTATGAAACTAATCCCATTTAAATATCTGTTGTATTCAATTAGATCAACTGGACTTGAAATGTAGTTCTTGAAGACGTTTCGCTAGTCATCCGACTGGCTTTCTCAATTCAGAATGACTTGTACAAGAATCTGTGGCAATTATGTACCCTGAAAATCCCAATTAGCATATCACAGCCAGGTGTTAGGGTTTGATTAGATAGTGGCTAAGAGGTGTTATAGGAACGCCCAGAGTAAGGTGTTTAAAACAGCATTGTACATGGCAGACAGTTGGTGTCGAACCCCCCACCTCTATTTAGGCTTGGTTTCTTTATTTTCACTAAATGGCCTCCTTACACCTCTCTTGAACCAGTCACGTTCCTTCGCCAGTATATTAACATTACAATCTTCAAAGGTATGTCCTTTATCCTTAAGATGCAGATACACGGCTGAGTCCTGACCGAGGAATTGGCTCTTCTGTGCTGGGCCATACGTTGATGCAGTTGCTGTTTGGTCTCCCCCACATACAAATCAGAGCATTCTTCACTGCACTGCACTGCATATAGATGTCGCTTTTCTTGTGTTTTGGTATTGGCTTTTCGGATGTACCAATTGCTGCCTCAGTGTGTTGTTCGGTTTAAAGCAGACAGGGATACATGTTTTTTGAAAATTCTTCTTAATTTCGCGAGACCCCTGCTACATATGGGATGACCTGTTCTTCTCTCTGTCTTCTTTTCCCCTTCACTGTTGGTATTCGTGTTCTTTTCTTTCCTTCTACTTCTTTTGACAAAGGCCCAGTCTGGATATCCACAAGTTTTAAGGGCTCCTCTGAGATGTTTCATTTCTTTAGCCTTTGCCTCTGTGCTAATGTTCTCGGCTTTTGTACCTCTTCCCAACAAACTGGCTTTCTTGGACTGCTTGGTAGAAGTTAAGGAAAATGGTAAACTGGAAGTAGAGGTTTACAGAAAACCAACACACACAGATCAGTATTTGATGTTTGACTCCCACCACCCTTTAGATCAGAAGCTGGGGGTCATCAGAACCCTGCACACACGAGCCGAGAACATCCCCACTAGCACAGAGGCAAAGGCTAAAGAAATGAAACATCTCAGAGGAGCCCTTAAAACTTGTGGTATCCAACTGGGCCTTGTCAAAAGAAGTAGAAGGAAAGAAGAACACGAACACAACAGTGAAGGGGAAAAGCAAGACAGGAAAGACATGGTCCATCCCATATGTAGCAGGGGTCTCGAGAAATTAAGAAGAATTTTCAAAAAAACATCGTATCCCTGTCTGTTTTAAACCGAACAACACACTGAGGCAATATGGTACATCCGAAAGACCCAATACCAAAACACAAGAAAAGCAACATCATATATGCAGTGCAGTGCAGTGAAGAATGCTCTGATTTGTATGTGGGGAGACCAAACGCAACTGCATCAACGTATGGCCCAGCACAGAAGAGCCAATTCCTCGGGTCAGCTCAGCCGTGTATCTGCATCTAAGGATAAAGGACATACCTTTGAAGATTGTAATGTTAATATACTGGCGAAGGAACGTGACTGGTTCAAGAGAGGTGTTAAGGAGGCCATTTATGTGAAAAAAGAAACCAAGCCAAATAGAGGTGGGGGGGTTCGACACCAACTTTCGCCATGTACAATGCGTTTTAAACCTTACTCTGGGCGTTCCTATAACACCTCTTAGCCACTATCTAATCACACCCTTAACACCTGGCTGTGATATGCTAATTGGATTTTCCAGGGTACATAATTGCCACAGATTCTTGTACAAGTCATTCTGAATTGAGAAAGCCAGTCGGATGACTAGCGAACGTCTCAAGAACTACATTTCAAGTCCAGTTGATCTAATTGAATACAACAGATATACCATGACCTGGATGAATGAGAACCTTCACAAGCATAATCCCATTTAAATATAGCAGTCCTTTCTTTTATCTGTAATCTCTATGTTATCTAGAAGGCAATGATTTGGGTAAGTTGCACTATAAGTGGACATACACATTTCAGATACCTGACAAATCCCATATGGGTATTTGCAAGGTGGGGTGGGGAGAAAAAACAATTGTCAACAACGATGATGAACTACCGCTGCTGACATCACTGTCGGCTGTTATAGACAGAAAAATTATGTTGATTGGTATTGGCTACCTTTACTATAGGGATTGGCATGTGTAACGATTCCTGTGGGATCGAATGGTCAGAAACTGCTGATTAAAAGTGCACATAACTTTGCTTTGTCTTTTTGATAAAGAAATCACTAGTTTCTGAACTGTGTGTAAAGGGGGATCATTCTCCTTTAATTTGATCAAACAAGATTACTAATCCATTAACCATTTAATTTAAATGTTTAGTTGTTTTGGGGGCCCACTGTGTTAATGCAATGCATTGAGGTGTGACATTTAAAGTTTATTTTATTTTAATTTACCTGAACTTAAATAATATAGTGACAACAAGAAAGTCTATGTAAAGGGAACGTTATTGAGCAATAACATCCACTGAACCCTAATAATAGGATTCATCACTTAAGATATTTAAGATATACATGTTTTCATTATAATGTTGCAGGTCCATGCTGGTTAAGAAATAAAACAGGAGCTTTAATAACCACTCAGTATGGTTTACAGCCTGCCAACTATAATGAAGGCAGAGTTTTGTCCTCTCTCTCAAATGACAATGAAGCTGTAAACTCTGTGTTTTAATGATGGACAGCAAGTTTCAAATGGAAGAGAAAATTTAATAGCAGGTAATACAACTATAAATTGAGCTACTACTTGGTCAACTACTATATTCTTTATGCAGTAGATTTTCATAACAAGGCTAAGGCAAATGTGGCAGTTTTCAGTGTTGTATATTAGCAACAAAATCTGAACAATTTTGTAGATGTTTAATCCAGGTTTTAAAGATAATTTTATAAAACCTGCTTTTCACAAGATGAATGTAGGTATTTTCAAACCGTGGTACGTTATATATACTGCTACACTTAAGACTAGAGATGGACTAGAAGTCGAACCCGAGTTTGAGCCAAACTGTTAGAGTTCGAATGGACTCGGACTTCTCGAACTATCCCGGACCCAGATTTCTCGGACTTTCAATATTTTTGGACTTTCGATAATTATTGAATGTTCGAACGTTCGAGGCGCACGATTATGCGAATTAACGAATATGTGAGTAAAAAGTCTATTATACCAATACGCGAGTAAATATCGAATTAACGAATATGCGAGTAAAATGTCTATATAACAATACGCGAGAATGCCTATTATACCAATTCGCGAGTAAATATCGAATAAACGAATATGCAAGTAAAATGTCTATTATACCAATACGCAAGTAAATATCGAAAGTACCGCGCGTCAGAGTAAAATTGATTTTTCCAAAGTCCTGGATATTCGAACATCTTCCCCAGACCATTTCCCAGGTCCTACAGCCATTTACATTAAGTTACCATTGATATTTTAATTGTATTTAATTCGAACTGTTTGACTCCCATTGACTTTAATTGGTCTGTTTTCGAACTTACCATATAGTTCGAAAGTTCGAAAAATGGACCGAACTTTCAAAAGTTGGCCATCTCTACTTAAGACAAAATAAAAGAAGGATTATGGGAACTAGTCTCTAGTACCCATAGGTTAAAAAAAAAAATCAACAAACAGCCACAGCAAAACGAAAGGTACTGTAAGACACAGTTTATTGTTTGCTCTGTCTATTGGGGCAATTTAATCTGGTGAATTTAGTTTCCCTTACATTTTTTTATAGCTTTTACCTTAAATCTGTTATTGTAGAGAAGATTAAAATAAGGAATCTGTACTTAAAGTTGGTGCGTCAAGCAGGAGATCTGTCAGCTGTAAAATGGATAATAAATCTGTGAAAGTGTCTCAAAACAGGTGTGCATTATAGTTTATCATCATGTAAAGAAGGAATATGAACCAGGGTCTGTTGATAAAAAATAAATTCCTTTATTTGCGTCCATTCATACAGTTTCTGCAATAATTAGAGATTTTTTATTTTTTTTAAATAAAAGTGAATTTGGAAAAACCTTAATCACTCCCCTGGTGGTTACTTCCATGCATTTTTGGCTGTGAAGCATTGACGTACAACCCCCCTCTGATGGTGGGGATGCGAGGTAGACACCAGGTCCTTGTCCCAGAAAAGAAAACCAGAGCGCTAGTACACATATGGCTTTGGAAACGTGAGACAAAAGTACAATTGAAGAATGGCGCAAGGTCAGGAAGGTAAGCAGTAAAAAGTTTGAGGCAGAGGATCAGTAGTCGACAATCCAGACAAAAGGTTAGCACAGGGAGCAAAGAATCAGAGGTCCAGCAACAAAGCAGGGTCGGCAACAGTAAATTAAGAATCAAATATAAACTCACAAGTCACAGGTACTAACCAGGAAGCTGATCTGATGAAAGGAACTGCCAAGGGGTTTAAATATGCTATTCCAGATTAGCCACGTCATTAAACAGTCATGTACACTAGCACAACATCACTAGCATGTGTTAACATGCAAAACACCAAAATATTGCCAGTGCAATAAAGGTACAGTATTGTTTTTTTTTTCAAATACAGATAAGATGATCCCCAATTCCATTTGAGTAAATTCCACACAAGGATATTTATACTACAAAAATGTAGTTTTTTTTAAATTGCCCATCACTGGAAACTAATTATTTCCAACTATCACTGTACCATGTTTTATTGAAATATCCCCTATTTCTGAAGATGTTTGTTCTGAAACATTTTAGCTGAAAATCAAGTGAATTGTTATTATAAACTCTTTGGCTGTGTGCAGTTTTGCTGAAACTGGAATGGTGACAGTTGGTTTGCGTAAATTGCATGGTGGGAAATTCCCTCTCATAGTGGCTCATAGTGATTTCTGAGCATGCTTGACTTCAGAGAAAGCTGTGTCAGATAGAAGGAGAAGTCGTTTAAGAGTAGAATGGGGGTTCTGAGCCAGAGCGAAACAAGTGCAGTAGTGAAGCAAACAGCAACACATACACCTTAACAGGGCTGCCATCAAACTTTTTTGGGCCCCATACTGGGTACATTTCTGGTCCCCTAATAGCACAACCCAACTCAAGTGGTGAATGCTGATTTCTTTTTTCATGCTCACTTTGTTAAGACCACGCACACTTTGTTAAGGTTACACACATTTTAAAGACCCATTTTACATTGTTGCCTGCAATATTATTTATCAACTAGACATTAAGCCCATTACATTAACGGGTGCTAGACATGCTCCACCTCCCCAACGCACACACAGATCAATAAATATAAAATGTACCCATGTCCAGTCTAGATGCCCTCATGCCCAGAGGGCACAGACTGGTAAATATAACATAACTTTAAGCCAAGCCCACACAGACTGAATCCCATATTAGACCTCATATTATATTATACATCAGTGTTGCTTAAAACATATTTCATTGGTATTGACTATTGATATATTCACCCCATTCTCCATGCTCAAATCCTTACACCTACCCATTTGTGCACTGTCTGGAAAAAGGCTGCCACTATTGCAACACAGCATGGCAGCTCCACACTCTGTCCTGCCTATATCCATATTTCTATCTCTGTGTCAGATTGCAGCATCGCAGCTCCACACCATCTCTATCCTGTCTATATCCTGATAACTGAGATGGTGTGGAGCTGCCATGCTGCAATCTGACACAGAGATAGAAATATGGGTAAAGGCAGGATAGAGATGGTGTGAAGTTGCCATACTGCTATGTGACACAATCTCTATCCTACTTATATCCATATCTCCATCTCAGTGTGGAGCTGTCATACTGCTATGTGACAGAGATGGAGATATGTATATAGGCAGGATAGAGATGGTGTGGAGCTGCCATGCTGCTCCCATGGGGTTGGTAATAGCCCAGTAGCCCTATTAGAAATCAAAATATGGAACATTTCTAAATTTTAAAGCATATCACACTTATGCTGTAATAGAAATATAGGGCCTCATTTACCCAGTCTCGCGGGGCAAATATATGGAGTTAATGTCGCGCTAACTGGTTGGTTACCGGTTAGCGTGACTTTAGCTCCATATTAGTGCCTGCGCATCCGACGCTCGCGATTTAATATCGCGCGAGTTTTAGAGCAGGATTTTAAAATCCCTTACCGGGATTAACCCACATTTGCAAATGCGATATTAAATCACAGAAAAAGCATTTACCCAGAGCTATAGTGGCTCTAGGTAAATGAGCCCCATAGTGCCTTATTACAGGGGATAATAGGAGTGGAGAGCATCTAAAGTTAAATTGGTTTACTCACGCACACATATATATTTAAAGTCCAGCCCCAAAATGAAAACTTACATACAGGTAAATCACCCCCCAAAACCCTAAACAGTAATAGTTTGAAATGTGAAATATTTAAGTCTAACCTGAAATCCTGCACAATGTCCTGTTGCCCCTGTTTCTGCTTCCTGGTTCTTCCAGTTAGCAACTATGATATATCAACATATTTTAAAGAGGCCATTCTTTCTAAAAGATGTTCTTATGAGGGTGGAGTTGTTCTTGGGAATGTTTTATTTTTAAAATTCAACAAAGTAGTAACCTTTTGCTTTGTTGACAGCATTGCACACTTCTGTCATTCTCTACCTGGTATGGCTTCAGTCAATCTGGAATATTTTATAAACATTAAACTTATGTTGAAACAGGCTCTCATGACTTCCTCCCAAGACAAGGAAAAACCAAGAGTTACCTCTGCTGCAGAATATAAGTTACCAGCTTCAGAAACCACAAATTAACAGCAACTTGGGAAACCCCTGTATCTTCAAACCCTGTATCACATTTACAGTAAATTGCTGGAAAAGATTGTTAATTAAGCCCTCATTGTTGAATTGTTGCAAATAAGCTGCTACTGTTATTGCTGTAATAAGTTCCTGCAGAAATGCAGGAATGGTCATGAGCACTATCCTGCTCCCTGCCCTGCTTCCAATCTCCCACAGACAATGCCTTTTTGATGACCTCAGCTTTTTTCTAGACTATGTGCCTTGCCGCCTGCAATTAGACCTTGGACCTGCCCCTGGATTCTTTTCTCTACGGCTTTGTAACTCAACTAGGACCTTCAGCCTCCTCCTAAAAACGCACTTGTGAGTACCTCCAGAACCACTCTGGGGCCCCCATTCCTGTAATTATGCATAGATGTGTGTACTTGTGTCTGTGAGGTACGTTTTTACATTCATAGCTGCAAATTTTTTTAATGATTTAGGAATGATTGCCATGGAAACAGGAGGGCAGGTGTAGAAGTGCATCAACAGGTGTAACTGTGTCGTTGAGGGGTTGGGTTGTATTCTTTTTAATTTCTAAGCATACAATTAATTTTTTTAGGATTTATGTCTAATTGCCAATGGATGTAGAAATGTGGGTGTACAGGTGCATCAGTAAGTATTAGTACCTGTGGCTGTGTAGGGTGAGGGTATGTTTTTGAGTTTATGACCATAAAACTAAATTTTAAACATGGGCATGTCCAACCGTAAAACAAAAAACTGGTGACTTGTCAGTTATCTCCCTGCAATTTGGGAAACTGTAGTCTCCAAACCCTGTATCACATTTTTAGGTAGAAGTTGTGAGAAGTTACAGTAAATTGCTGGAAAAGTTTAACTTGTCCAGAGACTTTTCACAGGAGATTGTTAATCAAGCCCTCATTGTTGAATTGTTGCAAATAAGCTGCTACTGTTATTGCTGTAACAAGTTCCTGCAGAAATGCAGGAATGGTCATGAGCACTATCCTGCTCCCTGCCCTGCTTCCTATCTCCCACAGACAATGCCTTTTTCATGACCTCAGCTTGTTTCTAGACTATGTAACTTGCCGCCAGCATTTAGAACTTGGACCTGCCCCTGGACTCAGCTTTTCTCTACGACTTTGTACCTCAACTAGGACCTTCAGCCCCCTCTTAAAAACACACTTGTGAGTACCTTCAGAACCACCCAGGGGCCACTATTCCTGTAATTATGCATAGATGTGTGTACTTGTGTCTGTGAGGTATGTTTTAACATCCATAGCTGCAAACATTTTTAATGATTTAGGAATGATTGCCATGGAAACAGGATGGCAGGTGTAGAAGTGCATTAACAGGTGTAACTGTGTCATTGAGGGGTTGGTTTGTATGCTTTTTAATTTATAAGCATACAATTAAATTTTTTAGGATTTATGTCTAATTGTCAATGGATGTAGAAAGGTGGGTGTACAGGTGCATCAGTAAGTATTAGTACATGTGGCTGTGTATGGTGAGGGTATGTTTTTGAGTTTATGACCATAAAACTAAATTTTAAACATGGGCATGTCCAACCAAAAAACAAAAAACTGGTGACTTGTCAGTTATCTCCCTGCAACTTGGGAAACTATAGTCTCCAAACCCTGTATCACATTTTTAGGTAGAAGTTGTGACAAGTTAAATTGCTGGAAAAGTTTAACACTATAACTTGATGTTTCTTAAGATATTGAAGCAGTAAGTTTAAACATTATCTGCAATACAATTTCTCACTGACTATATCCAGAGATGTGATCCAGGGCTTATTAAAAAAAAAAAAATACTGCGGGCTTTTATTTATACTTAACTTGTCCAGAGACTTTTCAGAGGAGACTGTTAATCAAACCCTCGTTGTTGAATTGTTGCAAATAAGATGCTACTGTTATTGCTGTAACAAGTTCCTGCAGAAACGCAGGAATGGTCATGAGCAAAGAAGATCATAATGGTCAGTGACAAACTCTGTGATAGTGGAATGCTGGGAAATAAGGCACAAACCCCATATAAGTATGGTAAAATTCCCATGACCTACATCAAAATGAGAGATGAGACACAGATAGCTGTTTTTTTCAAGGTGTTCTGACTTCTGATTCAGTGTTGTTCTGAGGCTTTAGTTGTCCTTTAATTAACTACATTGCTTTGTAAAAAAATACTGATTATGGCCAACGTACAGTTTACTGAGGATGTGTCTTTGCATACAGATAGACTTGCACTTCGTGGAAATAGCGCTATGAGTTTAAACTTAATTGAGTTATTTGCTTTCATGGTGTGTTTGACAAGATGGAGAATTAATATGCTATACAGCACTGCAGTGTTGCAATATACACCTGATTTCCTTTGATCCCATAAAATAAGAATTACATTTATCATTTCTGTATATACCTTTTATAATCTTTCTATCAGACACATTACACATACGAATTCTTGTAGCTTTTTAAATATACACAACATATCACAATGTACGCAGGAAAAAATACATATTGAAAGCAGCTGTAATACATATACTGTGTTTTCCTGCTGTTAAAGTGCACTTTTTTTTTACATGGCACTGAAATATTAATAAAAAACTAGTGATCTCTTCCCACTACAGTCCAAATAGAAGGAGGGTGCGCTAGACTTCACATGCATGATATAGGGAATTGTAGGACAGAGTGTTAACCTAAAGCATTGATGGTATGCATGTTCTAGGAGATGCCTGAAAAAAACTGGATCAGAAAATTAATTTACATACAGTATATCTAAATATAGACTAACAGGGAGATTCAATAAAAGGTCTTATTATTTAAAATGGTGCTAATTTTTCCCCAACCAATCAGATCTTATTTAACATTTGAAAGCTAACATCTGATTGGTTGCGGCAAAATTAGCACCATTTTAAACGATAAGACCTTTTATTGAATAACCCTGAAAGTATCTTATGTGGTATAGGTCTAATGCATTGATCACTTTTCTTGCTATTTTGTCTGACAATCAAAATTTGAATTTTAAACTAAAGGAAAAACAACTAATAATTAAAGGACTTTTAAACAAATGCACACTACTTGTGTGTGCTGTAAGTTTTAAAACTCAATAATATTGCTATGACAACAACAGAGCATATTTTTAGCATTTATAAACATAAAACTGTTTAGGTATGGTTTTCATTTATCACTGTAAAACTACATTTTTGATGATTTCTGAATGTTTGCCATGGAAATGGCATCAACAGGTGTATGTAACTGTGTCTGTGTGGGGTTGAGAGGTATGTTTTTGCAATAATGCACATAAAAGTTGAATTGGGTGTAGGAATGCATTAGTAAGTGTGTGTACCTGTAGCTGTACGAGGTTTAAAGGTATGTAAGACTTTTTTGATGGAATTAGGTATAGTTGCATTGAAAACAGAAGGATGGATTGGTTGTTTGCATAAGTAACTTACCCGCTTCAACATCGCTATGTGGTCCTGGTCTGAAATGATGACAACACGTTCAAAAACCCTGCTTTCCTTCCCCCGGTTGCCTGTTTGTTGTTACTTACACTTGGCTTCATTGCTGCCTGTGATGTGATCCTATTCTTTGAGTTCTCTCTGCATTTTCCTGCTGTTCTTGGTCCTGGCTTCTGATTCTAGTATCCAGTCTATATTCCAGCATCAAGTTGCTTACCTTGCATTTTGTCCCAGTATCCAGTTATTTACCTGCATTCAGTTCCAGTATCTACTTACTCACCTGTATCCTGTTCCATTATCCAGTTATTCGTCTGTATCTAATTTCAGTATCCAGTTACTTATACGGATCCTGTTCCAGTTTTTACCTGCATCCAGGTCCACTATCCTGCTCCCTGCCCTGCTTCTTATCTCCCACAGACAATGCCTTTTTGATGACCTCAGTTTGTTTCTAGACTATGTACCTTGCCGCCAGCAATTAGACCTTGGACCTGCCCCTGGACTCAGCTTTTCTCTACGACTTTGTACATCAACTAGGACCTTCAGCCTCCTCCTAAAAACGCACTTGTGAGTACCTCCAGAACCACTCTGGGGCCCCTATTCCTGTAATTATGCATAGATGTGTGTACCTGTGTCTGTGAGGTACGTTTTTACATTCATGGCTGCAAACATTTTTAATGATTTAGGAATGGTTGCCATGGAAACAGGAGGGCGGGTGTAGGGGTGCATCAACAGGTGTAACTGTGTCGTTGAGGGGTTGAGTTTAATTTCTAAGCATACAATTAAATTTTTTAGGATTTATGTCTAATTGCCAATGGATGTAGAAAGGTGGGTGTACAGGTGCATCAGTAAGTATTAGTACCTGTGGCTGTGTAGGGTGAGGGTATGTTTTTGAGTTTATAACCATAAAACTAAATTTTAAACATGGGCATGTCCAACTGTAAAACAAAAAACTGGTGACTTGTCGGTTATCTCCCTGCAACCACAACTGCTATTTTTACCAGTTTAATAAATGCATTTGTAACCAGATATTTAATCATAAGGTATTTTCTGGTCTGGAAAGTTATCTGCATTCTCCCTCTGCTCAATGGGCTTTTTATAAGCTTACTTATAAATACTTTAATATCTGGAATGTTTGTGTTTGAAGGTTCTTACCATTGAAGTCGATGTGCACAAAAAGTTTGGAAAATTCACCAATAAAAAAAAGGGAAAAAAGGGGAAAACTTTCTTGGATTCCTTAACTAATTTTTAGGATTTTTTTCTCTGATAGCACTTACAATAACATAGTCCCTTGGGGGCCATTTGCTGTCTGTGTATCTGTGAGCACTGATGTACTGTAAGTATAGTTTTGTTTAGGACATGTAGAATTGGCTGTGATTGGCTGAGTCACGATGCCTCAGCCAATCACGGGAGACGCTACAGGTCTGGCCACTTCTATGCATGGAAGCAAGCAGAAGCACTCTGATGAAAAGAAGGCTGTTAAGTAATGTCAGCAGCATTTGATAACATTAAAGGTTATGTCCAGCAAAAAAGTATGTTTCTAAATGATTTACTGAAGAACAGGAGGTAAATGCACTATCTCTTACCTCCCGTTCTTCAGTAAATCTTCCAGGAGAGGAGGAGACACTTACCCGTGGACCCGCTCCAGCGCCGAAATCCCTGATGCCCCCGACGCATCCTCGCTCCTTCGCACTGTGTGCACATGCACGTATAGTGCAAAAGACTGGAGATGCGTCGGAGGCGTCGGCTTTAAACAATAAGATATTTGTGTGGAAAAAAAAGTTTTTACATATTTTACTCCAGAAAAGTTACAATTCTGTTATCTTATTAAAGTACACTTTGTGATGAGAAAAATTAAATATTCCATATTTACTGGGAGTTTCCTACTGTAAAATTAGTCTTAATTACTCTTAACCGATTGAGGGCAAAATCCTGAAAATTCTTCTGGCACTGAAAGGGTTAACTTCCTGTCTCTGACATACAGCTAAATAAACACATAAATATATAAATAAATATGTGTGTGTGTCCTGTACAATTTTGACAAGTGAATTCTCATTCACAGGTGAGTTATATTTATTTACTTCCTTCATTGATCTCAACATGAAAGCAATGATGGTCTTACAAAACAGACTGTAAATTAAAACTCTTAACATGAGAAACAAATAACAGCTTCTGTCTTTCAAGATGACAGACTTACAGCAAGAACAGTTTTACATTTTAGAAATAGAGATGTTCAAAACCGGCAAGTTACGTTCCAACAACAGATTTTTGATTAAAAAATATTTAAGTACCAATTTAATTTAAAGGGACACTAAACAGATTTAATTTACTGTGTTTAGTACATAAAATATATTTCTATAATTCACAGGGAGGTGAGAACGCTTATCCCTACCTCCCTGTGAATAATAGAAAGCCCGGGGAACACTTCAGAACTTTCCTTACCTGCGCTCCACTCGGCTCCTTCTCAGCTGTCAGGAGCGCTGCCTGACAAAGCATCTATCTTCTGCATATACACGTCAATATAAAAGATAGGTGCACAATCGGGCAGAGCGGCTGACATCTAAGGTGCAGCCCTGAGTGGAGCGCAGGTAAGGCAGTGTCCCCCGGGCATTCTATTATTCACAGGGAGGTGGGAATAAGCATTTTCATCTCCTTGAATAATACTAACGTATTTTACGTACTTACAATTATCAGTTTAGGATCCCTTTAAGGTATAAATAGTATGTTAGTATAAATAGCTCAGGGACCTGGGTATGGCCTGGTGAGCAAGAACATGTAACCAAAATGTGTAAAAAAAACAAACTTTCTACAAGAACAAGCTATTTTCGAGTTTCCGCATTACATTTTCGATAATGTCTGAATATTCGAAATCAAGGGCTTGCATATTCGCTATTTCTCCTATATTCTGAATCAATGTTTCACATATTCAGAATTGAGGGTTTGTGTATTTGATTCTTCTAAAAGCCGGCCTGTAAATTTCAAAAATTCTTGAATATACAATATAGAAAATTGGATAATTTGCAAAAATCCAGAAAAAATCCGCAATACAGAAAATTCAAAACGTCAAAACCATCAGTTCTGAGTCAGAACCCGGTTCGACCCAGAATAGACTTTATCACTATTTTTTAGTGATAGTTTTTAGGGAGCATTTTTTTCTTTTGTCTGATAAATTTTTTTTTGATTGTTACATGAATGGCATCAGGAGTTTTGAGGGCTTACGATAGATTCACCTACTAATTAAGTAATAAATACTATTACGTAAAGAAATAGATTATATTGTGAAACTGCTGATTTTATTTTTCTCCTTTAGAAATACACTGTTATAATTTTAATCATAAAGATGTTCTGCATAAAATGGAGTCTCAGAGGACAATGCTTGTAATATTATATTTCTAAACATCATTACACACAGGTGGTAGATAAAGAGTTAACATCTTGCCAGGATTTGGGCTGGGAATAGATGATATCAACATAAGAATTACAACAGTGATTGTTAAATACCCCAAGTAATCAACATGCAATCTTCAAAGGAACTGTCCAGAGTATGAACAGGATCCACCATACATGTTCAAAGCAACTACAACAATAGAGAACCACACCTGTGGGGCGACAACTGGACTTTACAATAGTGATTATCCATATGAATGAAAATACCATGGATGGCTTTCTCCGCCCTGGAAGCAGTCAAACAAGTGTGGTCCAACATTTATTGGGAATATAATACTGCCACCCTCAGGTGATATCAACTATCCATTCCTGGACGTATACTGACCTCTACAGGATGGTATAAAGTATGGTATTAGGAGGAGTCTAGTATAACATCGACTTGATTGGCTGGGACATTCTTCAGGGTGTGACTATCCTTAAGTAGAGGTGGAGTTTGGGTTATGAATGAGAGTGAATGTGTCCCATTTGGTATATAAGAGAGACCCCAAAAGGCCTCAGGAGGGAGTTCTTTTTTACTCTTTGTAACTTCCTATTAGCTAGATACTATAACATCTTGGAGCGTTACCATTTCTTTGTTACCTTTATCTTTATTTTCTTTCTTACTTAATAAACCTTTGAAAAATCTTTAGGCCTTGCATGTCTTTTCAACAAAGTAGTTAGAGGCCCATCTCAACGGATCCAATAATGCTAAACATATCTGTTGTATTCAATTAGATCAACTGGACTTGAAGTTTAGTTCTTGAAGACGTTTTGCTAGTCATCCGACTGGCTTTCTCAATTCTCAACTTCTAATTGAATACAACAGATATACCATGACCTGGATGAATGAGAACCTTCACAAGCACAATGCTAAACACATTCTTTTGTTGACCCTAGGAAAAATTAAAACACATGATTAATAAGAACTTATCTATAGCGATATATGTTTTCTTTCCTTGAATAGTTTTTACTTTAGTTGATCTTTATTATTTATATAATAAACCACTTAAATTAAAAGTATCTTCTACAGTACACTTTACATTTACTCATCGCTAATATGGACATAGCTAAAAAAAGGTATATTCACTTTAATAATCTCTTACTATGTCAAATGATGGCTAACACAGTATAATTGTTTACTACTATTGTAAAAATTTTGGGGATTTTTTTCTAATATGAAGCATTAAAAGGGCAGCAAACTACAATGTAGAAATAATATGTACAAATAGGTTGTATTTTGTTAAAGGGAACTAACACATACAGAGCGTTTTAAATAACTAATAATGCAGCAAGACTTCAATGGTGCAATGAAAATATTCAGGGAGATTCAATAAAAGTTCTTATCATTCAATATGGTGCTAATTTTGCCCCAACCAATCAAATATTATCCAATCTATTCCTATGATCCGGCGGCCCTAATAGCACCATTTTGAAAAGGCTTAGAAGACAAACGATTGCAGTCCGACTTCTTAAAAAGTATAAACTTTTATTGACACATCTTTAAAATTTCTTCTTAGCGAACACAATAGGGTATAACATCATGGTCTGACGCATTTCGGATCAGCGACCCTTACTCATAGACCACAAGGACTGCAATCGTTTGTCTTCTAAGCCTTTTCAAAGTGGTGCTAATAGGGCCGCCGGATCATAGGAATAGATTGGATGTTTGACTGGGCTTTGGAACAACCCAAGACGGCAGCACGCTTGAAGCGATTATAACAAGGAAATTTCAGTCGGGCCCAACAGAAGTAACGGAAGCAATTGTGTTCTACCGTATACAGAAGTACGTCGTGGGGAGAGGTAAATTGATCTGGAGCTTTCATTCTTTCTTGTGCTCTCAATCAGATATTAGCTTTGAAATGTTATATAAGATCTGATTGGTTGGGGCAAAATTATCACCATATTTAACGATAAGAACTTTAATTGAATCTCCCTGACAGTTTGTTAAAAGGAATGTCCACCCCTCTGGACAGAAATTTGTAACTGCTACAAAAAAAAACAAAAGCTGGACATCTATTTGTTTAAAATCAGTAATTCAGCTCCCAGACTGAGATTTTATACTTACAAGCTTTTCTCTATCCACTTCCAGGTAAGGCAGTCAGTGACATCACGGCCAATCACTGACTGCCATTCCCGAGCACTCTTCACTGCGGCTGCTGAGGAACACCAAAAGAACATTGCAGCTGCAGAGGAGAGGGAGTGAGGAAACCGGTGGATCGAGGAGCTTGTAAGTATAAAATCTCAGTCTGGAAGCTGAATTACTAATTTGAAACAAAACAATGTCTAGCTTTTGGGGGGGTTTGTAGCAGATACAGATTTGTGTCCAGAGGGGTGGACATTCCCTTTAACACCCAAAAACAAACAACAAAAATGTGACCAACCCCTACTTATCTAAATATGAGTGATGGACTAGAACAAACTCTGACTATTTAAAATTCTCCGAACTACAACTTTCAGGTTTTCTGAACTCGCAGACATATTTTCGATAATTAACCCTCGACTTAAATGCTCCATAACCCTAGAATACGGTGTTTGGTACATTCGAGAGTTATTGCTGTATTCAAGGATTACCAAATGCAGCATTCAATGGTTATGGCTGAATTTGAGGGTTAGCAAAAGGCAAAAACCCTTGAATGTACCATTTACTAACCCTCAAATTCGTCCATAACCCTCAAATGCGCCATTTGGTAACCCTCCAATATGGCAATAACCCTCAAATGTAGCGTTCACTAACCCTTGAATTTGGCCATAACCCTCGAATGCGATATTCAGTAACCCTCAAATACGGCGATAACCCTTGAATGTAGCATTTGCACACCCTCGAATTCGTCAATAACCCTCGAATATGGCAATCAATTTCAGTAACCCTTGAAAATTCTATGCGGAAGCCCGACAATTGCCTGATTGTGTTTTAACAAGTTTTGGTGCTATGTACGTGTTCCCAGCCATGTCCCAGGTCCCAGAGCCATGTACAGTAAGTTACCATTGCTATTTTAACTGTATTTTATCAGAACTTTTCAAACTATTTTCCCCCATTGACCAATGGGTCCGTTTTCGAACTATAGAATTTTGGGCCATCTCTAATAACATTGAAGATTAAATACAATGAACAAGAATATATATAGACAAGAATAAGAATGGCAACAGACAAGATGAATGAAATCAAGGATAAACAAATGAAAGGCAAGGGAAGGGGAGAACAGGGCAATGTAAAGCAGGAACAGGGGCCGAAGCAGAATGCTAGAGAACAAGGAACCAAGACAGGAGAATCAGGAACCACAGAGTTACATGACCATATGGAAACAATAGGCCATAGGCTGTTTGTGAAAAGGTTTCTTTAGCACTCTAAAATCATCTTAGAATGTCATTTTATATCATCTGCCTAAGTAAAAACAGTGTACTGTATATTTGAGTTCTAAACATATATAATAAGTAATGGAACACTTTCCAGTCGAAAAATTTTATTTATATTACCCATTATGTAATTAAGAAAATATAGCAAAATGGGTTCTAATAATCAATACTATATTAAGCAGGTCATGTAGCAGAAACTAGGCAAAGGGACTCACTAAAAATGGTGAGGTAGAGGTAGATGTAGTATCATCTTAACAAAGGCAATGCTGCAACCCTACGCCCATTAGCAGTCCAGCAGGAGACATTGAGTATGCTACTCTGTCAGAATGAATTTGGGGAGTGACATGATCCCCATATCCTGATGTCTAATTACTGTAGGAAAGGTTTTTACATACTTCAGAAATAACATACAGGGTACTAATACATTTTCTGTAGGCATTCGTTTACTACCCCATCAGTTGTAAAAAACAAAAAATAGAATGCCTAGAAAATTGGTTAATATAGATAGCTATAAAACATGGGTACCCAACTTGGCTCAGGCTGAGGGAAGCAACAGTGAGCCAATCCAGACCACACCTCCGGTCTACCCAGGTGACACCCACAGCCATGCCCACACAATGTTCCCATGGCCCACAATTGTTCCTCATCGGGACACAGGTAGAGCACAAAAAAAAACAACTAAATTTAAAGGGATAAAATAGCTACCATATCTCGTTACAATAAATCACCTTATAACTCCACAGTTCCGGAGAAATTGGATTTTGTTCGTGCCTAAATAGATGGGGGGGGGGGGTTTCTCCTGGAGACAAGAGTTTCCTGTGTGATCTGTACTGTATACTGTATACTTTAGTAATTTTAGTTAACTGGGTTAAAGGCTTTATTTATTTTGACACAATAATCTGCTAATGCTAATTTTAAAAGTAAGCCAGGGAAACACAGATATTATTTGTGAGACCAGTAATACACTGTAACTTTGCTGCATCTTACAACATTAAATAAATTAAATGTGTCTTCCTGTCAACCAAATAAATTGTTCATTACAGGGTCCTAGATCTTTCTGTGCATGTGCAGGTATCCAGTGGAAGCTTGAAGATGTAATTATTTGTTAATTCATATTTTGTTTTGCTACATTCCACTTTACTTTTCTGGTGAATTCAATAACAATAAGGTGCATTAGCTAGTTTAGATAGGATTCTTTTTGGAACAAAATCTAAAGTTATAAAGAAAACCATATCGATTAAATCCCCCAAAAAATCTTTTGTTTAAACCTTACATTACATTAGATCTCATAGATTGAGAGGAAGCCTCTTGTTCTTCTCATGTTTAGATAATGCACAAAGAAGGCAGTACAATGGCTTCTTTCTTGCTAAGAAAGATATTTAATTACAACCCGATATCATTGAAGAAAATCCAGTGAAAACACAAATTTCAGTACTGTTCTTTATTTCTTTGCGGACTAAATTCTGATGGAAATGTGATATTTTTTTTAGAATAGCTTCATTATGAGATTTCATAATTGCATTTCAAACATGATAAATAGAGCTGGAACTATGCACAATGCACCCTCCCTCACACACACACACACAAACATTTACAGCAGTGATGGCGAACCTTTTACAGACTGAGTGCCCAGACTGCAACCTCAAACCCACTTTTTTATTGCATAGTGCCAACATGATAATTTAAAGGGCATCTATAGTGAAAAAAAACACATTGCCCCTTTGCAAAGTTAAATTCATGTGCTGCCTTAATCCTATCTCTGTCAGTGACTTTGTTTAACCATGGTGTCAGATCTCTGTGCAGCACTCCCCCCTTCCCCCTCCCCTCTGTTACCTCCTTCATGTCTCAACTCCAGCTAACTGACAAGTTTATAATGTGCAGTAGGAGTTAAAAGTTCAACATCCTGAAAAACACACCCACACACAGTGGCCAATAGAAAGCAAGCTGTCCTGGCGACACGGAAGAAGGGGAACAGTACAGTTTACGATCTCTCACTTTGTGACCCATCATCAATCAGTGAAAGCAATTAAGAAAGGGGGGTCAAGTGCAGCCTTATATCTACCATCAAAGCTACCTCTCTCCCCCTGCTAATGCTGTTATCTCTATGTTTATTACAGAGCAGGCAGGGGGGATCACTTCACAGGGATTTGATTGACAGTTCAAGTAGGAGTAGAGGAATGCAATCAGTATTCTTCTAACTGGTGTATCTCAGGACAGAGAGGGAATCTGAAAAAACTGAAGACACTCTGGGGGTTGTGGGGAATTATAGAACTCATGGAAAGAAAGAAAAAAAAGTTCATTTTCCCACTATAGATGCCTTTTAACCTGAATACTAAGGTTTTACTTTAGAAATAACAACTCAGACTGATAAACAGCTAGATACAGACAGATACAGTAGATAGAATTGATGATAGGTTATCTATTTAGCTCTACACAGGAGTTTGAGATCCACAACAGTGCCCTTTAACCCCAACATTACCAGACACGAGTTTGAGACCTAAAACAGTGACTCAAGCAGAGCTTAAATTTAAAGAACAAACATAAAATCAATTTACATTTATTTTTTATAAGAAATTCCCTATCCCCTGGCTTGTCTAGTTCTTGTTCTGGTAACAAACTCATAGAGACCTCAGAGTGCCACCACTGGCACGCATGCCATAGGTTCGCCAGCACTGATCTACTGTACAGTATACAGCTTATTTGTGTTACAGCATCTGAGAAACTGCACTACGTTTTCTAATAGGAATTCTGTAAATTATAAAAAAAAACAAGCATTTACCTTAAAGGGTCACTTAACTGTAAAAAAAAAAAAAAAAAAAGAATAATTTTCCTAATAAAAAAACACCAAAAATTGCCATTTAAATTTAATTTCTATTTTTTTTACTTTGTCTTGTTGCAAAATCAAACAAAGCGTTTAAAGGAACTGTAAACCTAAAAAAATAAGTGTTTGCCAATAGTTTCTATTATTCACAGGGGGTGAGAACGCTTATTCTCACCTCCCTATGAATATAGTTTGCTCAGGGGACACAGCAGCACTTACCTTACCTGGCGCTCCACTCGCTCCTTCTGATCTGACAGCCGCGTTGCCCCTGTCTCCCGGCCACGCGCCTATCTTCGGCGCATGCGCGCCAATATAAAAGATAGGCGCGCGATCGGGAGAGGACAGCGCAGCTGTCAGATCAGAAGGAGCTAGTGGAGCGCCAGGTAAGCGTTCTCACCTCCCTGTGAATAATAGAAACGATTGGCAAACACTTATTTTTTTAGGTTTACAGTTCCTTTAAACGCTTTGTTTGATTTTGCAACAAGACAAAGTAAAAAAAACAGAAATTAAATTTAAATGGCAATTTTTGGTGTTTTTTATTAGGAAAATTATTCTTTTCTTTTTTTTTTTTTTTTTTATTACAGTTAAGTGACCCTTGTTTTTTTTAGGTTTACAGTTCCTTTAAGATATAATTACCCTTTACAGATTTTTATTTTCACATAACGCAACAACCCCTCCAAGTTAGAAAAACAATAACATAAGCAGGAATAATTAGCAGACAGACCCCTATACTTTATATAGGGATATTTGTTTGGTGTTCCAGTAGCCAATATTGGTTACCAATACAAATATATGGGAGTCATTGGTATACCTAATTTATATATATATATATATATATATTATATATATTTCTATATATGTAACTAAATGTATCCATTTTAACTTTAGTGCAGGTAATTTCCCTTTGTTGCTTGCATATATGTTTGATTGTGAGTGATATCTAATTAATTTATGCTTATTTGTATATATATATTGTGATATGGTGATATTTGTAAATGTAGACTTTTATCAACAGGTCTTCACAAAAGACAGGAAGGGATATCTTAAGCTGAGAAAAATCCTATGTCACTGTTTCCAGGAGTCTGAAAGCAATAATGCATTCTGTGAATGTCATCAGTGCATCAATGGACATATGTGAATGAAGAATGTAGGCAAAACATCTATGTTTTCTGAAACAGAATGTTATACGGTTTGTACTTGTCTTTTCAAAATAAGGTTCAGTAACACCTTTAGTACACTAGCCCTGATTTAAATACAGCCATCATATGTTCACATCAACATTCAATTTGCTATTTTCAGTCACCTTCAAGCCTTCACACAATCTTTATTAATATCATCACTGACATAGCAACCTATCAACCATATGGCACTGAGGTCACCTTTGTCTCCAATCTGTTAAAATGTCAGCAACTTTTTTAGGCTTCATAAAATATTGCATAATAAGAGCTCAATATGCAAGTGAACTTTTAATAAACCCACTAATCATGCCTTTGCTTAATTACTGCAATTCCCTCCACTCCAATCAATTCAGAACACCTCAAATACTTCATCTGCATTACTTGACACTTCTGGCACAACTATTACCTTCCTTGTATATTTTACCTTCCTAAATGCTATTTTATGTGTTCAGACTTATTTTGTATATTTCATGATGCCACCTAGTGCCAATTTGAAAATCCATGGCATGCCATTTATGTTTATGGAGTTATAATGGATAATATTTGTTAGACTCTAAAATAAAAATTGTTATTATTAAGTCTAGTGACGATACACCTGAATTAAAGGAACAAAAAAACCTTAAAAGTTTTTGTTTAAATGTTTAAAAAATGTGCTTGCTTCTATCTTCCTTACTGTCCTAGAAGCAGAGATATCAGCATATCCACAATCCTGCAGCTTTGTACTGTGTCCCCTCCGGTGCCACCCACCACCAGACCGCAATGCCCACTGATGCCTCTGTGTTGTTAAATGGGGGGCGTTTTAGGTGCAAAAAGAAAAAACACAGTGCAAATACAATAAAAATGTTTGGTGTTGTGCAACTTTAACAGTTCAGTAAAGGAAACACAAGTTTAAATAACTTGATCCAGTTTTCAAACCTCAGTACAGGTAACCAAGTGCTTTGATAATAAATGTAGCCAAAGGTACACACACAATTATGTTAATAAACACTGTCTGCAAATTCACATAACCCCACACACACTTAATCAAAAGTTTGCTACCCATATAAGTAGAATATAAATAGTTGGTGTTGTACAACTATAAAAAAATAGTCAGTCCAGTTCAGTAATATAAAGCCAAATAATTATCTCCAGTAATAATATTTATAGACTGTATATATACTCACATAAATAGCTCTATGCCCCCCTCACACAAGTTCAAATGTTATTGCCCATACGTAAATATCTTTGGTAATTATGTAATAAAATGTATCATACATTAGATGCTGCACAAGTACAATAAACATTATATGTATTGTGCAATTATATCAGTATAATTGTTCAGTAATACAAACAAGAAGCCAAATTATTATTTCCAGTAATAATATTTATAGACTACATGTTCCCACCGAAATAGCCCTCCTTTTTTAAAATGCCTCTACCCATACGTAAATATCTTTAGTAATGGTGTTCTATAATGTTCCATATATTAAGAGAGTGCCAAGTACAATAACAATGGTGTTGTGCAGCTATAAGAGGATAACAATTCAGTAATACTGTGCAAACTAATGAAACCAGGGTTTATAGGATTTCTTTTAGACTTTTTTGGACAGATAGTTATTCAACAATAAAGGTGGAACAAGCCTTTCTATATTTTAGTATTAAACAAAACCCTGCAGTTTTGTAGGGTGTGTAAACATTTTTATCCACTGCACAGGCATCCCACCCTGGCAATTTTAATTTCTGGGATCCCCACTTATTTTCCCTCTGTAACATTGATCATAAAGTTATAGGGCTGAGTGGTTGTCTGGGATCATCTTCAGCTAAGATGCAGTGTATGGGCATCTTAAGGATATCCAAATATTTTTGCTATTGTTTGATTTTGTACTAAAGTTTACAATAAAGACTAGCCTCTCCTGTTGTTTACTAGTCTCTTCTCTTAAAGGGCATGTCCACCCCCAAAACTAGAATTTAATCCACGACTGGCCCCACTGTGAAGTATAGTAAAATCCTTACCTTACATCCCTGCTCCAAATGGTTCTACTGTAATGTACCTCCAAAGTCCCAAAAACTGACCACCAGGAGCCTGGCAGGTTCCATATAGGACTCTGCCTCCTGTCTCTCCTCTAGGAGAGTTTTGCCATGCACACTACAGCCCTCCCCTCTCCCTCTCCCACCCGTTTTCCTCTCCCTCCCCCTAGCACAAATTCCCTTTGCTGTAGTGTAGGGCTCCCAGCCCCAACCGCTATAGTATTTTTTGCAGAAACTCCCCCAAACCCTACTTACATTACCCCTTTCCCCCGGCATTCTGGATAGCCGGAAGCCGCGTCTGTGATTGGCTGTCTGTCAGTTGCAGTCTGCTTGCCCTCTGCTTGCAGTTTCATGCAAGCAGACGGCCGTGACAGAACGTCGGAGGAGAACGACGAACGTCGTTGGCTTTTCCCTTCTACTGAATTTATCACTCATAATATCTACTGAATTAGTAAAAAAAAAAAAAAAGCCTTACATATAAATCCTTTCTGTCCTTGTATACATACAGGGAGATTCAATAAAAGTTCTTATCGTTTAAAATTGTGCTAATTTTGCCCCAACCAATCAGATGTTAGCTTTCAAATGTTAAATAAGATCTGATTGGTTGGGGCAAAGTTAGCACCGTTTAAAACAATAAGAACTTTTATTGAATAACCCTGATAGTTATTAAGCATTTCCTGCATGTATTTCAACAGTAAGTAAAGTTTCCTTCAATGTAGTAACGTCGGCAATAAACTATTGAGACATTTAAAAGATTAAATGTTTGAGTTAATTTTACAGTGCATGGACACCATTAGCTGATGACTAGTTAAAGTAAAGGTGACCATATCAATATTATCGGTTGATATGATGTATCTGCAAAATTAAAGCTACAGTTTGTGTATGGTGTCCGCCATTAAAATCAGGCACCATTTTTTTAATTATCAGGATGGACGAAAATGTTGTATGATCGGTATTACTGCCTGAGTCCTTATCAAATAAGTCAAGACCCAACACCATTCCATTTAGGGTATAGGTAACATTCGATAAACCAATCAGAGATATTGATCGGTTTATTAAAAAATGAAGATCGGCAAGGCACAAAATGTTAAAGAACCTGTTTTTCACATTTTTAAAGCTGAAATGAATGGAAGATAGGCGGCACTAGATGGGCAATTATGATCTGAAAATCATGGCTCATGTATGGCTAGCTTTATTATTGATTGTATGACCAAAGATTCATTGGGCATCAACCCCTTAGAATGCAATGTGGATCACCAGCCTCAAAGGACAACAGGAGAGAGGAAGATTGCAGATTCCACAATTGTACTGTCTATTAGTATTAAAAAGAAAGCAGTTCATGACTATATCAAAGGGAATAATCTGAATTTAAGTTACTTTTAGCATTTACTTTTACTATAAATAGGCATATTTCATAAACGCTGAACCTTGTTGTTGGCAGCCTTATACACAGGCAATAAGAAAATCAATTAAAATGTTAATAGGCGGTTAGCAATATCTTCTTAAAGATTACACAAAATCTCCCATGCCCTTCTATATCTTACAAATATATTTTCATCTAATTCAATGTATTAGTGCTTCTTATATATGGGCACATCTGGAAAGGAAAAAAAATCACTTAATAGCCAAGAGCCAATGCAAGAAATGAAAAGTAAAATCCTAACTGAATTATAATGTATACACACAGTAGAAATATGAAACACTTTCTTTAGAGCCTAAGTCAGTATTATTTATTAAGCTTGTCAAGATCATCTGAAGTTACAAAGTCAAATTATCGTGCCTTTACCATGCAATGGAGCAATTTGCAAGGCTTAGTTCTAAATTAGAGTTACTGGGAATGTGTAACGTTGCATTCCAATACTACGGTAATTTCAACATTGATACAAATTTAAAAGTAATTCTTCTGTTTGATATGACTGACCAAACTCTGCTTTGTTTGTGGTCCAAAAATGACTTTAAGGAAATTGACAGGAATTGCTTTCCTGAGTATTTTTGCAATTTAGTTTTTATAATTTTAATTTTGAAAGTTTTGAATATACTGTATTTACATATTTATGTGTGATATGGTGGCAGCATCACCAGATCCCCTGCACTTCCTGCTTCCTGCTCTGAAACCATGTGACAGTCCCTGTGACATTAAATTTACAAACCTTACACACTCTTTAGTCCTCCTGTAGTCACTGTAACTCGATCCCTTCTGTTTTCTCCTGCACTGAGCATGTGCCAACCACAGATTAAAAGGAGGAACTGGTATCTATGGCGGCAGATTCAGAACCTCTGACCCCTAACTTTCTGATCAGTGATTTCTTTAAATCTTGGGCTGTGCAGCATGTACAGACGTGGTTGATAGCTCATTTTAAAGGTAGGAATTTAAAAGAATAATAATTTGAAGATTAGAAGCAAAAACTTGAATTACATTTTATTACAGTAGTTTTTATTACAGTAGTAATATTGGCTAGAGAATAATATAGCATTATTATCTAATAATTTGTAGATATTTATAAACTGTTTTCATTCATCCATATAATAGGGCAGAAATTAAATAAATAGTTGTATTCTTGAAGACTATCCATACTGATATGATGCTCTGATGAGTTACACTTTTACAATTATCAATTATTCTTCGGGTTACTGGATGGGTGGGTGTTCTTAATGTTATAGCTTGTCCATTCTTTTCTTCCTATTGAATACTACTTTTTATACTACTGCTTAGCAGGTCTGTAAAAGGTCAACCAGAAGTAACTACTTAATGGTTTGTGTGTGGTGAAGAAGGAATTCAGCACTGAGTGTGCACATTGGTATCTAAAGTGTGTGTGATCAGTATGAAGAAACGGTGACAACAGGAAATCACTAAGATTTCTGCCTAAAGCTGTTAGAATACACAGCAAACTGTACATTAGCACCACTCATTTATATTTTAGCTATCTTGTGCTTTTCTCTTTGAGAATCTTTAGAGAACACAGATGTGTGATATCTAACATTATAATTACTCAGAATTAGACAGGAGGGACTAGGGACTAAACAGTGATTTTTTTACCAGCTGCAGTCAAACAACATTCGATGGCAGACCATAAAGGCTCCACATATTTTCCCAAATCAGTTGACTAAGTTAATGAGTGAAATAGTTTTTCAAAATAAACTATTTTTTTTGCATTTGGCAAAATTTGGGCTTTTGATTAAAATAATTACAAACAAGTTTAGGGAATGATTGCATTGCAGGGGCATTACAAGCCATAAAATAAAAAGTATATTTTGACAGCAAAATAACCTGAAAAAATATAGGGGCCAGTGCAGTGACAAAAGCTGTGTTACTTACCCTTCTGAGATCCCTCAACATAGTAAATCCCTTTGCAATATTTCCTAGCCCGATAATAATTATACATTATACACACAGTATAGCACTGCCCCCATAGAATACGGAACATATAGATTATCTGCTTTCCAAAACTGTATGGTACTCTGGAAGCATTTAGGCATAAGATCTCCAATTAAGGGACCAGGTTTAGGGTTGCTACTATCACATGGAAACCTGGCCTCTATTTTTTTTTTATAAATTACATACAAATAAGGACCTTAGTAAATTACATACAAAATAAGGACAAAGCAAAATAGTAAAATAGTAACACATAGCAAAATTTTATAGTACTAATGGTCTTGCCAGAAAAAGTAATTTAATGATAGGGGATAATGAATATTCTTTCAATGAAGAGGATAACAAGCTTTGAGTTTCAAGCATGTACATGTACAAGCATACATGTACAAGCATGTACATGCATGCACATGTACATAATGGATAAGAACATGTTTATGTTTTGATAATAAAAATTAAAAGCCTTCCATTAAGTCAAAGGACAATTAAAGCACTTCCATCAAACATTCTCTAAATAAAATCAATAAAAGCACCCAGGGTCAGGACCGGATGCTGTCATTTCCACATTTTGGCTTGTGTTCGGAACCTGGCCAATGGGAACACATGCTTCTAGTAGACCCTAACATTATCTGGTATTGGCAGCCAGGCATTATAAACTATATTTTTTCTGGTTAAAGGAATTGAAAATTCCTTCTGATGCTGCTTTGTTTTTTGGCTGGTGGAGGGTCTGGGAGCAGGGGTTTTCTGTGTTAGAATAAAAGTTTACTAGGAAAAACAAACTATTTTTTTTTAGATTGGCTACAGTACAGAACATGTGAAGAAAATCAAACAACATCCCTAATGTTATTATTCCCAGAGAATTGTATAGAGCACATATTCATTTCCCTCTCATCCATTCATAATTGTTTCATTCATAATAGCAGTGGGCACATTTTTAAAACAGTGGTAAAGGCAGATGATAAAAATAAATATTTTCAGACGCTAAATGGGCATTTTTATAAAAGATCACTATTGCAGGATATTGCAATGACAAAGATAGTTATAAAGCCGATTGTGCAGTGGAACTATCCTCTTTTTTAGCCATGATACTGGACCTAGCACAATGAATATGGCGATGTTGCCAGCGCACATCACTGTATACATTGTGTTAAATTGTGTATTGGGGCCAAGTCCAAATTATTAGAAAACGGTGGTGAAAAATTAACAAACTTTGCCCCTATACATTTCTGCATGTAAACCCATCAAAATCACACGTATGAAGGCATATTTTTTGTGGGTTCATTTGAAAACCCTGCTCATAATCAGCCAAATATCAAAGGTCAATCCTTTTTAATGGAAACAAACAGGCAGAAACAATGGCAATTGATTCAAAAATTATAATTAACTTGTGATTGAATCTTTAATTGAAATGCAGATTACTATCTCTGATTTATGAACATCACAAGAAAACAAGAGAGGACAAAGCATGAAACTAAAGGTATGACAGCAGCTATTTAATACCTGATTCATCTTTGTAGTTAACGGATTCATCTATATAACAAAAATATTCATTCATCATACACTGATGAAATGTGCAGCATTCTACATATATATTACATGTAACTGGTATACAAACTGTCTGCAGCCAGGGCCAGCCTTAGGATAAATAGCACTCTGTGAAAGATTTGTTACTGGTGCCTAGTACCCCCTCCAAAAACGACCCCCATGGCACACAAAAATGCTGCTTGCCTTGGCCTGCTTCAAATCAAGTCTCCCACATGCGCTTACTGTTTTTCAGTATCTGTAGTGCGTGCTTGTATGTATTGTGCGTACATCATTACGTAACATGTAACGCACTAAATGCACAGACAGAACAGCATACAAACATCTTAAAGGAGAACTAAACTTAAAATTTTTAAAACCTAATGTGAACGTTTTTCTCCCCAGAACACCTATACATTGTAAGATTCTTCTCTAGTAAGTTGCATTTAGTACATGTAAGAAATAGATTCTGTAAATAAGAAGGCTTCCATATTGTTGCTAGTACAACCCACAGCTCATGAAGTCATCAAAGAACCACGCCCCCTGACCCCAGTATTCACTGTCTCTATGGATAGAGTGTTTTCTATACAGATGTTTATACACCAATATGGAAGTCCCTAAAAAGACTTTGAAAGCTGATTGTTACCATAATCTATTAACCATTCAGTGTGACTTTCTGGAAAATAAACTGTAGGGTAACAAGCAGCTTTCAAAGTCTTATCAGGAACTTCCATATTGGTGTATAAACATCTGTATAGAAAACACTCTATCCATAGAGACAGTGAATACTGGGGTCAGGGGGCGTGGTTCTTAGATGACTTCATGGGCTGTGGGTTGTACTGGCAACAATATGGAAGCCTTCTTATTTACAGAATCTATTTCTTACATGTACTAAATGCAACTTACTAGAGAAGAATCTTACAATGTATAGGTGTTCTGGGGAGAAAAACTTTCACATTAGGTTTTAAAAATTTTAAGTTTAGTTCTCCTTTAAGACAGCACAGGAGTCTAGATAGGACGAATTGCCTAGAGGAAAACCCCTGGAAGAGGTCCAATTTATGTATCTCTACCATATTCGGTGGTAGACTTTTGCGGATGATAACTTACGTGCGGCCATCATGGTGGGAATGACCAATGAGGGAATGCCTCTCTTCCTCTGAATGGAGGATTTAATAGCCACGCCATCAAATTTAGTCGTTTAGTCGATCTGGGTGGAAGAACGGACCCTGAGAAAGAAAGTCTGGACGGAGGGGTAGAGCCCATGGTTCGTCCCGTGACATTCTTAGGTCTGTGAACTAAGCCCTTCTCGGCCACCTGGGAGCTATGAAAATGGTCGTGGTTCCTTCCAACTTGAACTTTTTCAGTACGCACAGAATCATGGCTATTGGAGGAAATGCATAGACAAACTGGAACCGCCATGGAACCTCCAGAGCATCTATGAGGTGTGCCAGAGGATCTCGCGTTCTCGCACAAAAGAAGGGAACCTTGCGGATGAAGTGCAACGCCATGATGTCTATTTCCGGAGTTCCCCACCGACACGTCAGGTTCGTGAAAATCTCCTGATGAAGAGACCATTCCCCCAGATCCAGAATGTGGTGGCTAAGGAAGTCCAATTCCACGTTCAGAATCCCGGGAACGAAGACCACTGGAACATAGTGTTTTTCCCAGGACAGAATGCGGTGGGCTTCCTCCATGGCCATGTCGCTCCGAGTGCCACCCTGATGGTTGATGTATACCACCGCTGTGGCATTATCCGACTAGATCCTGACAAAGCTGTTTGTCAGTTGTTCTTTCCAGTGAGACAGGGCCAGGTATATTGCCCGTAGTTCCAGAATGTTGATCGGAAGAAGGGACTCTTGTTTACCAGATGCCTTGCGTCGTTAGGGGACCGTACACTGCCCCCATCCTGACAGACTTGCGTCTGTGGAAATCACCGTCCACGGAGGTACCCAGAGAGTGTTCCCTTTCTGAAGGTTGCGGTCTTGTGTCCACCACACCAGGGACCTCTGGATTTGGAGAGGTAAAGGGATCATGGAGTCCAGTGATCTGTTCCAGACTGTCAGCATATAGCGTTGAAGCGGGCACAGATGGAACATGGCATATGGGACTGCTTGGATGGCTGATACAATCTTCCCTACTAAGCGCATGGCTTGACGGATTGATATCCGGGGCTTTGCCAGAGTCTGGCGGGCTAGTAGCTTGAGCACTTGGATCTTCTCAGAAGGAAGGAGAATTTGTTGTCGGAAAGTGTCGAACAACATGCCCAAAATGTTATGAGGGTGTTATGAGGGGGCTGGGAATGAATGATGACTGGTGAGGGTTGATAATCCAACCGAAGGAGGTTAGGGTTTTTACATGTGTTGAGGCCAGGGCGAGGGATGAGCTTTGATCAGCAGATCGTCCAAGTAGGGCAGGAGGAAAATACCTTGCAGGCGATTAAAGGGTGCCTGACAAGCCATCACCTTGGTGAAAACCCGAGGTGCCGATGCAAGGCCGAAGGGGAGGGCTGAAAAACTGATAGTGACACTTCCCCACTGCGAATCTCAGAAAGCGATGGTGGCCCTGCCAAATGGGAACGTGTAGGTAGGCGTCCTGTATGTTGAGTGACGCCAAGAAATCTCCTGGTTCTATGGCCAGAATGACTGACCGTAACGATTTCATTTTGAAGTGCCCGGTCTTTGAGGTCTAAGACCCGGCGGAATGTTTTGTCTTTCTTGGGAACAAGGAAGAGTCTTGGGGGACGAGAAATTAACTCTATTCGATATCCTCGAGAGATAACATCTAGAAGTCCAGGAGTCCGTGGATGGATGGTTCCACGCTTCCCGAAAGAATCTCAGTCGACCTCCCACCCAAGATGAGGGGGGGATAGTCATGTCGACTTTGGTTTACCGCCGGTAGGACGAAAAGATCCCCTCCTATTGGCCCAGGGTCTGGAAGCCGTTTGTCTTCTTGGCAGGGCCTGGTCGGATTGCTCCGCCGGAGTTCTTGGGGCGGGGCGGAAGGGGCAAAAGGAAGGGTGCCGAGAGGTAGGTAGCCTACGGGGTTTGTTTTGGGGAAGAAAGTAACTCTCTCCCCCCCCCCCCCAAGTCCCTAAAAAGACTTTGAAAGCTGATTGTTACCATAATCTATTATCCATTCAGTGTGACTTTCTGGAAAATAAACTGTAGGGTAACAAGCAGCTTTCAAAGTCTTATCAGGAACTTCCATATTCCATTTTCTTTAGGAATTGTTTAGCAAAAAAAAAAAAAAAGCTTCCAAATGTACTGGAGTACTTTGCTTGTTTAGTGGTGGCACATCGGGTAAGGCTCCAGGTTTAATAATACACAATTCAGAAGGTCATAAGTTCAATACCCCAGACTTTTTTTTTTTTTTGTTTCTGTTATGTCCCCAGCAAAAGAGGAGGCTCCTAAATGTACCTAAGTGTTCAGCTTACTCAGTCATGGCTCACCTTGTAAGATGCCAGTTATAGAAACACACAGTCCAGAAGGTTGCAAGTTCTAATCCCCATAGTTTCCTTTATTTTTGTTTCCATTATGTTCATAGTAAAAGATTCTACATGTACCAGCTAACTACTAATTATCTCCATTAGCCTAGCGGTAAGAGCTCTGCTTTTAGCAAGACAGAGTAAATGTACAAGTTGCAGGTTCTATTCCCCAGACTTACATTTGTTTCTTTTATTTTTGCTGAAATGTTAGTATTCCATTTCTTACATCCATGCTATCTATGAAATACACTGTAAAGATTACTTATTTTTGTATGAAAAGTAAAGTATTAAATCATTGTTAGGACAGGAGCATTGAATGTGTTTGAAAACAAACAACTAAAATTTCTGTTCTGTGTCATGGAGAGGGAGGATCTCTGTGATGTACTGTGATTGGCTATAAGCTTCTAGGAAGCAAGACTGCAACTTCCTTGTTTTGATCTGTTGAGTACTACAGAGCATGTGCCTGTACACAGACACTTAGATGGGGGTTTACCCAGCTAAGGTGGATTGTGGGAGCTGACCCCTAGTACTCACAGGTTGTTTTCATAAATCACCCAATGGCCACAGCAAAGGGAGAGGTGAGACACAGCTTGTTGTATGTTTGTGAATGTGCTCTGTCTATTGGGACAATGTTGTCTGGAGACTTTAGTTCTCCTTTAAGTAAAGCTTACGTGTGTTGGGGCATTGATTGTGGGGTGTTGCTGATAAATACATTTGATCTGCAGGACCATAACTGAAAGGGCTGTGGTTCTGATGTACAACTTTTACCTACAGATCCGTGACCTAAGACTCTCGGCTGCCGCCCCCCTGGTAATGCAACCTGTGCGGTTGCACAGGTCGCCCATATCAAAGGCCAGCCCTGTCTGCAGCAATGATAAAACAAAATATCAAGATTACCAGAGGCACAAAGAAGCAGCAGTTCACAAGAGCTCACTACATACTTTTGTTTTAACTTGTAGAGATGGCTTTAATTTATTAAGTACAATGGAGGCTTGAAACATCTTTATAAACCATCTGGCTCCTAGCAATTTTATCTCCCTCCATCTTTAAAGATACACTTAAACTAAATAAAATATGAACATGACTTTAATGTGATTTCTGCTTAAAAGCAAATGAACTGAGAGCCCAGGTAATTTATTATTGGACATTCTTAAGGAAAATGAACACATAAAAAAGGATTTTTATGGCATTTTTATATCTGTTGTACTAAATTGTTTAAATTGTAGCATAGTTGATATATCACCATATAATAAGTTAATCATTTCAGGAGAAAGATAAATGTGACAAAACTAAAAATATGTAGAAAAGGGAAATTAAAGGGCATCTATAGTGGACATTTTGTTTATTTGTTTTTTTCATTAAAATTCATATTTGCCAGAGAAGATGGTCAGAATACTTATCTCCTACTCCCTGGCAAATATACATTTTAATTAAAGTGGAAGTTCAGTGCAAATACATATGCTTTTCAGAACAAAGAACAGTATTTTTCCATCTCAATGACCTGGGGATGGAAAACCAAAATACTGACTTCCTGTTTGCAGGACCCCTATAACAGACCGTTATGGTCTTGCCCTTGACCCAGCGCCTGGGTTGATTCAGTTACTCAGTAGAGATCTGAGCATCTTTGACCCATCCAACAGCCAATCAGTAGAAATTACTTTTAGGAACATTCCAAGGATGTGGTGCATCCTGGGAAGAAGGACCGTTAGAACCTGAAATGTCAGCTCACTAATGTCAACAGCAGGGAACAGCATAGGGGTAGGGGATTTTTCAAAATGGGGGAGAATATGTAGAATAACTAAGAAGGCATTACACAAACTAACAGTTTAACAAATATTAATAATTTCCACTGAACTGTCCCTTTAAAAGAAGCCTACCGTACATTTTCACTATAGATCCCCTTTTTAAAAAATGTATTTAGAGGTATGTCTGTGATACATTGAAAAGACAAAGCATGAAAAGAAAACAAAAGCTGCGTGTGTGTGTAACATACAGTATAGTGGCATTGCTAAAATGTGTTCTGTTTTCATAAAAGCTTGGCTACACAGTGAATGTGTTTTTTCCTTAAATTTCAAATGAGAGTTTCGGTCAACCCACTATGTGGTAAATAAAGGGGCAAATCAGGAAAAGTAGAGTTCATTTTATTAAATATCAGGTGCGTATATCTACTGAGAAAAAATAAATCACACATATTGATGTGTACACACATCAATATCACACACATCAATATCACAAACGAGGCACGACACCTGAGCAGGTGAACACGCGCATCTTACATGTGTATGCCTTCTGTTTAGAGTCGCTCATCAATCCGCCGTGGAGTATTAACGAACGACACCAAATGAGTGCATACTCACGCATGCCGATCGCCCGAAATGCTGTTCGCCGTGCCTCGTCTGTGCAATCTGACGTGAGTATGGTCCCTTACACATACATAATGACACTAAGGGCAAGTCCACAATAGCACGTTCCTCATGCACTTATGGTTGCTTTTTGCAATCTGTTTGCGAGTGAGAAACGCACAACAGTGCACACTTGTGTTTTTCCTGCGAGTACCTTCCATTGTAGTGTGGCCTCAACCTAATGCTGGATAAAGATATTAGCAAGGCATATGAATACTACTACATGACTACAAGACTGAAACTTTAATGTAGTGAATGTATTAGGGCTAAGCCACACAAGTGTGTTTCAGAACGTGTTTGCCGATCTGATTGCGCTAGTGTGAGAACATGCTTGTGGTAGATTTTTTCATATGCCAGTGCTGAAAGACCTTAGAGCACACCTAAGATACAATAGCAGCAGTATGAGTGGTGGTTTAAACAGTAGCGAGAATCATACTGTACATTTCCCATTCACGCAAAATGGCGACATGTTTTTATAAATAAACAATTTTGCAACCATTTGAATATACACATGTGAGGGCAAAGCACTACTTACTTAGTAGCACTTCTAATGGAAAATGAAATAAGCTATATACCAAAGCAGCAGTCACAAATATAAAATGGAAATAAACACTTTTAAATGTATATTTTATGTAATAAATGTCAATTTAAGCAGTAGGCCCCAACCATCAAAGAAATAAAATGAAGCCAGCATACTAGCTATTTCTCTCTGTAACATAAACCCTTTTCCCTAAAGTCCTGCATTTTATTGATCTGAATTTCATTTTCTGCTCTGATGTCTAGATACATATTTAATCTGTTGCATAAACACAACTCAATTGGTTTGCTCTTTTAATGCATTTTATTTTTACTAAAAATATTTAGTTTTTACAGTATAGTACTCCTATTGATTTAAGTTATGTCCCTTCATATAGTAACTCAATCCACTATATGAGTTCCAACTTCATGGTAGTGATGTCCATTCTACGATTACCGTATATACTCGAGTATAAACCGAGTTTTTCAGGCTGAAAAATCAGCCTGAAAACTCGGACTCGGTTTATACTCGAGTCAACCGCTTACCTGGGCATTCCGGCAGCCGCGCGATCTTTTTCTGCACTGGCGCGCCGGCCTGACGTCACTGCCCGGCGCCATGGCAGTGGACGTCAGCCGGCGCGCCGGTACAGGAATGGGCGCGCGGCTGCCGGAATGCCGATACCGTACCTGCCAGGAAGCCCTTGGATGGAGGAAGAGCCCACAGATAGAAGAAGAAGAGTCGTCCACAGGAGAAGAGTCCACAGGGAGAAGAGTCCAGGAGAAGAGTCCACAGGGAGAGAGTCCACAGGGAGAGAAGAGTCCAGGAAGAGTCCACAGGGAGAAGAGCCACAGGGAGAAGAGTCCACGGGAGAAGAGTCCACAGGAGTCCACAGGGAGAAGAGCCCAGGTACAAACTGAACTGAGGGGGAGGGGGGCATTCAAGATGTTTGGGAACAAAACTCCCAGCATGCTTTATTAGCTGGGAGTTGTAGTTTCCAAACATCTTGAATGCCAAGTGAGGGTGGCATTAAGATGTTTGGAAACTACAACTCCCAGCTAATAAAGCATGCTGGGAGTTGTAGTTTCCAAACATCTTGAATGCCACCCTCACTTGGCATTCAAGATGTTTGGAAACTACAACTCCCAGCATGCTTTATTAGCTGGGAGTTGTAGTTTCCAAACATCTTGAATGCCAAGTTTCTAACCTCGGTTTATACTCGGGTCAATAACTTATTAGGATTTTTAGCTTGAAATTGGGTACCTCGGTTTATACTCGGGTCGGTTTATACTCGAGTATAAACGGTAACAGAAGTGACATTTGCTGCTGGGGATATTGCTCCCACCGTGGCACTTCTAGGGTTTTTGCTGCCTGGAGCAAACTTTATTTCGCCCTTTTGTGTGCCGCCGCCATATTAGAATGGGTGTGGCTTTGTGGATGGGCATGGCTAAAGTTTTATGATTTTTAACTTTCTATCACATAGGTATTTAAACATTTCCTCAGACAGTCAATTAGCAATCATGTAAATGACTAGAAACAGATATTACATCCCTTTCTCAAACAACTTGTTTTGCCACTACCATATTGCTCCTTTCAGGTTTTTGTTGCTCAAATCAAATTAACTTATTTTATAGCCTGTGATATACATGTTGGTTCAACTGTTACAATACATTAGAAATGCCATACTTTCTGTAGTATAAAATATTTTAAACAAAAATATTGTAAGCCTTCCACCATGTCAAGGTAGACTCTTTCAGCAGGGCCTAACTAACCTAACCAGTCTAATAAACTTATTAAAGCTAACCTAACCATATTAAAGGATTTAAACAACATTATATCTGTTACTAGGGAAAATTCTTTTTTTTTTTCTTGACTGGTGTTTTTCTACAACTGCCTGTGTGCCGCCTTTCTTCTTCAGTGCCAGGGTGCTGCCTGAGACAAATGTCTCACTCTGCCTAATGGTAGATGTGGCCCTGCTCCCAACCCTGGCCCCTGCAACATTTGCATCTGCTGTTGTCCTTGTCTTTCTATCCCCCCTACTTATTCTTTTCAAGCTTCTATTCTTTCTAATATCATAACCATCCCTACTCTTTTACCTTCACTTCTTCCCTTTTCCTCTGGCCTCCTTAATACACGCTCTGTTGATAACAAACACACCTTTATTTATGACCCGTTCTGTTCTAACTCCTTTCATCTCCTGTCTCTCAAGTAGACTTGGATCGGGGCGTGGCCTGCACATGAAGCTGGAAGCAAGCACAGTGTAGGAGCTCCAGCACACACAGCCCAGATTACCTGATAAAAAGGGGACAGAGACACACAAATCGGCCATCCTAGGGAACAACAAACAATCAGGATGACCAAGAATAAAAACAAAAGAACCAAAATACACAAATTAACGGATTATTATCCTCAAGGAACTCACTAACCTAATGGACCTGAGATCCAAGATCGCGCCGACACCATGCGGTCCTCCCCAGAGAAGGAGATGGAAGGCACTCCAAAATCTAAAAGGGGCAAAAGAGGCACAATTAATAAGCAGAAAACAAATGAAAACAACAACTATAAACAACTCCTCATCCCCAGAACCTTACAGAACAGGACTCCAGCCAGACAACAAACAGTAAGTGCAACTTACAAAATACCGCCTGACTGACAGAAAAAATATGTCTGACTATATGGAGGGGATATGTTGAGAACTTAAGCAAATCACAAAAGACCCTACAGAAAAAATGACAAAGCTAAACCAAGATGACTATAATCTGATACCCACACCAATCTGACAATCATGACTGTGAATTACCCTCAGCGCAACAACAGAGAGTGACAGTTCCACAAACTACACTCCCAAAAAACCTTAATAAAAGAGACAAAGGAAACACTCATATTTGGGGAAAATATGGAAGTGGAGGGAAAACAACCCCCTTACCCACTAGGGGTATACTCACCAAACATGCTCCTTGTCAGATTTCCCTGCCTCAGACTCTGCAGTAACCGAAAGTACTCTAAGAATATGCTCTAACGAAAAACAAACTTAAAATGGACATAGCAAGTTTACATACACCCTTTACAAAAGACATACAGAGTTAATGCAAAGAACAGACCACGTGGAAAATAAAATGATGGAGTTTACCGGATCATTAAATGATCTATTGGACGAACATTATGATCTCTCAGATACTGTTCAAATACTCAAAAAGAAATTAGCGGACCTGGAAGACAGGTCCAGGAGAAATAATCTCAAAATAAGAAAATAAGGGGTATCCCAGAAACAATAAAACAAGAAGACTTGGAAAAATATATTAAAACATTAATTAAAGACTTAATACCCTCCATATCTGAAATAGATTCCCCCCTGGACAGAACCCACAGACTTCCAAAACCCAAATCTGCACCACCCTCAGTACCAAGGGATGTGATCACAAGGTTCCATTTTTTCCAGGTAAAAGACAAAATAACACAAATCTCAAGATAAAAATTCACTACCAGAAAAATATTGGGTGAAAATTTTTTTTCACCCAATTACACAATTACTGAGAGAAAACAACATAAGCTATAAATGGGGATTCCCAGTGAAACACATAATAAACAGAGATGGAAAAATCCACATTTTTAATACATCAAAAGAAGCAACCCAGGAAATTGAAACCCGGAATCTAAAAACTAGCAAAGACAAACCAAAAACAACACCAACTAAAAAAATACCAAGAGACTGGCAAAGATCACCCCCAAGATGAAGAAAACACCTCAACAAAACACCCAAATATTCCCACGGATGGACTAGATAGATAAACATCTACATTAACTGAAACAAGGTCCCCAAAACCTGATGGCCTTGGCAAATCTACTGGGGTTGCGATGGATTTGGATGGGGGGGGGAGAGGGGGGAGGGGGGAGGATTAAGGCAATGTTACAGATTTAAAGTTATTACATAACCAATGACATTAGTAAATACCGAACCATTTAATGTATGGGAATGTTTTAAAGCATATTTGAATAACTGAACATTTCCCCAGCCGAGATGCTTAGGCAAAACAGCTACTATAACCAACTGGGAATCTCTCAGAAAGAACGGTACCGAGATATTACTTGAAAGGTTTAACAAATATGACAACTGTTATAGTTAATTGATATTTAATAGAACATATAATAGGTGATCACTGAAATGCCTAAATGCCTAATAATAATCATCATTGAGGTTATTACATGTTTAATTATATATGGGGGGGGGGTTTGCCTTTTTTTTTTTTTTCTCCATGTCCTCTTCCTGGGACAACCTTTGTTGTTGTTGTTATATGAGGTTATAGCAATATATGTTATATAAGATGATATACTCAGGTAGGCTGGGCTGAGGCAGATAGCCCTCCAGCCAAATCTCCAACCGAGCTACACCAGCTTAACCATGGAGATTAATATACTCTCAGTTAACTTGTATATAGTTACTAATGTTTTATTTACCCTTTACTCAACCCTTCTCCTTACAGGTGCATTCCAAAATAGAAAAAAACAGCTAAAACAATACGAAATCACAAATGGTTTTTCAGATAACATCACATAACATTAGGGGCTTAAACTCCCATACAAAAGACATCTAACTACACAAAGAATTAAATAACCAAACAACAGATATTGTCTGTCTCCAAGAGACACATTTGCTAAAAAAACACGATCACTTACTCAAACTAAATCCTTCCCCATAATATTTCAAGCCACCTACTCTAAAAAGAAAAGAGAGTAGCCATAATGCTAAAAAATACAATAGCATTCCAAACTAAAGAATTAATTATAGATCCAAACGGCGATACATAATAAAACAGGTATATCAACAACTCACTATACACCATAGCGAATCTATAGCACCAAATAAGAACCAATTAAAATTGTTAAAAAAGTAATCAACAAAGTAAAAGCACAATACAACCAAAACATATAATAACAGGAGACTTTATTTTACACCCACATCCAAATAGAGACACAACCTCAAAAACACTAAACAAAAACTGGAATTCTACGACTGGATTAAACAAGAAGATCTCTTTGACACATGGAGAGTACTACACCCATCTGAACTAGATTACACATATCACTCCACTACTCATAATACATACTCCAGGATAGACCTATGTCTGGTAGACAATTGGCACTCCAGAGAATACAAAAACAGAAATCCTAACCAAAACATAAACCAACAAAATTCAATTACAAAAATAAATCACAATGGAGATTGAACCCCTACTTAAAGGACAACTCCACCCTCATAAGAACATCTTTTAGAAAGAACTGCCTTTCTTTCAAATATGTTGATATATCATACTTTGTCCTATGAATTCATTACTGTATGCCTGCTATGCTTCTGGATGCCTCATGGAAACTGAGCAATTTAGAAACCTGTATTGAGCATTTACTGAGCCTGGGCATGCTCAGAAGAGGCAGACAGGGGATTAACATTCATTCATTGGCTGTGATGTCAACTGTCAAATCCATAACTGACAGTTACTAACTGGAAGAACCAGGAAGCAGAAACTGGGGAAAAACATTGTGTAGGATTTCAAGTTAGACTTATATATTTCAGATTTCAAACTATTACAGTTTAGGGTTTTGTGGGGTGATTTACCTGTATGTAAGTTTTCATTTTGGGGCTGGACTTGCCCTTTAATATCTAGAAAGGACATTAAAGAAAAAATACACATAGCTATGAAAGAATATTTCCAATTTAACGACACACCAGAAATCAACACGGAAATATTGTGGCTAGCACACAAGGCATATATCAGAGGCGAATGTATTAGACTAGCCTCTATACTAAAACACACTAGAACCCAAAATAAACTAAAAATACTAAAAGAACTGGAAATTCTTGAAACCGAACACAAAAAAAATCCACACCAAGAAACAATTAAAACCAAACTACGCAGAACTCAACAAAAACTACATCAACACAACCTATACGAGTTTGATAGACTAGTTCGTAGACTAAGATCCAATCACTACTCACAAGGAAACAAAGCAAATAAATATCTAGCTAATAGACTAAAACACCAATCCACAAAAACAAAAATAGCCTATGTTCTCTCCCCATCCAAATCAAGAATAATGAATCCACAAGAAATTGCAAACCAATTTGGACACTTCTACAATAATCTATATAACCTGTCCAATTCACTGGAAAACGAAATACCCACAAAAAATGAAATTCAAGCCTTTTTAGAAACAATATCATTACCTACAATTAACCAAGAACAAAAAGACTCCCTAGCCAAATCAATTACAGAAGACGAAGTCCGAAAAGCCATAATATCTTTAAAACCAAATAAAACTCCAGGTCCAGACGGACTTACCAACGAATATTACAAAACCTACCAAGAAACACTTATACCTTACCTTATATTCTAAACCTAGCTATGCAACAGGGATCTCTACACCAAGAAATGTTAAACGCCTTGATCATCCCCATACCAAAACAAAACAAAGACCCATCTCTAATCCCAAACTAGAGATCAATATCGCTACTAAACACAGATCTAAAAATATACTAGCAAACAGACTAAAACAATACTTACCACTGCTTATCCACCCAGATCAAGTAGGATTTGTCCTGCACGGGCAATCTACAGACAACACAAGAAGAATAATAAATTTAATAAACTGGACTCAAAAGAAAAATATCACATCCACATTTATAACATTAGATGCTGAAAAGGCTTTTGATAGAATAAACTGGCTATACATGAAAATGGTGCTAGATAGATTCCAACTTCCAGAAAATTTTAAATCAGCTATTAACGCACTATATTATAAACCAAAAGCACAGATCTATGTCTCCCAAATGCTATCAGAACCAATAAAAATAACCAACGGAAACCGACAGGGCTGCCCGCTTTCCCCTCTGATATTCGCCCTCATAATGGAACCCCTAGCACAAAAAATTAGATAAGATACAAATGCCACGGAGTCAAAATAAACCAAATTGAACACAAACTGGCACTATTTGCCGATGATATAATTCTAACACTAACAAAACCAATTCAATCACTACTACATATCAATAAAATAATAGAACAATTCAGCAAAATTTCATATTACAAAAATAAATCCAACCAATCGCACAAGTACTGACCATCAAAACCTCATTTGCACGTAAGTGCTCCTATCAGCAAATACCAATACGATTGGAACACTGAAAAAATAACTACTTAGGAATTATCCTAACAACAACAAACACAGACTTATACGACAACAATTATACACCCTCTTACACATAAAGTACAAAAATACCTTGACTCCGGAAATCAATATCCTGGTCCTTCATGGGAAAAATTGCCATGGTGAACATGATGATCCTCCCGCAATTCCTGTACGTGTTCAGATCAGTACATATAAGTACCCTACAAGTTTTTTCAACAAAACGCAATAACTGGTCTCGTCATTTTATGGAATCACAAAAAACCCCTGGAGTCCAAGAGACATCCTATATAAAACAAGACAGGCAGGGGTTATAAGATCCAATCCTACTAGACTATTACAGGCAGTCATCCTTGACCAAGCGAGGAACTGTGGCTGGAGGAGGAATCATAAACTATGTGATACAAATTGAAAAAGCTGAAAACACCCCATATCAATTAAAACAAATACTAGGTGCAAACACTACTAGGTTATAAATGCAACCTAGATCTTTCACCTACTATCAAAGCTACAATCAACATCTGGAACAAACAATAAAGACAGAAGTTTATGATACCTTTATCAAATACCATCACATGGATAGCTTTAAACCTATCATACCTAATTTCAAATAAACTGACAGATACGAATAAACAAAATACAAACACCTATTTCATAACAAATATATATCCCTTTATGGAAAGCCAAGATCCAACGAATACCCCAAAAATCAATTCTATAAACTCTACAGACCTTTTTTCTTTCCCAAGAAAAATATTTAAAACTGCAATAAACAACACAGAACCAATATACCCCCCAAAAATTCCCAACACAATGACAAATCAATCAAGTATTCTATCTAGCAAATAAAACACAAAAACGAACTCCACCAAACAATTATATCAATAAATGGGAAACAGATTTGAAACAATCATTACTGAAGAACCAATGGAACAAAGCATTGATGTTACCCTTTAAATTATCTAAGTGTGTAAACCATTGGGAAATGTCCAGAAAAATTCTTTATAGATTTCATAGGATTCCAATGCAGCTGGCCAAGTGGCTCTCGTCAGCGTCTCCAACATGTTGGAGATGCGGGCGAGAGCCAGGAACGAGTCTACATATATGGTAGAGTTGTGTGAGACTTAAGAAAATATGGTTGAAGGTGCAGAGCTTCCTACAGAGTCTATTTAAAACAAGATTCCCACTCAACCCGCAACTTACCTTAATACTGATAGATCTGGACAACCTACCTGTGGAACAAAAAACAATTGTTTATCACATAAATTATAATAATCCAAACAACAATAGCCAAAAATTGGCTAACAAACAAAACTCCACATTTAACAGATATCCTAAAACAACTAACTATAAACATGCATTACAAAAAAATGTATGCAATCTCCCAAAACAAATTTGAAAAATTCGACCATAATTGGGAACACTGGTATACAGACTCCAGATCTATGACATGAAAAAACGAAATGAATACGGGTTCTTGAGAAGGACTCATGTGGAGAGCTCTGCCATCTAAAAATCAGTAACTGATGTCTCACATAGATAAGATATATTCCCCCTCTTAACAGAAATGCACCAGTAACCTTAAATCCTCTACCCTTTCCCCCAATTCCCCCAAGTTCTCCCAAAAAGTTTTATTTGCATAAACAATCAAATGTTCTAATATTATCTGAAAAATATGACATGTGTAAAATGTTTACCACTGTATACGTAAACTATAACAAAATGTAAAGCTATATTTGTTTGAATATATTATAAATGATAACTAAAGATTTATTGTTATATTATATATGCAAAACCAATAAAAATATGTTTATAAAAAAAAAAAAAGACTTGGATCTCCCAACATTATACTGCAGTTGAATACTTGATTACACATGGTGGTCTATATTTTTCTCATTTGCCTCGTTTCTCAGGACGGGGAGTAGAGACAGGTCTTCTGTTTTCCCCTATCTGCTGCTTTAAACTTGTTTTTCTTCATCCTTCTGGTGCTTTTTCCCCATTCGAAGTCCAGGCTGTCCAACTTTTCCACCCCTTATTTCTATGAGTAGCATAAAGCTAAATATTTACTAAACAACATGTTTTAAAGCTGAACAGTCATAGGTGACTTTTGATGAAACAAAATTTGTTGCATCAAAAGTACAAACTGTGGTTTATTGTCTTCTGTCTACTAGCTATTCATTGTGGTCTTTAAATGTCACTACACAATAGCTTAGCACTAAACTACACCATATAAAGTATACATAAATACTTACCAGTATTTCCCTGGTCTTTCTATTTACAAGTATTGGGTTCTCAAAATAAAATAAAGGTTTAAATGTATTTACTTACTGTCTAGCTTTTCAATAAGAGGTGAGATTGTGATAATGGCTTTCCCACTCTATCTGTATCCAGTGATAAAAAGCAATCTGCTGCCTCTACTGAGTGTAGAAGAGATGGTTCCACACGGAATTTTAGTCTTTTAAGGAACATTTCACTTATATTATTACTACCTTTGGCTTTCAAAAAAGAAAATTCTGTTAATCTGTATTTTGCAAATATGTGTAGTTTCCCTCCAAGTTGACCATTAAACAATGTAAAAATATATATGACTTTTTACATTTTAGTAAAGGAAAATAATACTCACCATTTCTCCCTTTTTTCCATACCTGCATTGTAACCAGGTAAGGACCTAAACTGCTAAGTCCTCACCCCTGGGTCCTTAACTTAACAGCTGTTATAATTCTTTGATCCAGTCCGTTCTATCCCTCTACCACTGTCAGTGACAGTCTATTGGCTACATTGTTTACTATGGAAGAGGATCAGAATGGTGAGGGAAACTTAATGTAATTATTACAGCTGCTAGGTAATGTGCCCAGGGGTGAACTCTTAGTTTAGGCCCTCACCCTGGTTACTATGCAAGTATGGAAGAAGAGGAGCTAGTGGGAGGGGAGTGGGAGGGAATTGTTGTGAGTATAATTTTTGCTAAAGTGACTGCAGGATCACCTGTAAAACATCTTCAGGACACTGCAATGTGGGGTGCAGCACAAGAAAAAAGGTGTTAAGTCAAGTTAACAAATGCAATTGAATATGACTTTAAAGACCATGTCAACCATCACAATCTAGGTTTAATAGCTTCAGGCCCCCCAAACACAATTTTCACTACACAGTACTTACCTTTACCAAAAATGATTCTAAGATTACTTACACAGCACAACCCTTTCCATGGCTCTGCTCCCTTCTCTGCAGATTCTGTGTCTTGCAGTCGGTCAAAGCCATGACACATCTCAGCCAATGGCTGACTGCCATTTCCAGAGTTGCATAGGAGAATCTCTCTGTTGCTGTCGTGTTTTACAGGTACAGCAGCAGAGGAGGCTTCTTCTAGCTGGCAAGGGATTAGGCTGTGTAATTAATGTTAGAAGTATTTATGCTAAAGGTAAGGGTAGCAAAAATATTGTTGGGGGGGGCTTAAGCATCTGTTAAAATAAAGCGCTAAAGATGGACATGCCATTTTAGACCTGGTGTGGTACTCTATTTATTAGTACTGACACTGTTCTATAAATGTTAATCTTATTTGTGCTTGGTTTATAGGTTTATAAAACTCACTTACCCTGCACAGGTCCCACACAGAGAGTGCTTGTGTGAGAAAAACTTTGATCCTGCTAGTGAACTTCAGGCAGAGTGATCCTGCTTAGAACATAGAACTATCTACTTACTCCTGGGAGCTTCAGAGAGTTGATGCTGTGTGAAATGGAAACCAGTAGGACCAACAGATTGGAGAACCAGACTGTGAGGAGCAAGAGGTCACCTACGCATGAGCAAGTTATCCACACACAGGTTAATTCTTACTTACAGCTGAGGTAAGAGGGGGGATTTGGACCTCAGAGTGGTTTTCAAATATGGAGTACAGGGAAGCAGGTGGTGAAGTTTGTACTTGTAAATGAACTTTTTGAAATTTGTAGCACTTGCACTCTATCTAGATATCCCTGAAGCATGGCATAACTTAAAAGTTCACTTATAATTGGAAGTCAGCTATTGTACATTGATATATTTACTCATTTGTTGATTTTTAATGTGATGTTATACTTTTTTAAATTATATTTTATTGGACTATTAAATATTATTACTATTAAATATTATTACTATTTTTACTTTTAGATTACGGCTGGTGTTAAAGGTGAACTGAACTTACAACCAGTAGGTCTTCACTCCTGGGTTTACAGTAGTTCAATTGTAATACTCCGATTTTCCCTAGACAATCTGTTCTGGTCCGGTCCCCACACTCTGTCAGCGACCAAGAGGAAGACATGCTCTGCAGGAATTGTGTCTTCCCATTGGGCAGATCCTGAAGTGAACAAGAGGCTAAACAGCTTCCTGATTGGATCTGGCCCTGCATATTGTTTGCTCAACTCCCATATGTGTTTCCCAAACACATCTCCTCCCACCTAATGTCTGTGTGTAAAATAAGGCAGCTCTACTTTGCCTGATGCCTCCTGGAGGGCCATTAATACTGCTTTACATTGGCAGATCTTTCCTTCAGTGCTTAATTTGGGTAAGACACCATACCACTTGCCAGTGGTTTGAGCCTTCTGAGTATGCTGGAACTGATGGAATTGTCAACTCCATCTCAACTAATGGTGTCTGTTGACTATTGACTGGTAATAGCTCCCTGTGTGACCAGATGACCATACAACATTTACTATATCTCTATGCTATTATGTATGAGCTCAAAGGGAAGGTACTATTAAAAAGGTATTGGACTTTGTTTGGCTGACAGAACTAACATCAGTTCCCACTGTACTTGAATGAAAAAATGTGGAAGAAAGGGATGCATTGAGAGGGTTGGCACAAAATATGGACATAACTGTCAAACTTGGATAAGGTGAGGTGCAACATTGGTCCTAGATCCTGAATATTATGTACAAGAAACATTATGGCTGATGTGAAAGTATATTTAAAGTTAGGAGTTGACCCATCCCGAGGTATTAAAAAACAGATTCATAAAGAAATCCATAAAGATCCTGTTGATCTGCCTGGTCAACAATATATATAGTGCCATAAATAGGAACCACTGGGCCCCCCAGCAAAACAAAAATGTCCCTATCCGTGCGTCATCCACGGTGGTTTTCTGGGAGGAGCCTATATATGTCATAGGAAAAATGAGAAGATGGACCTCCCTCAGCTCCTGGGCCCAACTGCGGTTGCTCCGCCTGCTCTGGTAGTTACATACTTGTGCATATGTATATATATATATATATATACATCCTCTTTCCAAACACAAGCACTCGTCGGGTCTTGAAATCAATCGAAACAGGTATTCAAACCAGTCTACGTGTTTCAACCCTCCACGGTCGTCAGTCAGACAAACACAACCAAACTCCTCACCCTAATAGGGCAAACCCAAACACCTGTGTACAATACCGTGCATACGCCATCCGCGGGTTACGCAAACTGCCCTATAAACCACGACCTCGTGGGAACGCAGGCCACGCCCCCGCCCGCCGCGTCAGAGCACAACGTCACCATATCAACACATCCCATAGTGAATCCTCGAGATGGGCAACCACCCATCAACGAGTAACGATCATCACTCGCAGTCGGTCCGGGTAAACCCACTAAACCTCAGAGGCAGATAACCCGACAGATAGTGTATACAACACCTAAAAGATAAGACAGATAAAAGACATCACCCATAAAAACATATAAAAAACATAAAACACACCATATGAAGAAATAATATATGCAAACAGGTCTAATCTATCCACTACTACTTATAAATATACACAGAGGATACATATGAGCTGATAAACAATACACATAAGAACCCCCTAATCATAACAGGCAGTTCATAGAGATCATTTCATTAAGTCCCTGGGGGCCAACGTCTCAAACCTCAAAATCCATCTTGTCTCCAGTTGTAGCAACCTTTCTCCCTTAGGGCAGAGCACACCCCTCCCGGGATATGATCAAATATCATGCATTTGAGTGCAGCAATATTGTGTCCTTTCTCCTTAAAGTGACGTGCAACCGATAGGTCCCCAAACTTATTCTCACGAGGTCGTTGTTTATAGGGCAGTTTGCGTAACCCGCGGATGGCGTATGCACGGTATTGTACACAGGTGTTTTGTTGGGGATTGACACAGGGGGTGGGGGTTTGCCCTATTTAGGGTGAGGAGTTTGGTTGTTTGTTTAGTCCTGATGACGACCCTGGAGGGTTTGAAACCGTAGACGTGGTTTTAATAAACTGTTCTTATTCAAGACCCGACAGTGCTTGTGTTTGAAAGAGATGTATACATTTATGACAAGTCACCCGGGCAATGGACTTTTATTAGTGGAGTGCGGTCAGGTCGTATAATATTTATCTTATTTGGGATGTGCACCCCGTGAACTTTGAATGAATATATCCTTAACCCTATTGTCGATCAACATGGAAGATTTGGCAGCTACTATTTCAGTGGATTTGGATGTGGAAGGAGACTTTTCTTATTCCCAACAGGATGCAGAGCGTATTTATGTGCAGGAACCGTGGATCAGGAAGGATCACTAGGGGGGTCTGTTAAAGAGTTAACTTTAAATTAATACATCTTAAAAAGAAAGAGGTTGACTCCATTTACATGCTTTATACCTGTCTGACTACCATAGGGGGGCGTAAAATCCCTCGGGGTTTTCGAGTTAGAAATGTTCCTACTCTAGGTAGGTTGGACAAGGATTTTTGTGTTAAATGGTGTAGTATTCGAACAAATGTTCATTTGATCTGATGTGTTGTAATTGACTTTGTAAGTAAAGAGCTGGTGAAAACTCAAACTGAGATTGAAGTGTTTGAGAAAACTAATGGGGAAATGTTTAAATGTGATACTAATACTGATTGGCTCTCTAAGTTGAGTGAACAGACTGATAAATATAAAAATGATTTGATTCGTTTCAAACGTAACAAATTGTCCAAAGTGGAAGGGGATTATAAAGACCGAGAGGTATATCCTTGGCTTACTGGTCAGCTAATCCCCAACAATGGAGACGTCGTAGGAGGCAACCGTTTGGTATGACGGTTGACTCTTCAGGGAGTCGGCTCCCTCGGATGGGGAGTCGGGTCCAGTGGATAATCAGAATAGACGAGGGGTACTTCCTCGTACCATTTTCAGGGGGTTTCGACCCGTTCACACTCTTTAAGAGGAAAGAGGTTCCCGAAGGGGGGGTGGAAACCCAAGAGGAAGGCCCCCTCGCAAGAAACAGTGATTTTTAACCTCAGTAATCACGTCTTGAGCGAGGGGGAACATAGCCTGTTGAGTCATGGTTTATCATTTGTGCCCTCTCATAAATTTGATCTTACTAATTTTGAAATTGATTTACACAAATTCCAACGGTCCCTGAAACTTCGGGATTTCTTTAAGAATGTAAGGGGATAGGGAAAGAGAAGCCTTTAGACCCCATAGACACGTTTGAACCTATTAACCACCCCGCCGGCGATTAAGATGTTCACTCAGATGGTTGAACTGAAGTTAACAATATTGAGAAGACCCATGCCCCCCCCCCACAGTAATTTAACTATTGGTGAGCGGGAGCGATTCATACGTTACAAATGATAATGATCTGATTATTCGTCCAGCAGATAAAGGTGGGGGAGTAGTTCTGCTTGATCGCAGTTACTATAGAGCTGAACTACTTTCCCAATTGAGTGACCGTGATACCTACCAGCTGTGTTTACAGACCCCACTATGAAGGTAAAAAGGAGTTGACTGTATACTGAAACAGCGGTTGAGGCTGGTTTATTCGAAACGTGCAAACGTTTCTTGACAGTGGATGCCCCGTGTTTCCCTATTATTTATACCCTCCCTAAGGTGCACAAAACGCTCCAGTCCCCCCCAGGTCGCCCCATTGTGACTTCCCATGACTCGGTACTTAGGCCTTTGGCGCAGTATGTGGATTCATTCTCCAGCCTGCGGTCAAACAAATGGGGTCGTACCTGAGGGATATGTGACATTTACGGGGGCTCCTTAACAATATGGAGACACCCCATGGGTAACAAGATACTGGTGACCTGTGATGTCACCAGTCTCTACTATCATCCCCCAGGATGAGGGGATTGATGCGTGTAGATGTGGGCTTATTGGGATCAAACATACCCAACCCCCGTGGAACTCTTGATGAGATCCTTAGTGTTATCCTTGGTAGTAACCTTTTCAAGTTTGAATCCTCCTTTTATATACAATGTCGTGGTACACCGATGGGGTCGAATGTGGCCCCATCCCTGGCCAACCTTTATATGAACGTTTGAAGAAAATGTGATCCTTCTAGACTGGGGTCAGGGACGATGTTGTATAAGAGATACATTGATGATTTGTTTCTTCATCTGGGAGGGTGATGAGCATACACTTCATTCTATCATTAATGAAATTAATAGCTTGGATACTCCTGTTAAATGACCTGTGTAAGTAGCCAGAACAGTGTGGACTTCTTGGACTTACGTATTTTCAAAGTGGGTGAGAAACTAGGCACCACTTTGTTTAAGAAAACACGGATCATAACACTGTCTTACATGCTACAAGTTACCATCCACCAGCATTGCTTAAGCTATACCATACACCCAATATTTGAGAGTTATACGCAATAACACGATCCGGTAAATATGGAGATACAGTTGAAAGAAGGACATAGATTCCTTCAACGAGGATATGCTGTGAAATATTTAAAGATCAGATGATTAGAGCCTTGACTGGCCCTGAGCTGAAGAGAACAGTAATATCGGGTGATTGTGAGCCGGTAATTTTTGCCATGGATTTTTCGTTTTTGAGTAAGGATATTAAAGGGATTATACAAAAACATTGGGACTTAATAAAAACGGATAGCTCTCTCCCTTTGGTACACATAGGTGTAGGATGGCCCATAAAAGAGGACGTACCTTGAGAATCTGCTAGTTCGGACGGATTTATCAAAAAGCCCTAAATTGGGTGTATCACCATTTGGGGAACCAAAAATGGGTTGTTACCGTTGCCCGAACTGTGTGACATGTACTCTATGTAACGGGAAAGACTTTCCTCATCCACAACTGGAAAACGCATCCCTATACGTTCACGACGGACCTGCACTAGCACTTTTGTTATTTTATTTACTAACTTGTCCCTGCGGCCTATTTTATATTGGGAAAACGATAACGACATTTAAGGAAGGATGGCGAACCATCGCAGCTCGATACGTATGTCTCTCAATAGCGCTAATATTAAAATGGAGAATAAGTTTGGGGACCTATCGGTTGCACGTCACTTTACGGAGAAAGAGACAATATTGCTGCACTCAAATGCATGATATTTGATCATATCCCGGGAGGGGTGTGCTCTGCCCTAAGGGAGAAAAGGTTGCTACAACTGGAGACAAGATGGATTTTGATTTGCAGACGTTGGCCCCCAGAGGACTTAATGAAATGATCTCTATGAACTGCCTGTTATGATTAGGGGGTTCTTATTGTGTATGTTTTATCAGCTCATACGTATCCTCTGGTTATTTTATAAGTAGTAGCTGGATAGATTTACCTGTTTGCATATATTATTTCTTCATAATGGTGTGTTTTATGTTTTTTTATATGTTTTTATTGGGTGATGTCTTTTATCTGTCTTATCTTTTAGGTGTTGTATACGCTATCTGTCGGGTTATCTGCCTCTGAGGTTTAGTGGGTTTACCCCGGACCGACTGCGAGTGATGATCGTTAATCGTTAGATGGGTGGTTCGTCCCATCTCGAGGATTCACTTTGGGATATGTTGATATGGTGACGTTGTGCTCTGACGCGGCGGGCGGGGGCGTGGCCTGCGTTCCCACGAGGTTGTTTATAGGGCAGTTTCGTAACCCGCGATGGCGTATGCACGGTATTGTACACAGGTGTTTTTGTTGGGGATTGACACAGGGGGTGGGGTTTGCCCTATTTAGGGTGAGGTTTGGTTGTTTGTTTAGTCCTGATGATGACCCTGGAGGGTTGAAACCGTAGATGTGGTTTGAATAAACTGTTCTGATTTCAAGACCCGACGAGTGCTTTGTTTGGAAAGAGGATGTATACATTTATGACAGTCACCCGGGCAATGGACTTTTATATCAGTGGAGTGCGGTCAGGTCGTATAATATATAATATATATATATATATACAGAGAGGTGAAGCAGGCGCACTCCACGGTCTTAGTCAAAAACTTTTTTTGAATAATAAGTAGGGCCAAAAGCTACCTACGCGTTTCAGCCCGATTCAATGCCCGTCATCAGGGTTACCCTGATGACGGCCCATTGATATCGGGCTGAAACGCGTAGGTAGCTTTTGGCCTACTTATTTTATTCATAAAAAGTTTTTGACTAAGACCGTGGAGTGCGCCTGCTTCACCTCTCGTTAGATTTCCCATCCGGCAGCACCCGGCATTCACTGTGAACGGAGTGCATCGGATCCCTATATTTCTATATATATATATATATATATATATATATTTCTACATGCATTTTCTTCTCGTTATTGAGCAGGTATTGGATACTGGATTGGATTAAGACATTTAAAGGACACTAAACCCCCAATTTGACCCTTCTTTAAAGATTAAGATTAGGGGCCCCTAAGATGAGATTGTGATACTTACCAAACAACGATCCTGCAGCGCAGATGTCTCTGTTCTCTGCTGTCAGCTCCCACACACCACCACCCCCTTGTGTGCCTATGGCAAAGATAGGTGCTGTGTCATGAAACAGGGGGTGTTTTGGAGCAATTTGACAGGAGAGCACCAGTGGTACTGCAGGATCACCCCTATTGTAATAACAGCTATGGGGACAGTACGGTAATCTCAATTAGAACTAAACTTTTGATTAAGAAGGGGTCATTTTGGGGGGTTTAGGGTCTCTTTAAACAAATTTCAGCTAGTCATGTGACACTGATGACATAGCTAAGGAATGATTATAAGGGCTAACACAAAACTGTTTATATTCTTATATGTGTGTATTTCAAGAAATAATCGTCCGTATTTTCCATATAAGGATATCAGTCACCTTCATCTGTGTAATTATAACTTCTCATCTTGTATTCTTACACCATTGGGTACATATTCTATATATCTGTATCTCCCTGTACATTACAGTCTTATCCCTTATATTAATTCATTATAATAGATGTAGATTTTGTCAGCTGTGTCCCTGTGCCACTTTGTGACACACTAGTATCTATACACTACTAGATCGGGTAACCCCTGATTTGCATTGACTGTCCGTTTCTATTAGCCGAACTGACCTCCTTTCCCCCACCACCGTCAACATATGGCACACAATAATAAAATAATCCCCCTCACTCCACGTGCACGCGCCTCGAGTTGGGGGTTACGCGCGTCCCTCTTTGTGATACACCGGCTGTGCGCGTCCCCCTTTTTTTTTTGATTTTGCGTCTCCTCTCCTGATCCTGCGTTCCATCCCCGAGAGCTGCTCCGCTTCTCCTCCTAGTGTTGGACACTGGGCACCGGGAGAGATGGGGGAGGCAGCAGGTATTGCGGGAGTGCTCAGTCCTGCTGTATCGTACCGACTGCATAGAGAGGGGACCCGGGGAGCCTCATCTCCGTCTGCGGTGACAGGTAAGGGCGATACCCCGGTCTGTGGTCTGTCAATGTGCGGTTGGATTTCAATGTCAAGTCCCTGATGCTGATCATTGTAGCGCTGTCCCCAGTAGACACCGATAACAAGTTAGCAGTTCCCCTGTATTACACCTTCCTATAACCACCCCCAGGGTTTACCTGGTATCTCTATGGCAGCTGCATCAACGCCCCCCACATTGCCCAGGAAACCACGGGGAACATATAGTGCTGCCATCCGTGTCTATATGTTCCATCTTTAGAGGGAATGTTCAACACAACTGATCTGGGGTGTGAATAGTGCATTGGGTTTTAATATTCCACCCAATACTAACTGGGGAAGGGGAGGGGTGAGGACTAACCGTAGAAGTACTGTAGGTCACATTCCTTATTACACTAGACATTAAAGAGGGATTCCACTGGTAACAAGCATTATTACATTGCTGTACACCAGTCCTGCAGTGATTTTAATATAGAATGTAACAATGTCCAATCAGGTGCTTCCAGCTGCTATTCAGTTCAACTCCTTAAGCCCCCCCCTGGACAGAAAAGGACACTTTCATGGTGTGTTAAGGGGGTTACACACAGTCCCATGTGGCTAAAGAATTAGTTATCTGCTGCTTTCTGTAGATCTTGTCGGTATATCATGGGACTGATAAACCAGTTCCATTCGCTCCTGTAGAAGCCAGAGATTGCTTTCATATTAGATCTCTAGCTTAAGGAAAACGTCCTATCAGACACAGACCCAGCATTTTTGATTGATGCTGACATGCAGCTGTAAAAGGAATTATAGCCCCAGACTGATATTGCAGTTTGTAATTGCAGTGTTGTAATAACGTTCTCCTCTCAGCGTACCCACATTATTTTTAGCATTACATTTCATTGAACTGGCTGGCAATCATTACAAGACCATCTGCAATCCTTGAAGCAACTCATTTGTGAATAACTGTTACTGTACCATGTATTTCTTTCATATTTGGAATATTTATGCTGAGAGGATCAATTCATCCATTGCTTGCCAATAGCTGCCATGGCCCAGAACTTATATAAAAGGATGATTGTTGAATCCTGACAGTAGGACCTCTGCAGGTCCCTTCAGCTTAAGCTGTGCATTTTTAGGGTCTTTAAATATCCCATTCATTAATCCGTACATACCTAACAATTGATTTCTCCAGAACTTGAGAATCCAGTGAACCGAAGCAGTTATTGGACAGAAAACCCAGTGTAGACAATATTTTAGCAGATATATGTCTCAGCAATCACAATATACTTTATCCAAATGTACTGTACAAGTGCTTTTCTGCTATTAAGGGAAATTTGGCTAGGCTTGCATTCCCCTTCTAAGTGCAATTTCATTTCTGTGCCTCTGTGAATACACAAAATGGACAAATGATACTAGCTATCACTCTGTATTTAAAGTACGTTTGCATTTTCCCTGCAGCCAGAGATTTTTGACTGGGTTTAAATGACTCTTTGTTCAGGTTTGTTAGCAGTCATTGTTATGGGCCTGTAAGTACTGCCCAGTGTAACTTAAACTGTAACTGTACATAATAATAGCCATTTCTTGAAAGAGACCAGATTTTACTTTACTGTAACCTACTCTCAATCTAACATTTATATGTTGAAAATAAATCCCCTTCTCCAAGAAGACAAACCATAAATTGCCAGAAAGTTAAATTCATTTTTGTAGGCATATGGGAAATTTTTTGCATACTGAAAAAAAGGACACTATGGATTCCCATGGCAGTGATCATTAAAAAAGAATTATCTTGTACTTCATTTTGTTATATGACATGGTTGTGTGTAAATTTCTACAAAGCATTTATTTCCAAAACAGTAAGCCATTGGTCATAATGCTAAAGAGAAAAGAAATAGAGCTGAATAAGTGCTAGTGACCTAATGTCCTCTATGTAAAGATATTATCTTGGCTTGGCGTCTTTGCCAGTTTCTTAGCATATGCAGCATTTTTATTGCTAAGTTTTATGTGTAAATAAAAAAACTACAATTCTATAGCATTGGCGTTTAGTAGAATTCTTGGAAATGAAACATCTCATTGGAGACCAATGTGTATTCCAATGTCATCTCTCTTTTTCTGAGTTAACAAAGCCGTTAATATTTATCTTTGTGGATAGGGTGCAGGGCTAGTTGTGTCTGTAAGCGCAATTTCTGTTACAAAAGCCATTTAGGCTGCATTTGCTTTCAAGTTTGCTATATTTTTGGCATTGAACAAAATGTTAAGCAAATGCTAATGTAGTTTTGATAAAAGCACTATATTGTTACTATTTTATATTTGTCAAACTATGTATTAGCAAACTATGTGGCCATTTAGAACCAAAGACAACAAAAAGATGGTCCAATCACTCTAGTTAGGAGAATCTGTATGTTAGGTAGGTCGTTTTATGCATTCCAAGAAAACATCTTTTCCTTTTTTAAAGGAAAAAGATGTTTTTTAAAGGAAACTTTGATTTATTGCAAGTCTTTATTGACATAATTATCACTGGCATTTTTTTACTTTACTATTTATCTGTTTTCTATTCATAAGGATTTAATTCCCATTACATTTCTAAAATAATGTTTAAAAATTTAGGAACAGGTTATTTCAGTCGAGCTAAAATTCTTTATTAATTATTGAGCATGGAAAGTTTTGTACTTTTTCTAAACAGTAGACTTTTATCATAAATTATATTCATAGGTAAAGGTGGAAAATAGTTCATAATACTTGTTCAAAAGTTTTGTGATAATGTTATGAATAGAATGGAAAAGAATGGTTAACATCAGTGGGAGACACCATTAAATCCCTCATGGTGATTAAAACTTTTATCTTAGTACTGTAAGAAATACTCATATCTGCACTTTAGGACCTAGATCCAAAAATTAGCAGGGGATTCAATAAAGTTCTTATTGTTTAAAATGGTGCTAATTTTGCCCCAACCAATCGAATGTTATTTTTCAAATGTTAAATAACATCTGATTGGTTTGGGGCAAAATTAGCACCATTTTAACAACTTTTATTGAAAACCCTGTAGGTTCCAGCTTCAATAAGTTTTGTTAATTACAGGTTTATTATAATAAATAAAGCATCCTTCCAACCACATAAAGGAAACCAGCATGGACAATCCTAACTATAATTATCTTGGGTCATTTCACTAGCTGGCATCCCTCTGCTTGGTTGCATTTTCTTAAAAAGGCGTTTTCTTGACCTTTGATAGGAATGTGTTTTACACAAGCTTGCTTCCCACTTGCTTTTATGAAGGTAAGAGTGCAAATGGGTCACCCAGAGCCACTATCACCCTCCAGTGCAGTTGCACTTCCAATGTAATAAAGATATAGCGTCTCTTGGTGCATTGAAATTGAATTTCACCTTTGCAAACCTCTATCGCCAGCTACAGCCTGCAATAGTTGATGCTATCACTTGATTACATTGGTTGTGACAGCTGTGAGTAAGTTTTGCAAAATCCACTCAAACAGCCTCAAAAATGGTGTTAAAGTCATGCACATTCAAATGCATATTCATTACACTAGCTAGCTTTTTTTAAGACCACTTTGTAGCGATAGCAAGTCTTAGTGCATCACTTCTTTAGTATAGACATATAGTTTTAAAAAAAAAATGTCCAGCTTGGGGTGCTACTAATACAACAAGGAAGCTTGTCCAATTTTTCTTTTTAAATTTTTTTTCCCCCGCAAAGTGAAAACGGGCTGTTTCCAATGTAAAAAGCCAGGAGGGCATATATAAACCCACCACCTATTTGTAATATTGTGGTCCTTTAAAGGACACAATACGGTTACAACCCTCCCATTTATATGTACCCATGGTGAGGTTCTAACCTATGGGATTACCTTTGGCTGCTTGCAGCTTTGTGTAAAGTGTGATTGCTGGTCTGGTCCACCCCACCTCCTGCTCATGTCAGGGATCTGACCAATGAGAAGACACGTACTACAAAAACATGCCTTCTTATTGGTCAGGCCCTGGACAAAATAGGGTATGAGGCAACCAAAAATTCCAATTTCCAGCTAAATTTGCAAGCTTAAATCCCATGGATGAGACCCTGTGGTTGTAATAGGTTGTAGCAGTAATGTCCTTTAGGCTGGCTACACACAAGCAGATTTTTTTGGCCAAGCCCGCTGACATTTCTGTGTATTGGAAAAACCTGTGTTCTTTTTTCTTTGTTGCTGGCGAGCGATGTTGGTCAACCATTCACACAGGATCTGACAAACAAGCGGGTCGACATGTCGGCAAATCTCGGCCAATCATGCGGTCTACTATGGATGTTCGTGACAACCGGCCGTGATCTGTCCTGGCCGACTGCTCGCTAGTGGTACCAGTAGTTTGGACAAAAAATGGCCTTTTGTGTTCCTCGGGACAAAAAAAAATTTCCTTTAACTCCTAAAATAAGAATCCCTGTGTCTTATACCTATACTAAGTATACTTAAGGTATATTGAGAAAACACAGGAAAGGCACAAACAAGAGCTAATGAGCTAAATAAATGTTTAAAGAAGAAAAGCATAAGAAAACACTTATTTGTTATTTATGATTATAAACTGTGTGGAAGCATGGTTAAATGTTTCTGAAAATATTAGGCAGCAGTATAGAATAAGGAAAATTTCACCCAAGTATAAACCACTGACTGCTTTGAAATTTCAAGGTGCAGAGGTGACTGCTTTGGCAGATGGAAAGTATGTTCTACCTTTCACAGAATAATGAGTGCATTGACTAGAGGAACCAAGTTATAAATATTAATGTACAACGATCTCTGCTTTGCATTACTGCACAATTCCTGTTGGCATCCTCTTTTATTAATCTCATTTATTTGCTTGCAAGAAAAAGAATGGAAATTGTAATTTTTATTTCTTGTGTTTAATACTTTCAGATCATATTTTAGTTTGCAAACACTTTCCATTACCCAGAATTAATCTTTTCTTTATGTATTGTACATGGTTTCCATTACATGAATGAGAAGGTACTGGATGGGAAATATGTAGTACCCAGTCTAAGATACTAATTAATTATTAATAGGAGCTTATATAATCAGATGTTATCAAATGTTTTCTAATTGTAGTAGACAGTATAGGAATTGATTATTTGTTGCTGCAAATTAACAGCACAGTTGCATTTTTGCACCTTGTGTAAATAAGCCTCCAGGAAAAGAAAAATATGTATGTCTTTGACAGAAGGCATTGTGAAAAGCTGGATTTAGGGTCCTGGACCTGGCTAGTAAAAGTGTTGGGGTGGGTTCCGTGGTCACTGGATTAATGTTCAGGTTTTGACATGTGCAGGTAATGACTAATGAATAGTTCTTCTTAGCTAGTTTGTGGCTGAAAGTGTTGGTTCATTTATTTCTGGTGCTGAAGGGATCAGGCTTAGACCCACACAGCCCACAGCAGGTAGTAAGTAAGGTCTGTAAATTTAACTTAAATGTCACAGGGACTGTCACATGGTTTCAGAGCAGGTAGCAGGAAGTGCAGGGAATCTGGTGATGCTGCCACCATATCACACATATAAAATGTAAATATCTTCAAAACTTGTAAAAATGTAAATTGCCAAACTAGTCCTTATGATAATCTCAGATTCTTTTACCCACACCCCCTTCTGCTGCTCTTGAATCTTTAATCCCGTCCCCAGTCAGAGGTCTCGTCACCTGCTTTTGGTCCTGTCCGCTCAGTAACATAGTAATTAAGGTTGGGAGGGGGTCAGGGTTTTTTTTTTGCAGGTACGCCCCTGACCAAACTATGGTATTAACTGGTATTAATACCAGTAATTCTCAATATTTTGTTTTAGAAACTTATCCAGACCACTTTTAGCTACATGTCCCCTCTATCCCATTCCCTCTTTCTTACTGAGCACTGTAATAAGGCAGTCTCCCCTATACTAACCCACAGAGTCAATGCCTCCTTGTCATCTGGTATTTTCCCTTACCAACTAAAACCGCCTATGTTAAACCATAATCAAAAACCCTCCCTTGACCCTATTGTTTTACTAACTACTGCCAGGTCTCTCTTCTACCAACAGCCTCTAAGCTACTGGAACATCTTGATTTCTCTCACTTCTATCACTAATTATCTTTATTCTCATAACTTTCTCGGACCCTTGCAGTCAGTTTCCTCCTTGCGCCTCTCCAAAGAGAGAGCTCTGTGCAAAGTTGTGAATGACCTCAGGTTGCCAAAGCCAAAGGTCATTTTTCTATTCTTAATCCTCTCGACCTCTCCTCTTTTTGACACAATATCATTCCCTCCTTATGCAAATTCTTCACTCCTTGGCATCTGGATAATCAATGATAATGAAAACTTTCTCTTCGGTTCTTCTTAGTGTAGGGTTCCGCAGGCTTTGAACTTGGACCCCTGTTGTGTCTCCCTCTATTCTATTTCTCTGGAAGACATCATAAGCTCATTTAGTTTTAACACCCACTGTACGCCGATTATATTCAAATTTACTTTTCCACCCTGACACCCAATCATGCATCTCCGACTTCCTCATGCTGTCTTCTCGTGGATGGCACACACGCCCCCAAACTAAACCGACTAAAACGGAACAAAATTCACCACACTTAAATCTGGTCCTATCCCACTTTTTTAAATTTCTAATGAGAACATCCCATTTGCCCAATTCAGTTGACACATTGCTCAGGGGTTTATTAATGATTCCTCTCACATTAACATGTTGAAAAAACCTATTGCTTTTTTCTCCCTAATATTGCGAACATCCGTTGATTCCTCTTTCTTCCGACTACTGCTGGTGTTTCCTGCTTTTCACTCTTTATTGTCAGGCTTGCGGCTCTGGGAAAATCTTTGTCTGGATTTAGTTTTTGCTACAAAATGTCTGCCGAATTGGAGGGCTGATCTTACCATGCATGCTGAACTGGGGGTTCAGAAGCCATGATTAAGTCAGCCGTACAGTTCACTGTTAAGTCAGCACTGGCTGGTGAAATGGAGGGCTGGCCTAACAGTCACTGGTGAATCTGAGGGCTAGTTTAACAGTGACTATTGAACTGGAGCTAACCTAACGTGGCTGGTGAACTGGATGTCTGACTGAATAGTGTGTGCTAAACTGGGGGCTGACCTAACAGGTCTGCTGAACTGGAGGGCTGACCTAACAGGTCTGTTGAACTAGAGGGCTGACATAACAGGGTCGGTAGGGTGCACGGGTTAATCACCACTGTTAGGTCAGCCCTCCAGTTCAACAGCGACTGTTAAATCAGCCCTCCAGTTCAGCACAACAGCCACTGTTAAATCAACACTGGTTGGAAACTGGGGGCTGATGTAACATTGGCTGCTAAACTGGAGGCTGGAGAGTTTATCAACCACTCTTAGGTCAACCCCCCAGTTTCAGCAGCCACAGTTAAGTTAGCCCTTCAGTTCAACACAACAGCTACTTTTAGTCAACACTGGCTGGTAAACTGGAGGGCTGAAATAACAGTGGCTTATGAAATGGAGAGCTGACCAAACAGTGGCCGTTGAACAGGAGTTGGACATAACAGTGGCTGGTTAACTGGAGGGCTTACCCAGGGCCGCCATCAGACTTTTCTGGGCCCCATACTAGGTAAATTACTGGTCCCCCATAACACGCACCAACTCACACATTACACACAGACTGAACACTTATTAAACACCACTTTAGCACACACATATACACTTTAGCACACAATTGACACTAATAAAACCATTGGCACAGATTCTGATAAATGTTTGGCACCAGACTGATAAAATCATTGGCACAGGCTCTGTAAATGGTTGCCACCCAGACTCTGATAAATGGTGGCCACCCAACTATAAAATCATTGGCACAGACTCTGATAATGGTTGGCATCCAGACTGATAAAATCATTGCACAGACTCTGATAAATTGTTGGCACACGACTGAAAAAATTATTGGCACAGATTCTGATAAATGGTTGCCACCCAGACTGATAAAATCATTGGCATAGACTCTGATAAATGGTTGCCCCCAGACTCTGTAAATAGTTGTAAAACAGACTGATAAATCATTGGCTCAGACTCTGATAAATGGTTGGCACACAGACTGATAAATCATTGGCTCAGACTCTGATAAATGGTTGGCACACAGACTGATAAAATCATTGGCACAGACTGATAATGTGCCAATGATTTTATCCGTCTGTGTGCCAACTATTTATCAGAGTTCTGTGCCAATGATTTTATCAGTCTGTGTGCCAAACAAACTTTGATAAAGATTGTCACACAGACTGATAAATCATTGGCACAGACTCTGATGTTAGCACACAGACACTGCTAAAATCAATCAACTCCAACCCCAGACATTGCAGGGCAGCCATTTGGAGCGGATGTAAGGTAAGGATTTTTCAGCACTACACAGTGGGGCCAGTAGTGGGTTAAAATGTAGTTTTGGGGGTGCACATGCCCTTAATAAAAATGTATAACATACATTTGTAATTTGCACAGCACTCTGTCTGGTGGCGGGCTGCTGGCTGGATCATGGATGGAAGGGTATACCGTCCTTCCATTTAGTCCTGGGCTCCTGGCTACTTCCTCTGCGCGCTTCACCCAATGCTCTTGGGCTGGCCTGGATGATGCACACGGCAGTGGACGGCAGTAGGGATTTACGTCATGATGCCAATATCAATCTGATGGGCCCAATCTACTTCTGTGTGTTCAGAAGTCTTGTTAAGGTAGATTCAGACCCCACTTTCTTTAGTCTGGGCCCCAAAAGCCTCTCGGGCCCGGGACAACAGTACCTCTTTCCCCCCATGATGGCGCCCTGGGCTTACCTAACATGTCTATGGAACTGGAGGGCTGACCTAACAGTGTCTGCTGTTAGACCACCACACACCACCTTTTCTAAATGTTTTCCCATGCATATAACTATGAAAGGGGGATTTGATCTTGTGTTAATCTTGTGAATGATAGAAAGTTTAAAGTGTACTTTTTTACAATAAAATATGATTTGTTATATAAGTGACATTGTACAAACAGCACACATGTCCCTGGTAAATCGTCACAGTAAACACAAATTTGTAGCACATTGATTTCAAGGGGAACTGAGCCTCAGCTCCCATTGCAAGCATTTTGCACATTGTTATCACCCCAGAAAATAGTTAGTAGAAAATCTCTACACGTGTCATTCGGGGATTTTTTTGTGTTTTTTTTTTTTTTGGCTTTCTTATAGGGGTTTGGCCAATCAATAAATAAGGCGCGTCATGGGGATTTACTCAGAGCTGCAATTGCTAGGGTCCCCTCAATTTATTAGGTTGTAAGTCTAGGTGAATTCTGATTGGCTATTAACTAGTGTTAGAAGTTGTGCATAAAAAAGATCTTGGAAGAAAAAAAAACAAAGGCAGGGCACAAATCCTATAATTGTCACTTCAAAAAACAATGTTTCTCTACTTCTGAATTCAGGCCATATTTATAAACCCGCGGTATCACTTTTTTAGAGAATGGTAATATAGGTGCTCCACAGACTGGTAATATTGTGCCACACAGATAATGGTAGTATAAGTGCCCCCGACTAGTATAATCGTGCCACACAGAGAATAGTAAAATAAGTACCCTCAGACAGAGAAGTAATATTTGTGCCACACAGCCACACAAAGAATTGTAATGTAAGTTCCCTGAGACAGACTGGTAAAATTGTGCCACACAGAGAATGGTAATACATGTGCCCCCAGACAGACTGGTAATATGTGCCACACAAAGAATTGTAATATAAGTGCCCCCAGGGAGACTGGTAAGATTTGTGCCACATAGAGAATGTAAAATCTAACGGACATTCAATAAAAGTTCTTATCGTTTAAAATGGTGCTAATTTTGCCCCAACCAATCAGATGTTAGCTTTCAAATTGTAAAATAAGATCTGATTGGTTGGGGCAAAATTTGCCCCATTTTAAACGATAAGAACTTTTATTGAATAACCCTGATATCAGGTTATTCAATAAAAGTTCTTATCGTGTAAAATGGCGCTAATTTTGCCCCAACCAATCAGATGTTAGCTTTCAAATGTTAAATAAGATCTGATGGGTTGGGGCAAAATTTGCCCATTTTAAAAGAAAAGAACTTTTATTGAATAACCCTGATATGTTTCTTAGTGCCACACAAAGATAAATGTGCTGCTTGCTACATACGATCGGGGTGGGTTTAAAGTTGCTGCTGTTTGAAAAATAAGCGACAGACTTTCAGCAGCTCTTTTTTTCTCTCTCAATGGTCAGGCTGCCCTCTCCATTTTCTAGGGGCACTGCAATTAGCAACATTTTAGTTTACCATGCTTAAACTGGCCAAACTCAAGAGAACTAGAAACAAGTTGTTTTTTTTGCAAAACTTTGGCTTTTTCAATATTATTTCACCACCAATAATTTTTCAATACCGAAAGCAGGATGATTAATGATGAGACATGGAAGAAACCGTCAGTTTTTGTTTTGTTTTTGCTGGAGTTTGGCTTGTATTTCCCAAGCTAAAGTATTGAAGTCTATGGGTGGCAACATTTCTAAAAAAACATTTTCCACGTATAAAATTTGTATTGGTATCTGGCAAAAGGCATTGGGAACCTGTGGTCAGGGAGCGTTGACGTTTAATAGGGAGACAGAGCTGGGATTGTTTTTGTTTGTGAATTTCCAATTTCTGGCCTGCCAGCCTGTCCACTATCTCACTGCTTATCTATTATATATTTATGTCATATCTTTGTATTTATATGTTTGGAAGTTTTCAGATTTTCCTTAGAAAAGGGATAATTGCCCCTTACAGTGTAATATAAGGATATTACTTCACCGATGAGTTCCCTGAACAAATAAAAGCATGAGGCCGCAGGCAGGTACTTACAATCCTTATATTATAACGTGAAGTGGCGTGTTATTTTATAATACATAAGATTAATATATTTGATTTTTAAATAAATAGAAGAACAGACATTGATTTACTTTCTTTCCCAACACTCAGGTCAACCAGTATTAATCCTGGGTGTTTTACCCAAAATGCAGTCTGCTTACTGAGAGCAGAGATCATGCCCCTATGACTCATAGGAAAGGCATCCTTTCCTTACTCTCTCTGCATTGTGCGTAAACCTGTAATTTACTTTTAAAATTACAAAACTGTTATGGGGATGAAACAGTTGATGGCTGGAAGGGTATGGAAGCTGCAGTGGAATATTTAATAATCAGTTCGTAGCTTGAGTGATTTTATAAGAAATTATCCAGGAGGAGGAGACAGACATTGGTTATGAAGTGACAGGAAGCAGCTCTAGCTTTTCTGTTAGTAGTTAAAGTTAAAACACTGCAAAAAATGCAGAGTCATTGTCCAGGCATGAACAGACGAAATGGAGGAGCATTGGATATAAGAAATATAAAAAAGAGTCCCTTAGTGACATAGCTGAGTTTTTTTTTAAGGATTTTATCCCCTGCGCTCTCATTATAAAATATCACACATATGTATTTTTTAGTACTTCTAAATTACATCAGAAATGTTTTAGTATTATAGTCTATTAGCCTTAAAGCAAAGCATGTGGGTTGAGGTATTTTGAAATTTTGGTAAATGCACAATGCGGACATTTAATGAACCAGTGTGGTTTCATCCACTACATCTACTAATAAACTAACAATGATGGACTGAATTCTGTATATGGCTCTCTCTTTTGCTCTTGATATATGCTGTGGTTTCATCCACCTCAAATAGTGTGTTTTTGAATCATTGGTTTTTGAATTTGGAATAATAATCCATTTAGAAACTTGCTTTATAGTGATTAATATACTGTATATGAAATTATTATGATGGTTCTCATCCATCTCTTCTAATCCATAGAACTACATATACACTCAACAAAATAAAAAGGTATGCTTTAATATGTGTGAAATGAAGGAAATATAGTGTTAATTTGAATACATTCTGTTGATATTTATACATTTGATGTTTTTGGTATCACTTTCTAGTAGAACACTTTGATGTAAAACTTACACAATGCGTGGATAACCATCATCAACTCTGTCATGCAGTTTCATCTTTGTGGTCAGAAGAGTCTCCCGTGTATTCTGTAGATAAATCACCAGCAGCTCAATGGCTCAGCACCATTACCAATAATTGAGTTTCAGGCACAAGATTCACAGAGCCTGTTATTGTTCAAGTTATTAGTATTGTTGATAGTAAAACCTATAATTGGAAAGGCTATCTCTATAGACGATAATGATAAAGTTAGGTAGGCTTTGTAAAATTGCAGAGGATTATTAATGCTGGTGAAAGTAGTGAAAAGCCTACTCTCTTTTATTACCTTTTTTTAAACCATTCTATAAAAAAAACTATGCAAACTGTAATTCATCTTTGCTTTATGTTGTAAATGACTAGAAACCCTGGATAATTGGTTGTAAGGTTTTCTTTGTTTTAGTGTTTTCTAGTAGTAGTATTTCTTTTGAAGTCTATTAAATAAGGCGTATCTTTGTCTCCAAAAAAAAAGCCTGCAGCTTGTGAAAAATTATATTCCAGTAGCACCAGGCACCTTCTGCTTCTCCACTGCACCCATGCCAATGAATATAGCTAATAACTATTGTACATTTAAAGGGCGTGTCCCCCCCAAAACTATCATTTAATCCACTACTGGCCCCTCTGTGTAGTGCATAAAATCCTTACCTTACATTCCTGCTCCAAATGGCTGCCCTGCTATGCCCCTCCAAAGTCCAAAAAACTGGCCACCAGGAGCTTAGCAGAGTCCATATAGGACTCTGCCTCCTGTCTCTACTGCAGGAGAATTTTGCCATGTGCACTGCAGCCCTCCCTCTCCCTCCCTCTAACCACCTGTTTTGCTCTCCCTTCCCCTAGTGTAAATCCACTGGTATAGTAAATCACCCTCCCCCAGCCCAAACGGCTAAACTCTCTCAGCAATCACGGACGCCGCTGCCAGTCCGGCCCCCTCTGCTTGCAGACGGCCGGGACAGTAACACCTGAGGAAAGAGGTAAGGTAAGTAATTAACGGGGGATTTTCTGAAAAAAAACTGTTTATAGCAGTTGGGGCTGGGAGGGAGACCTACTATACCACAAAAGTTTTTAAAAGGGGTGGACATGCCCTTTAAATTCAAGCTAATAATGAAGGATTAGCTGTAATAGGCATTAAAGGGACAGTTTCAGTGGAAATTATGAATATTTGTTAAATTGTTAGTTTGTGTAAGGCCTTTTTAGTTATTCTACCTATTCTCTCCCTTTTTGAAAAATCAGTTTTTTTTTGCTGATCCCTGCTGTTGACATTAGTGAGCTGACATTTCAGGTTCTAACGGTCCTTCTTCTTCCAGGATGCACCACATCGAATGTTTCCTAACAGTAATTTCTACTGATTGGCTGTTGGATGGGTTAAAGATGCTCAAATCTCTACTGAGCAACTGAATCAACCCAGGTCTGGGTCAAGGACAAAACCATAACGGTCTGTTACAGGGTCCTGAAAACGGAGTCTATTTCGTTTGCATTTATTTATACAACGACAAAATCTGAATGGGCAGGTTAGTTCATTAGGATGGGGAAATACTGTTTTTTTTTCTGAAAACATATGTATTTGCACTGAACTTCCCCTTTAAACTAATTATGTGATGCTTCATTAAAATAGTGGTTGCCGTTTTTCTACAACTGAACAGTAGTCTGAACAAGGTTATTTACTATGGGCTGGAGAAAGATTGAGCAAAGACAGGAGGAAAAGATGGGGGAGTATTAACCACTGCAAGAAAAGATTTGGAGATGGGCTGGATTCCTGTATTAAAGTACCCAAACAAATATAATATAACACACGGTGTCTTGGGTCCAGAACCAATCCCACCAGCTCTATAGGTCAATAGATATTAATTATCACATTCAGAAATTATGCACCAGATAAAAAAATGAAACAACAATACATTAAAAAAATTACTAATATAAAAGCTGCAAGCTTAATTCTACTTAGTCCATTTACGACAATATTCATAAAAATGCACAGAAGACACAAAAAAGACACAATGATAAAAATCACTTCAATTGAACAGAGTTCAAAGAGGCTAAATAGTTTTGTATCATTTATAGCCACCCCCTATATAGTCTCAGGTCTTCAGTTGGAACCTTTAAGAAACAATGCATCATTGATCAGTCATTAAGAACATTCAATTAGAAGGTTTAAAGAACTAGAGTGCGTATGTTTTTTTTATAAACAGTTAAAATAAAACGTACGTGAGGCAGGGAGTGGATTGGTGCTTTTACCTCCAAATATAATTTCTATGAGGAGCAGCAGGATGAAGAAAACTGCTTCTGCCAGTCTTTCTGTATGCTTCAGCACTATTTTTAATATAGAATGGCCCAGGGCCATAACCTGGCAAATGAAAACTGTATGTGCTTAGCTCCTCAACAAAACAATATTGTGAGGTAGGAATAATCAATCCTATCTCCTTGCCCCAGGTGCTTTCCTTTTTTAAAAGTAATTTTTTTAAGTATAGTTTGCCTTTAATATCATGTTAATATGAATGTGAATGAAAAGTGTACTTATCTTTCTATAAGGACTCAGCAACACACTAGCAGTATGTAGCCATCAGCATTTACTGGCATTTCAAGCAGGCGGGCCAACTGTCCGGTTGATAAGAAGTTTGCTTTAACTGTTTCACTACTCACTTGGCAGTAGTTTAGCGTTGAGAGGATTGGATCCCCCTTTCCAAGCTCAAGCACTGTGGCTCTAGATATTTCTTGGTATTAGGGCTTACCTATAACTAAGGATATTATAGGTACGGAACACGTCAGGTGACTCTCTGGTTCGTGTAATGAAACACTAATAAAGTAGGAAATTTGATTTTATCCTGTTTGGAGTGCCGGTTCTTAGACAGTCAGTGTGCACACTCTGCTTCTGTGTGATTACTGCTATGTGATTAGCCGTGGCGATGGGCTGGAGACAGATGCACCTGAGCCACCTTCTTCTCTTTCTACTCAACAATGTCACCTGTACCCCAACCACCACTATTCAACAGTACCATTCTGTTGCATTATTGGGTTTCACCTTACTATTAGGGTATCCCACCCTTAATTAACATTTTAGTATATAAAGTAAATGTGCCCCCAGCCCAACCGCTATAATCATTTTCTTAGAAAGTCCCCAGATAGTTACTTACCATACCTCGTCCTTCGCTGCACTCCCTGGCCTCTGCTGCACGGAAATGCAAGCAGGGGGCGGATCGGCAGACGCATCTGTGATTGGCTGCGAGGCAGCCAATCACGGACGCAGCTCCGGCTTCTCAGTGCGGCAAAGGAGCGAGGCATGGTAAGTAACTCTGGGGACTTTCTAAATTATAGCGGTTGGGGCACATTTACTATTATATACATAAAGGGATTTACGCTAGGGGAGGGAGACCAGACGGGTGGGAAGGAGGGAGGAGAATTGCTGCACTGCGCATGGCAAAATTCTCCCGGAAGGGAGACGGAGGCAGAAAGATAAAGTTTCTAATGTACATGTGATCACAGTTGAGTTTCTCGGTGGTGCACGTGGTAAATACTGTATTTTTAGGAACAAACAGACCAAAAAGTCACAAGTTCTAACCCCCTTGTTTACTTATGAAATAATATAACATAGTCTACTGCCTGAGTTTATTGCTTTTTTTTGTTTGTTTGTTTCCATGTTTCTTGAAAAATCTAGTTTCTACATATGTACAAACTTTAAAGGGGAACGTGTGGTCTCCAACAAGTTAATTTAAATGAAAGGACAGTTCCTACCTTAAAAATGAGCCATCAACCACCTCTGTACGTGCTCCACAGCCCAAGATATAAAGAAATTGCTGACCAGAAAGTTAATGGGTGGGAGGCTGACATGTGACATTCCTGAGACTTCTCCTGCACATTGCCGCCGGCGAGCACAGCCTCAGACCCCTCAGTGTGTGAGGGAGACTCCTCTCCGCTGTGTGAAGTCCTGACAGAGAAGGTATGGGAATCTACACCCTTCTCTTTCACTTTGTGAAACCAGCCTTTTCAGGCAGAGTTCTCATCTGCCAGAAAGGCTGTTTCCACAGAGTTTTCTGGGGGGTGTGGTCTGAGTAACGCTCGGTAAGCGTGTTGGGGCGGGGCTTAGGCACCCACAGTGGGCGGGCCACATGGGCCTGTAAGATAATGGGCCATGGGGGACCTGCAACTGGAGGGACCATGGGGTCCATGAGTGGGAGGAACCAGGGGGACGAAAAGTGGAGGAGAGGACACAGGACAGATTGACTGACAGTTTCAGAGCAGGAAGTGCAGGGGACCTGGTGATGCTGCTGCCATATCACACACATGTAAATATCTTTAAAACTATGCAAAATAAACAATGGAAATAAGGTGCAAAAATTCTCAGGGGACCAATTCCTATCAATTTACCTCAATTTACCTAAAGTCTTTTTGGACCACAGTTCCCCTTTAAAACATACAGCTCTCTGTTATTTATTTACCAACCAGCATGAATTGCAGTCTTCCAGTAGCAATACAAAATAGTGAACTGATTTTAGTGACATTTACTGAAATGTACATCGATCTAGTGCAAGTTCACTGGTGGTGCGTTCTGCTAAAGTGCTGGGTTAGTAAAAAATAGACTATTGGGGCACATGTCCGATTCCCATGTTCCCTTCAGCATGGGTCATTTTGTTCTTGTTTTTATTATGTTTTACCAAAAGATAAACAGGGTTATTTAATAAAAGTTCTTATTGTTATAAATGTGCTAATTTTGGTCCAACCAATCAGATGTTAGCTTTCAAATGTTATATGATATCTGATTGGTTGGGGCAAAATTAGCATAGGAATTATCATTGTTAGGGACAGAGTATTTGTAATTTTTTTACAAAAAAACTGCACGAAATCTGAGTTCTGTGTCAGAGGGAGGGATCTCTGAGCTGTAACTTATTGGCTGTCAGCAAGACTGCAGTTTCCTGTAAATGTTTACTGCATACACTTAGCGGGGTGTTCCCGGATAAGGTGAATTATGGGAGCTGACCCCTTGTACTCACAGGTTATTGTCATAAATCACCCAGCATCCACATCAAATGGAGAGATGAGACACAGCTGTTGTGTGTTTCTGATGTGCTCAGTCTTCGGGACAATGTGTCTGGAACTTTAGTTTCTCCTTTTATCACATAGTGACATCCAAAGCCAAAGTTTGTTTAGCTTATCTTCCTATTTTGCTTGCAATACTGCTGGTTTGTGTATGACATTCCATCAGGGTCGTTTAGCGAGGAGCGCTGCATTTTTTTTTTTAACGTCTTGCTACCAATTTACGAATCAGTTAGCGTGACTTCAAGTCTCGCTTTGCACGCAGCTGCGCGAGTACCGTAAGAGGCAGAAATTACAAAACATTGTTTCATCCAAAAGAACGCTGACAGGGTTGTATGGATCTTACTAAAACAACTGTACTGTATTCCTATGGTGGTTTTTTTCTTTTTCAAAAATATGGCTTTATATTCGGCATATGAGAAGAATAGTCAAGAATATTTTTTTTTTTTTGTATGGGATTATTTTTCCATCATATTTCCTGATGCCCCCTATTGCAAATCCAAAGTAAAATGGGATTAATTTGTTATCTCTTTTTAGTCAGTGGATATCATTCTGTATCCTAGTAACATTTGAATCCTTATTCACAAAGATTACGGATGATGCAATAAAAGATGCTACAGTGTTGCATGTAACATTATATCTACAATTACCAAATCAATATAATCTAACTGCAGTAACCCAGTAAAAACCTCACCTGGTTTGTAATGATGCAAATTAATGTACTTGCAAAATTATTTCTTCATTGCCAGCAGTAGTAGCCCAACTTAACGGGACAAACTAAAGCCTCAGAAACAACATTGAATTAGAAGGCTGATCTCCTTGATATAAAAGCAGTAATCAGTGTCCCCTCTTATTTTGATATGGTTGTTTTTTAATTAACTTTCAACATGAGGTTTTGTGTCTTATTTCCCGTTGTTCCAGTATCACACATTGTGGTCACTCGACCATTGTGTTTTTACACATGCTCACTTCTAAGATACTGCAGGACTTGTTACGTTGGACACACCCACTACTAGCCTCTAGCCAAACTTTTTACAGACAGAATAGGCAAGCATGTGATTGATATCAGGGTGTGGGCCAGTCACTGTACATTCACACAGTTATTTCTCCAGTTCTTCAATATTTACTTTAATGCATTTTACTCTGTATTGCTATTTACAGTTTATTGGTGTTTTTTAGAGGTATATGTTCAGATTCTGGAGTGCAAGAGTTTGGGTTTAGTTTCTCTTTTAACTTGTAGAAATGAAACATGCAATATTTCAGTTCCCACATTTTTTTATAAAGAAAATATTCAGGGTCATTAACTAGATTTTTTTTTTTTATTAGAATACCCATCCCCCGAAGGGATTAAATTCAATTTTTGATATTACTAGTTTTACTAATTTTATAATACAATTTTATACCCCATTTTCTTTCCCCCCTCCCCCCCTCTCCCCTTTTTACCTCTCAATAAGAGTTTCCTGACTCATTGCCATCTTTTACTTGCCATCCCTTTTTTACTTACCTTAAGAGTGGTCCAATCTCCATTCCTTCTTTGACTATCTTTTCTCTCCTTATACATAAGTTATATTATAAAACAGAATTGCGCTAATGTGTGACTTCAGATAACTATTGTTATTAAATACTTACATTTATTATTCATTGATTCATATTTATCATCTTTAGGGTTTATACATATATCGACAGGACTGTTTTTGTATATGTTTTTATACGGGTGTAGTGTAATATAGACATATCCCTTAACTACCACCTTTTTTCATTATATTGTGTATATGTTGTATATAATTCTTCCCCTTTAAAGAGGTGGGATTCATCAATTAAGTGATTCACTTGTACATACCTATTTAGCTGTATTGTAACCATTGTTCATTTGTCTCTGACGAAGTGCAGGCTAAGGCACGAAACGCGTGACTGTATCCGTCGTATAGATAATGTGTTAATAAAGAAGTTTCTTTATCCACTACCTCCGTGGAACCGGTTCATAGGATTGCTGCAGCCCGTTTTTGTTTGTTTTGCTATTAACTAGAGATGACTGGCCAATTATAATGGGGCCCTCCTCTCGCTACACCTCTATACATGGAATACCACCTTCAAATTTTTAAGGACAATTATACTTACCCTCCCCCTCGTTCCTTTCCCCCCACTCCTGCCAAAGTACCCCGGGTGAGGACCTAAAGTCCTCACCTTGGGTACTTTACAAAGTCCTGCACCACTTACTTGAATCTCCCTCGTCGCCTCCGGTCCGATCCTCCCCACTGGCACTTTGAGTGACGGTCAGGAGCAGCCAATTGTAAATTGGTCTATTGTAAATGAAACACATAACCTAGTGTCACTATACTTATAGCATTTACAAAGTATGCATTATGGCCATGAGGTAATTAAAACCAGTGTTAATGGAAGCTTTCATAAAACAATTTCAGTGTATAACATGTTCATATGCCTTTTTTGAGACATTTGGCAGAAACACCCAAAACATAATTAATTGTGGCTCATTTATTGATAAAAAAAGTGAATACAATTTTTGACTATTAATTAGCAGACTGAAATGGACATATTTGGTCTATTCTGCCTTGTTCTATTGCAAAATTAAACCACATTCAAGACAATGGTTTTGGGCCCACCTGCAACGCACAAGTGCCATAACACAAAATATGCTTTGTGTATGGCACTTGGTCTAGCATCGTTGATGATATGCTGCCTGACCGAGCACCTATACATAACCGATTAATTGGCACAACAGCTGTTTCAAACACACTCGTGCATCATGGTCATCTACGCAGCAATCGCACCTGTGTATTAGCTAGGGAGCTGCATATGCAGTCATGTGTAAATTGATTGTGTATGGGAATTTACACAGCACAACTAATTCCTGACAATTTTTAAACACATGCTCACAAATGGGGTGAGTCTCATGTCTAATTCCAGTGATTGAATAGTAAAACAATAACAGTTTTTACTGCTGATATTTCAGCCATTTATATAGTTGCTAAAACAGTCAATCAACAAGCTAGGATTATCCCTTTAAGAGACAGGAATTGCCCCAATGACTTGTAAAACAGTCATGCTAGTGGCTGATCTTCATAACTTCAACGGGGTTGTGCCACATGTCAATACAATGATCTACCGATGTGGCATGTTTTTTTCTAGCTTTGCTAGACTATGGACAGATGGGAAACCCTTCCAGTCAATAATAGTTAATTTGCAAATCCATCCCCCAGTGATCTAATGGCTCATTCCATTCATGCAGCTGAATCAGGAAACAGTGTGAGAAACGTGCCAGCTTAAGAGCAATGCCTCCAATTATTTTCCTGTTTGTTTAATTTATTCTAAACTACACTGGGAATGGAAGGGTTTTTTTCATGCCCCAAAGCCATGGAAAGCCAGAAAAAAACAATGTCTATAGCTCTATATTGGCATACTGCATTCATTTTTGATCACCCCCTGAAAGAGCCAGGCTGAAACTGTATATTACAAAACAATTTAAAAGATTAAATAAGAATACCAGCCCTAGCCATAATCAAGGAGATGTCTTGTAATTAACAGAACATCTTACATGTGTGCAGAGCTTAAGCCTACATCCATGTGGGGTAAGCGGAGTACCTCAGGTTCTGTACTGGGGCCACATCTTATAATATGTTTATAAATGACTTAGAAAGAGGGCATTGAGAGCAAGTCTGTGTCTTTGCTGATGACACTAAACTATGCAGAGCTTGGAAACTTCAAAGTTCATTTTTAAACGATAAGAACTTTTATTTATCTCCCTGCAGGTTTTTGTTTTATTGTTCCATTTGGGTGAAGAAAGGAACCCCCACCCACACACCACACACACTTTTAGCTTTTTTTTTTTTTTTGTCTTCCTTTGTATCAACTGTTAGGGCTAGGCCACACTGCGCGCTTTTTTTGCGTTTGCACATGCATTTTTTGTCATATCATTGAAACAAGCAAAGCACCAAAGCACGTTTCGGGTGAGTTGCAATGCGTTTGCGTTCCCATTTAAAATCGAAATCGCATGCGTTTTTCAATACTTAATGAAAAAACGCATGTGCAAACGCAACGAAATGGCTGCGATTGCTTTGCGTTGCAGTGTGGCCGTGCCCTTAAGTAGGGTTAAAGAGGAGGGTGTAAGGTGGACTTGATTCAACCAATTCAATCTTGTCTTTATTCAACCACAATTACTATATTACTATGCCTGTACATCCTCCTGATTTCCGACATGTTTGATTGTTCTTGTTAGTTTAACTTCTGCAAATACTTTTAAGTCTTACAACAGCATCATTTTTGTTACATAGCAACGAAAGCATGTAAAACAGGAGCGAAAAATTCACAGGTCCAAAGCATACATTGTTTTTAAAATTTATGTAGTAATATACAGCTTAAAGTCAGTTTGTTAATATGATTTTTTCTTCTGGCATTACTCACTAACCTTGTGGAAGTGTTTCCAGCAAAGGTCGGTTGGAGTTTTAGTTTTATGTAAAGCCCGCTTTGAGAATGGTATGAGCACAGGAGGAAGAAGAAGCAGAGCCAAAATAAACTCTATAGAGGTTAGGCAGGCAGAGTTCATGTAGCAACAGAGCCTTGCAAAGACTCAAGCAATATCCAGAATAAGTTCCAAGGTCCTGACAGCAAAACAATAATCAGGGATATCTGTTGTATTCAATTGGATCCAACTGGACTTGAAATTAGTTCTTGAAGACGTTTCGCTAGTCATCCGACTGGCTTTCTCATTCAGAATGACTTGTACAAGAATCTGTGGCAATACCAAGATTCTGTACAAGTCCATTCTGAATTGAGAAAGCCAGTCGGATGACTAGCGAAACGTCTTCAAAACTACATTTCAAGTCCAGTTGATCAATTGAATACACAATATCCATGACCTGGATGAATGAGAACTTCACAAGCAATAATCAGGGAGTCAAAATCCAGAAACACAAATAACATTTAGTGCATCTTGGACCCATGAAGCTAAGACAAAAGCTGTAAACAACAACTCCAGAAACTCGAAAAATATAATAGATATAAAAATCACCCCTGCTAAACACAGATAAATTGTGAACACTACTTTAAATACACAGAAAAATAAATTTAGCGGGGATAAAATAGATAATTATGTTAACCGAATATCCCTTTCAAAATAAACCATTATATATAGAACCTAAATGTAATAAATACACATAATAAAATCGAAAATCGGTAGTAAGATTCATACAAGTGTAACGTGCAGTCTCTCTGATAGATCGGAATCACAGTCCCAATTTTCAATGCTCCAGGGAAAATAAATAGTGCACACAGTATCCAGCAAGTTCCACACAATAAATAGTAACAATAGAAGTATCTGTACTCAGTTACTTCCAGGAGAAAACACTATGCGTGTATCAGACCCCCCCTCTAGTCCAGTGCACGATCTCCACCATGACAGACGTCCGGACACCATAACAAAAAATCTTTAGGAAACCGCAACGTCCTCCTCCTCTCCGTCTCCCACATTGGCTTTCCTCAAAAGGGGGCAAAGACCAAAAAAATATATAACAATCACCGAATTACAGTGAATATAAAGTGCATCATCATTAAAGTGCAATTTATATCAACACACTTTAATAAAATGTGTTAAAAGAATATTTCAATGAAATATCAGCAGACTGAAGACATATCACACATAGGCACGTTTTTTGTCATAACTTCATCAGAAAGAATTCTGCAGTACATCAGACAATTCACACATGAGGGCCCTCCTTAATGATATTGTTCAGTGCAGTTTTAAATAACAGCAAATGGACTCCCCCACACCCTCCATACTAGCTAACACACAATCTATTTCTTAAGCTGGCTATACTCGACGATTTTCTGGCAAACTGGCCTAAATCTCTGGCTGTGTTTTAGTTGCTGGCAATCGCCATGGTTGCCTATGGACTGCAACATCGGTCCTGCGAACTGACAGGGATTCGTCCTGACCATCACTCACTTGTGGCGATGGTCATCAGGTACCATGCAACTAACTCTTCAGTGGATGCTGCAAGTCAAACCACAGATTTCTTTACTTAAAAATGTGAGGCCTTCATAGGTCCCACTTACAACACAAAACAGCTGCAATAATGATATCTGACACATCCAGTGGCACTGTGAAGAAGAATAATTAGGTAAATAAGTGTAGGTAGGCATCTTACACAGACTTGTGCTTATATCCATATACCACACTAGTTAATGAGATAAAAAAGTGAACTAGCCTTTTACCTCATTTATTGAAGAATGGGGAGTAAAAAGAGCTATGTCTTACAGTACACACTAGAAAGAATGGGAGAAAATCTACCACGAGTCACACTCACTTCCACCGCTGACCTCCTCTACAGGTTCCGACAGCTCTGATTAAACTTACTATAGTGAGCATGTCGCAAGACATAGCATGGTTTACCTCCTCCCTCATCTCAATAATGAGTAAAAGGCTAGGTTTACTTTTTAAATAAACCTATTCTTTAAGGCTGATATATACTTGGTTATAATGTAACCAGCCTCACCTCCTCCCACCCCTTTTACTGCCATCTTCCAGCACCCCTCCAGACACTGATTTATTTGGCGGTCTTCAACTTTGAAATTTGTACTCAACCTAAGGCTACAGTGTCCTAAAACATCTACCAGAGGTGCACCGCTCCTGTTCTGAGTTTTAATCACCGATATCGGTATTATCGGCTTTTCTCTGCAGAGAAAACGCTTCTCCACTTCAGAGTGGCACCAAACCATTACTGGATATATTTATCCCAGTAACCTTATTTTCCACAGAAAAACATGTCCCCTTATCTGACAATATAATATCTTCCAGAGAAAGATTTCTACTGTTTCACTGGTTTGGCGTTCTTGAAATAAGGAAGGAAACTTTCTTCTAATCATAGGAGATGTCTGGTGTCTGATGTCTGGGATGGTCTACTGGTGTCATAGTATAAGGCTCCTTCATATATCTAAACACAATGTCTCTATTTCACCCCCTCTCTGAACCCTCTCTCTCCCTGTCTGTCATGTATCACTGTACATGGATGTTCAGAACAGTTGTGCTCAGTCTAGATGTGGCGAAATGGAACGCAGAATTTTGCATTTAGGTAAATAAATAAATAATAGAGTACAAATTGCACATGAAGCAGGGGGAATGGTATTGGGAACATGTACCAATGGCCAAATGGTTTTTAAAAAAAGATTACAAGTATTGTCTTTAATACAGCCAGGATGGTTGGTAAACTGGCTGGCTGGAAAACTGGCTGGCTAGAAGACTTTCTTTCCCCCCTCCCTCCCCTTTTTACCTCTCAATATAAGAGTTTTCCTGACCATTTGCCATCTTTTTACTTGCCATCCCTTTTTACTTACCTTAAGGAGTGGTCCAATCTCCATTCCTTCTTTGACTAATCTTTTCTCCTTTAATACATGAAGTTATATTATAAAACAGAATTTGCGCTAATGTGTGACTTCAGATAACTATTGTTATTAAATACTTACATTTATTTATTCATTGATTCATATTTATCATCTTTATAGGTTTATACATATATCGACAGGACTGTTTTTGTATATGTTTTTATCGGGTGTAGTGTATATAGACATATCTCCTTAACTACCACCTTTTTTCATTATATTTGTGTATATGTGTGTATAATTCTTCCCCTTTAAAGAGGTGGGATTCATCCAATTAAGTGATTCACTTGTACATACCTATTTAAGCTGTATTGTAACCATTGTTCATTTGTCTCTGACGAAGTGCCAGGCTAAGGCACGAAACGCGTTAGACATGTATCCGTCTGTATAGATATATGTGTTAATAAAGAAGTTCTTTTATCCACTACCTCCGTGTGAGACCGGTTCATAGGATTGCTGCAGCCCGTTTTTGTTTGTTTTGCTATTAACTAGAGATGACTGGGCCAAATTATAATGGGGCCCTCCTCTCGCTACACCTCTATACAAATGGAATAACACCTTCAAATTTTAAAGGACAATTATACTTACCTCCCCCTCGTTCCTTTCCCCCCACTCCTGCAAAGTACCCAGGGTGAGGACCTAAAAGTCCTCACCTCTGGGTACTTTACAAAAGTCCTGCACCACTTACTTGTAATCTCCCTCGTCGCTCCGGTCCGATCCTCCCCACTGGCACTTTGAGTGACAGGTCAGGAGGCAGCCAATTGTAAATTGGTCTATTGTAAAGTGAAACACATAACCTAGTGCACTATACTTATAGCATTTACAAAGTATGCATTATGGCCATGAGGTAATTAAAACCAGTGTTAATGGAAGCTTTCATAAAACAATTTCAGTGTATAAACATGTTCATATTCCTTTTTTGAGACATTTTGGCAGAAACACCAAAACATAATTAATTGTGCTCATTTATTGATAAAAAAAAGTGAATACAATTTTTGACTATTAATTAGCAGCACTGAAAATGGACATATTTGGTCTATTCTGCCTTGTTCTATTGCAAAATTAAACCAACATTCAAGACATGGTTTTGGGCCCACCTGCAACGCACAAGTGCCATACACAAAATATTGCTTTGTGTATGGCACTTGGTCTAGCATCGTTGATGATATGCTGCCTGACCGAGCACCTATACATAACCGATAATTGGCACAACAGCTGTTCCAAACACACTCGTGCATCATGGGTCATCTACGCAATCGCACCTGTGTATTAGCTAGGGAAAGCTGCATTATGCAGTCCATGTGTAAATTGATTGTGTATGGGAATTTACACAGCACACTAAATTCCTGACAATTTTTAAACACATGCATGCACAAATGGGGTGAGTCTCATGGATTCTAATTCCAGTGATTGAAATAGTAAAACAAATAACAGTTTTTACTGCTGATATTTCAGCCATTTATATAGTTGCTAAAACAGTCAATCAACAAGCTAGGATTATCCCTTTAAGAGACAGGAATTGCCACAATGACATTTGTAAAACAGTCATGCTAGTGGCTGAATCTTCATAAACTTCAACGGGGTTGTGGCCACATGTCAATACAATGATCTACCGATGTGGCATGTTTTTTCTAGCTTTGCTAGACTATGGACAGATGGGGAAAACCCTTCCAGTCCAATATAGTTAATTTGCAAATCCTCCCAGTGATTTCAAATGGCTCATTCCATTCATGCAGCTGAATCAGGAAACAGTGTGAGAAACGTGCCAGCTTAAGAGCAATGCCTCCAATTATTTTCCTGTTTGTTTAATTTATTCTAAACTACACTGGGAATGGAATGGGTTTTTTTCATGCCCCAAAGCCATGGAAAGCCAGAAAAAAACAAATGTCTATAGCTCTATATTGCATACTGCATTCATTTTTGATCACCCCCTGAAGAGCAGGGCTGAAACTGTATATTACAAAACAATTTAAAAGATTAAATAAGAATACCAGCCTAGCCATAATCAAGGGAGATGTCTTGTAATTAACAGAACATCTTACATGTGTGCAGAGCTTAAAGCCTACATCCATGTGGGGTAAGCGGAGTACCTCAGGGTTCTGTACTGGGGCCACATCTTTATAATATGTTTATAAATGACTTAGAAAGGGGCATTGAGAGCAAGGTCTGTGTCTTTGCTGATGACACTAAACTATGCAGAGCTTTGGAAACTTCAAAGTTCATTTTAAACGATAAGAACTTTTATTTAATCTCCCTGCAGGTTTTTGTTTTATTGTTCCATTTGGGGTAAGAAAGGAACCCCCACCCACACACACACACACACTTTTAGCTGTTTTTTTTTTTTTGTCTTCCTTTGTATCAACTGTTAGGGCTAGGCCACACTGCTGCGCTTTTTTTGCGTTTGCACATGCATTTTTGTCATATCATTGAAAACAAGGCAAAGCACCAAAAGCACGTTTTCGGGTGAGTTGCAATAGCGATTTGCGTTCCGCATTTTAAATCGAAATCGCATGCGTTTTTCAATACTTAATGAAAAAACGCATGTGCAAACGCAACGAAATGGCATGCGATTGCTTTTGCGTTGCAGTGTGGCCGTGCCCTTAAGTAGGGTTAAAGAGGAGGGTGTAAAGGTGGACTTGATTCAACCTCAATTCAATCTTGTCTTTATTCAACCACAATTACTATATTACTATGCCTGTACAATCCTCCATGATTTCCGACATGTTTGATTGTTCTTGTTAGTTTAACTTCTGCAATACTTTTATAGTCTTACAACAAGCATCATTTTTGTTACATAGCAACGAAAGCAGTAAAACAGGAGCGAAAAATTCACAGGTGCCAAAGCATACATTGTTTTAAATATTTATGTAGTAATATACAGCTGAAAGTCAGTTTGATTAATATGATTTTTCTGCATTACTCACTAACCTTTGTGGAAGTTGTTTCCAGCAAAGGTCGGTTGGAGTTTTAGTTTTATGTAGAGCCCGCTTGGAGAATGGTATGAGCACAGGAGGAAGAAGAAGCAGAGCCAAAATAAACTCTATAGAGGTTAGGGCAGGCAGAGTTCATGTAGCAACAAGAGCCTTGCAAAGACTCAAGCAATATCCAATAATAAGTCAAAGGTCCTGACAGGCAAAAACAATAATCAGGGATATCTGTTGTATTCAATTGGATCAACTAACTGGACTGAAATGTGTTCTTGAAGACGTTTCGCTAGTCATCCGACTGGCTTTCTCAATTCAGAATGACTTGTACAAGAATCTGTGGCAATACCACAGATTCTTGTACAAGTCATTCTGAATTTGAGAAAGCCAGTCGGATGACTAGCGAAACGTCTTCAAGAACTACATTTCAAGTCCAGTTGATCCAATTGAATACAACAGATATACCATGACCTGGATGAATGAGAACCTTCACAAGCAATAATCAGGGAGTCAAATCCAGAAAACACAAATAACATTTAGTAGCATCTTGGACCCATGAAGCTAAGACAAAAGCTGTAAACAAACAACTCCCAGAAACTCTGAAAAAGATTAATAGAATAATAAAAATCACCCCTGCTAAACAAGATAAATGTGAACACTTATCTTTAAATACAACAGAAAAATAAATTTAGCGGGGATAAATAGATAATTTATTGTTAACCGAATATCCCTTTAAAATAATAACCATTATATATAGAATCCTAAATGTAATAAATACACATAATAAAAATCGAAATCGGGTAGTAAGATTCATAGACAAAGTGTAACGTGCAGTCTCTCTTGATAGATCCAGGAATCACAGTCCAAATATTTCAATGCTCCAGGGAAAATAAATAGTGCACACAGTATCCAGCAAGTTCCAGCACAATAAATAGTAACAATAGAAGTTATCTGTAACTTCAGTTACTTCCCAAGGAGAAACACTATGCGTGTATCAGACCCCCCTCTCCTAGTGCACGATCGCACCATGACAGACGCCGGACACCAAGTAACAAAAATATCTTTAGGAAACCGCAAAGTCCTCCTCCTCTCCGTCTCCACATTGGCTTTCTCCAAAAGGGGCGAAAGACCAAAAAAATATATAACAATCACCGAATTACAGTGAATATAAAGTGCATATCATTAAAGTGCAATTTATATACAACACACTTTAATAAAAATAGTGTTAAAAGAATATTTCAATGAAATATCACAGTCTAGACTGAAGACATATCACACATAGGCACGTTTTGTTGTCATAACTTCATCAGAAAGAATTCTGCAGTACATCAGACAATTCACACATGTAGGGCCCTCCCTTTAATGATATTGTTCAGTGCAGTTTTAAATAACAGCAAATGGACTCCCCCACACCCTCCATACTAGACTAACTACACAATCTATTTCTTAAGCTGGCTATACTCGACGATTTTTCTGGCAAACTGGCCTAAAAAATCTCTGGCATGTGTTTAGTTGCTGGCAATCGCATGGTTGCCTATGGACTGCACAATCGGTCCTGGCGAACTGACAGGGATTCGTCCTGACCAATCACTCACTTGTGGCGAATGGTCAGTCAGGTACCATGAAACTAACTCTTCATTGGATGCTGCAAGTCAGAACCACAGATTTCTTTAAAAATGTGAGGCCTTCATAGGTCACACTTACAACCAAAAACAGCTGCAATAATGATATCTGACAATCACAGTGGCACTGTGAAGAAGAGATAATTAAGGTAAATAAGGTGGAGGTAGGCACTTACACAGACTTATGTGCTTATATCCATATACCTACACTATTAATGGATAAAAAAGTGAACCTATCCTTTTACTCATTTATTGAAGAATGGGAGGTAAAAGAGCTATGTCTTACAGTACACGAGAAAGAAGGGAGAAAATCTACCCACGAGCACACTCCACCGCTGACTCCTCTGACAGGTTCCGACAGCTTCTGAGTTAAACTATACTATAGTGAGCATGCGCAAGACATAGCTTGTTTACCTCCCACTCTTCAATTAATGAGTAAAAGGATAGGTTTACTTTTTAAATAAACCTATGCTTTAAGGCTGATAGTATACTTGGTTATATTGAAGCCAGCCTCCCTCCCTCCACTACTGCCCATTCTTCCACCACCCCTCCTAGACACTGAATTTATTGGCGGTCTTACACTTTGAAATTGTACATCACCTAGAGGGATACAGTGTCTAAAACATCTACCAAGAGGTGCACCGCTCCTGTTCTGAAGTTTAAGTCACGATATCGGTATTATATCGGTTAGCGTGACTTAAACGCCTTCATTGCGGTGGCTTTGCACCGGGTTGCAAATATCGACATTGCCGGCTACTTTGCACTGGGTTGCAAATATCGGCTCTCGGTGCATCGCACTGTATGTCTGATGTAATGCATATAAACAAATGTGCTAAATATGTATACTGTATTTTTTTTTCCCATACAAAAACAAGCTACTATTTACAGTAAGTTTTAAATTAAAGGGCAATTATGCTCACCTTTCCTACGAACCTACACCAGAATAGTACACGGTGAGAACCTATACGGCTAAGTCCTCCCCCCAGGATATTTTACAGATGAGCTAGAATACTTACTTGAAGTTTCCCCCATCTGCTTTGCACCTCAGCTACTTTGCAGAATGTCTTCCCATTGACTACCGTATATACTCGAGTATAAACCGAGTTTTTCAGGCTGTAAAACTTGGACTCGGTTTATACTCGAGTCACAACTTACCTTAGCATTCCGGCAGCCGCACGATCTTTCTCTGTACTGGCGCGCCGGCCTGACGTCACTGCCCGGCGCCACCCTCACTTGGCATTCAAGATGTTTGGAAACTACAACTCCCAGCTAATAAATCATGCTGGGAGTTGTAGTTCCCAAACATCTTGAATGCCACCCTCACCCTCCCACCCAGTTCAGTTCGTACCTGTGCGGCTGCCGGAATGCTAAGGTAAGTTGTGACTCGAGTATAAACCGAGTCCAAGTTTTCAGGCTGATTTTACAGCCTGAAACACTCGGTTTATACTCGAGTATATACGGTAATAGGTCTAGATAGGGCTAAATAGCTTGCCTGATTCAGTGTGTCCTGGGCTGGAGTAAGCTGTATTCCCACATATAGGGGATCTTCAAATCAAAATTAATGGAGATCAATTAGGCCAGTTCTGGTTTTAGGTTGAAGGCCATTTGTCTGTTTTCTTTACATTAATAATCCTGAGAGTGAGGCATTTTTCCGCAAATGTTGAATTTCAAATGTTAAATTTTAAATTTACAGCATGGACAGAGCTGGACAGTACTTTATCTTAGGTCTGATTGGCTTTAGTTCTGGAATTGACTGCACATGAAAACGAAAGGGCAGTACATTCACAACTGCATGGTTACTTTAGCAAAATACTGTCACATAGATCATATACTGTAGTGGCCTTCTCCCAACCATAATACCAGCGTCCTGCATCTGCTTGTAATATGATTGTGACCCTGATGATTGCTAATTATTGCCTCATGGGGGAAATTTTTTTATTTACATTATTTGCCAAGGTAAAACACACAACTTAAAGTCTTATGAGACCCCACGTGTCCTCTTTCTTTATTCTTAATACAAAACAAATCCCTTAGTCTGCAGACATAGAGCTGTTCTTTACTATTATCTAAATTTTATATTGCAATATGAACATTTTCTGTTTCATATTTAAGCATGTTTTACATCCTCGCTTGTATTTTCGGTTTCTTGTCTGCCAAGATAAGCGAGAAAAGCATCAGAAGAAGATTCACCAAGCAAAGAAACAGTTCTAATTTTAGTAAATCTGTGCAGCCAGCTGCCAGCTGGCCAGTCAGTTTTGGAAAGCTTTTTGGACAATTTTACTTCCATCCATAAAATCTATAATATTAGGGCTAAGCCCCACTGTCGCGTATTTGGTTTTTTTTGTGCATGCGATCGCCATTTTAAAGTGCAATCACATGAGATTTCGGATCTCAAATAAAGAAATTGCATGCACAACGCGATTGCGCAGTGTGGCCGTGCCCTTGGTAATCTATGGGGTTGTCCTTGAACTATAGGTATACGTATTGTTATATGTGCCACAAAATGCTAATTTTTATATGAATAATTATTGAAAAAACATAAGGTAATAAAAACTAAAACTATAATACTATACAAAAAAATAAGAATATTTAATTGTAGTCTTTCCCCTTTATAACAAATCTTTTAAATGACAAGCAAAGAGGTGATCTGCATTGTACAGGCTGGCTTCTTTGCTTGGCACCTGTAATTCAGTAAAACAAGTGCATAATAACAGATGGTCTTGATGGTATTTGGCCAGAATGATAAGTGCCAAAATCATTACCAGGTGCCAGGGCCAAATTCTATTTATAAAACCATGAATAAATAACAGTGTAAAAGAAGCATTATGATCGCAATTTTGATAACATGCCCATTCTGTTACATATGTAGTTACAGTATCTAAAAAATAGATCATATTTTTGAACATTTTTTCTGTGCTTCCTGACAGTTAGCATAATGATTTGTAAAATGAAGAACAAAAATGCAATCTGAAGCTCAGTCCTCTTTCAGTTAGTGTTACCTGAGGTAAGCATATGATATGCACTAATTTTAGGGACTGTAGACATGTGAGATTCACACCTTAGTGACTAGCTACACCTTCTTTCTTTGTTCTATGTATTTTATCATAAATAATTCACTTTTGTGTGTTTATATACTGAAGGAGTTTGAATGTCCAATACCTTAAAAAAAAACACAATATTTGTAAAAATGTTCACCATAATATATACTTTAAAATATATTCATTTTGTAGTGAAGTAAAAGATTCTTAAAGGGCATGTCCACCCTTAAAAATAGTTTTTGATATGCTGCTCCCCCATGTCTGGTAGCCCCAACCGCATGGTTTGTATTTTCCAAAAGCTCCCCAAGCAGAGGGGCGGGACCGGCAGTCGCGTCTGTGATTGGCTTTGCGCCAGCCAATCAAGGACGCGGCTGCCGGTCATTCAGTGCAGAGGAGGAAAGAGGAGAGGTAAGTAAGAGTTTGGGGAGCTTTTGGAAAATACAAACCATGCGGTTGGGGCTGCCAGACATGCGGGAGCAGCATATTAAGGGGGTTTTACGCTAGGGGGAGGGATAGTAGAACGGGAGGGAGAGGGAGGGGGAGGGAGGGGGGAGATGGGCTGCAGTACGCATGACAAATATCTACCGGAGGCAAGGTAGCAGGCAGAGCCCTGTTAGCCTCCTAGTGGACAGTTTTTGGGACTTTAGGGGGGTCTACAGGAGAACCCTATGGAGCTGGGATGTGAGGTAAGGATTACACTACACTACATGGTGGGGCCATTACTGGGGGGGATTATAGTTTTGGGGGTAGACATGCCCTTTAAGCAAGTAGTGTCTATAATATTAACTAACCATTAAAAAGTAAACCCAGTAAAGGTTAAATAAGAAGTTCAGTGAAAACACAATCTATTTTTTATATTACACTCCCCTTATTTTATATTCCACATGTTCACTTTATTTTTGGGGGGGAAAACAGTTGGTTTAGTTCCTTTTGCTATGCCCTGCTGAGTTCAGTAGTTTGTTGCTATTTTAAGCCCTTTTTTTTACTAGGCTCAATTTATTAAAATGTCCATAGCAGTCATTTCTGCTTCATTGGCTGTTAGGTGGTTAACAGCAGCAGCTGAGTCAAGGGACAGTACAGTAAAGTATAGGATCCAAAAGGATTAGCAGAGTATCGGCATGGTGGGATGAAAATGTCCAACAACAATGCTATTGAATTACCGCTACCGACATCTGCTGACACTGCTGGAAAATTTCCTTGACCCTCTACTAGAGGGAGGCAATATGTTTTGGCGACCGATACACATACTAAATGCATTCCAGTGTAATCCGCGCATATGTATGGCCTCCTTATGGGACACTATTGGGTGATCCTGCAGTTACTACAATCGGGTATGGCAGTAAATCATGGATGATCTTGCAGTCCCCTATGGAATACACAATCGGTCACGGTTAACTAGTGGTGAACAGTTGGCCGGGGCAAACAATCTTATGGTGTGTACCAGCCCTGCTTTTTATAAAGTATCCCCCTTTGCCATCTGTCTTTAGGTAATATTGGTACTTTATGAATGGGTTTTTAAATCACTCATGAGAGATTGAATTTATTTGTGGTATTTTAAAAAGAGCCCTCCACAGAAGATTTCTAATTTTCCTAGATACTGATTATGTACTTCTAGCTAATTAAATCATTATTAGATGTGAATTCATTTATCTTCTCTAATCAGTTGTCCACTTCAGTTTCCTCTCACTGAGCATAATTGCTTCTAGATTTCACTACCTTGAATGCTGCTGTAATTACATATCAATATCTTTTGTTCTTGGAACTTTTATAAGATGTGATAGTGATTGATTTTCTGAACCTCACTTGGTAGATTTATTTGTTAGAATATTCATGGTAGGGGAACAGGCATCACTATTGGAACCCACTGTGCATACACAGCTTATTTAGAACTCACACATATAACTTTTTAGGGATTTATCTTTGTCTGTCACATGGTAGTGGCAAGCGACAATTTGTTAATTAACCAATAAACAACACTATACAAAATTACTGACCCAGATTTAGTTGGAGTAAGGGCCGCAGCTTCTTTTTAACGCAGCATTAGCATATAATCTTCAACATAAACTAGCCAGCACTATCTTTTGAGCCACCTACATAAAGAGCCAAAATCCTATCTGTCTCGCAAGAGCACAGTTGGCTGCATTCCAGCTTACCACCAGCTGCGACAAATGAGTATACCATCCATTTCCATCTTACTTAAAGTAACTGTATATTGCCTAAAAACAACAATTTTATTTAAATAATAGCATAGGGAGGGGAGGGTGGGATAGTGACCTCTGGCACTCTTCTCCTGGCTTCTTCACTTCTCCCCGGTGTTTGGGTAACGAGTGTTCCCGCCGCCTTGGACTGTCCAATTGGGATTCTTATTCCTTGCTGAGAATACCCACTTCCAAATCATTAATAAATAGATTAAATAGATGCGGCCCAAAGACAAAACCCTGTGGCACCCCACTTAGCACTTTAGTCCATAATGATGAAGCCCCATTAACAACTACCTTCTGCATCTTATTCAATGACCAATTTTACAGTGGTTTGCAAAAGTATTCGGCCCCTTGAAGTTTTCCACATTTTGTCACATTACTGCCACAAACATGAATCAATTTTATTGGAATTCCACGTGAAAGACCAATACAAAGTGGTGTACATGTGAGAAGTGGAACAAAAATCATACATGATTCCAAACATTTTTAACAAATCAATAACTGCAAAGTGGGGTGTGTGTAATTATTGAGCCCCCTGAGACAATACTTTGTAGAACCACCTTTTGCTGCAATTACAGCTGTCAGTCTTTTAGGGTATGTCTCTACCAGCTTTGCACATCTAGAGACTGAAATCCTTGCCCATTCTTCTTTGCAAAACAGCTCCAGCTCAGTCAGATTAGATGAACAGCATTTGTGAGCAGCAGTTTTCAGACCTTGCCACAGATTCTCGATTGGATTTAGATCTGGATTTTGACTGGGCCATTCTGACACATGGATATGTTTTGTTTTAAACCATTCCATTGTTGCCCTGGCTTTATGTTAAGGGTCGTTGTCCTGCTGGAAGGTGAACCTCTGCCCGTCTCAAGTCTTTTGCTGACTCCAAGAGGTTTTCTTCCAAGATTTCCCTGTATTTGGCTCCATCCATCTTCCCATCAACTCTGACCAGCTTCCCTGTCTCTGCTGAAGAGAAGCACCCCCAGAGCATGATGCTGCCACCACCATATTTGACATTGGGGACGGTGTGTTCTGAGTGATGTGTAGTGTTAGTTTTTCGCCACACATAGCGTTTTGCATTTTGGCCAAAAAGTTCCATTTTGGTCTCATCTGACCAGAGCACCTTCTTTCACATGTTTGCTGTGTCCCCCAAATGGCTTGTGGCAAACTGCAAACGGGACTTCTTATGCTTTTCTGTTAACAATGGCTTTCTTCTTGCCACTCTTCCATAAAGGGCAGCTTTGTGCAGTGCACGACTAATAGTTGTCCTATGGACAGATTCCCCCACCTGAGCTGTAGATCTCTGCAGCTCATCCTCCAGAGTCACCATGGGCCTCTTGACTGCATTTCTGATCAGCGCTCTCCTTGTTCGGCCTGTGAGTTTAGGTGGACGGCCTTGTCTTTGTAGGTTTACAGTTGTGCCATACTCCTTGTATGCTTTAAATTTCTCAATAACTTTATCCCTGACCTGTCTGGTGTGTTCTTTGGACTTCATGGTGTTGTTGCTCCCAAGATTCTCTTAGACAACCTCTGAGGCCGTCACAAAGCAGCTGTATTTGTACTGACATTAGATTACACACAGGTTCAGTCTATTTAGTCATTAGCACTCATCAGGCAATGTCTATGGGCAACTGACTGCACTCAGACCAAAGGGGGCTGAATAATTACGCACACCCCAGTTATTGATTTGTTAAAAATGTTTGGAATCATGTATGATTTTCGTTCCACTTCTCACGTGTACACCACTTTGTATTGGTCTTTCACATGGAATTCCAATAAAATTGATTGATGTTTGTGGCAGTAATGTGACAATGTGGAAAACTTCAAGGGGGCCGAATACTTTGCAAACCACTGTATATCCATGTACAAATGTGCTTTCCCAGACCAACAGACCTTAGCTTATACATTAGTCGCCTAAGGGGGACTGTATCAAAAGCCTTTTCAAAATCCAAGTATACTACATCTACTGCTATGCCAGAGTCTAAATTTCTACTTACTTCCTCATAAAAGCCAAGCAAGTTAGTTTGACAAGATCTATTCTTCCTAAATCCATGCTGGTTACTACTTATAATGTCAGTCCTTAAAACATATTCTAGAATATGTTCCCTTATTAAACTTTCCTGTATCTTCCCCACCAATGAAGTTAAACTTACAGGCCTGTAATTATTCGGCTGTGAATGACTACCTGTCAGAAAGAATACTTACCTTTCCGGCCGTTCCACTCCATCCAAGATGATGGCGCCCATTGTCCCGGTGTGCCGACATCATCATGCATTGCACGTGATGTCGTGCAAAGAGCTTGGCGCTACCTTTGTGATGTGCAAGGGGCACAATGTCCCCAGGAGGCGCCGGTGGCGTTCCTGAAGCCAAGTGCTCGATTTTAGCACTTAGATCCAACATTCTGTTGTGCTGGGTTCTGTTTGCTGCTGATCCTGCCTATTTTGTGTATCTTGTTTCTGCCTATGAACCTTATCCTGATCCTGCCTTGGACCTTATCCTGCCTTGTATACTGCTATTAATCTGAGACTGTTCCAGTTCTGCTGTGCCCCATGTCTTCCTCTGTGGACGCCTACCATTGCCTGACGTCATAGAGGTATCTAACAGTAAAATCGGGCCATGGACCCACCTGAGGGTACGTCCTTAGACTTGGGGAAGATTTTACGACACATGGCGGCACGGATGGATGCTTATGAAGACCGGCAAAATAGAATTACCGTACAGTAATCATGCACCCTACTCCCCCACTAAAAGGACGAGGATCATAACAGACCAAGATCACTTCTCCCCCCAATATCGCCCAATAAAACCCAACAAGACAAAATCTCCTAAAGTCCATCAAAACACTACTCCATAATACCACAACCCCCGGCCCCTCCGATGGCCTCCCCCGCAGACTATTACAAATTTCTAAAACCAAAACCCCCCACATACTCTCACCCCATCTACTTAACTCACCTCACCGCCCCTCACAGACCTATATAACAATAACCTCAATCAAGATACTATACTCATATCCAAAACTTTAAAAGAACGACGCCCAAACCATTTCTACACACTCCCAAAGAACCAAACAAAGACCCACTACTGGTCCAAATCCCTATAGTCCATCCTACCAACTACTAATGTCAGGACTAAATGATCCGACAAGGTGAAGGCAAATAGGCTTTAGGTCTCATCTGCCATATCAAAATCAAACGACTCAACCATTTAAGATTCACTAGAAGGCAGAAACCCCACACCAAAGCCCCTTACCGCTTTCGCCTGCCATACAGCCTAAGCCCCCCAAAACTCACTCCCGGGTCCGAGGAGATCCTTCAAATCCGGACGCCGACAAGGCCTTCTACAGAGTCCCCTGGGAATTCCTAACAACAAAATTTTACAACAGACCAAACTTCAGATCCAACTTCACCAGAACAACTTCACCAAGACTATTACAATTTCTTACAAACAACAATAAAAACAAAACAAAAAAAACGAATAAAACCTCCCTACTCAAGCACAACAACAACACCCAACTCGCATTACATTCCAAAACAAACCCACAGGAGTGGACAGACAAAAGATGGCCCACTTTCCCCCACCTATTTATTTAACACCTCCGAGCAATAAGACCCACTACTACAGAACCATATCCAAACAATAAACAAATTACAGGTACAGGTGGGGGAAAAAAGCTTGAGAGGGCGGTCCACCGGCGCCATCCCAATCGGCAAGGAGGGTCTTTACAAAAAAAAAACGTCTCAGCATAGCCGCTGACGATAATTCTCTTATTCATATACCAAACCGAAACAATAACCATACCAGCTATAATGAACGAATTTGGACCATACAGTTTTTGGAGACTGTCGAGGGACTTAGCAAAATTATTAGAATAAACAAATCATAAGCACTCTTCTGGGAACATAACGAACCGACCCCAAAGACCACGCGACCGCCCTCGTGCCTGACCAACAAACTACGCCCCAAATTGGTCAAGTATCTCTATTCAAATGGGTTTCAATGGGCCAACAACAGCCGCACAAACACAGAAAATCAATCCATCACATCCCTAGTCATTCCGCTTGCCCAGTTGCTTGCCAAGGCAAATCGAACAGATATACTCAGAAAATACCCACCCATTTTTTATATCAACAAAACAAACCCAAATGACAACAACAATTACAGCAATGGGCGAAATTTCCCTGTTTTCTTCATAAAGTCTTTCACACAATCAAGAAGAGAGCCAACCTTAAAAAAAAAAAGATGATTCTTATGCCCTAAACTCCTCGTAGCCTACTTACAAACTCTATAGGACACCAAAAAAAATCTCTAAAAAACACACACTCTATCTAATCTAGACTCTAAAAACAAACCACTAACAAACCAAAACAATACCGCTATTGCTAACTACGAAATCAAAAAGCTAAAAAACATATAATTTTCCAACCAATTGCCGGCAGATATATCCTTGGCCACAATATGGACCAACCTCAACGAAATCAATTTTCAAAGACACTTCAAATCACATCAACACATCATCATACCTACATACTAACACTACCAAAAAACAAAAAAAAGGGGTGGCATTCGTCTTCCCAAACATTGAACCAAAAAAAAAAACCCTTACAATACTGGTCCGTCGACATAAAATTACGACGACGTGTGATCGACGAACGCGGCGTGCGAAATAACAATAACTCGGCCTCCCATCTTTAATATAGTTAGGTGAGGGATTGGCTGCAAAAAACCAAAACAAGAGCAATACAGACCCCCGGCCTTCTCACCCGAACTAAACATCTCACAGTCAACAAAGAACAGCACACAATCACAACAAACTAGATCAACAACACACAACGAAAACAAACCACTCAAAACACCCATCGCTAGACCAAAATTCGTGTGATTTTCAATCTCTCGCTGCCGCCTCGTGTTACAAAACAAGACAAGACCACCGCGTGAATAAATCTCACGTCAGAATTGATCTGCCAGAGAGGACCAGAGACAAATACCCCTCTTTTGTTGTAGTGTGTGCGGGGCCTCGAAGCCTGGAACAAAACCCCCCGCCCAATGATGGGCCTAACAACACTCTCGAATTCACTATGGTTTGTACCATTCACTAACCATACCAATATTCAGATGGCACAAAACTGAACGGAATAAAAACACTTCTAGAACTAATAGCCACAAAATACCCAGACACATACCAACCAGACAAAACCCTTGGTCCTTCTCCCAGGGTCCACAAACACAGAGCAAAACTCAAATTCCCTATCATAATTTCCCCTATCATGTGAGACCTCGAATCTGTTTTTCCACTATCATCTAACAACCATTCTACAGACCAGGCCGCAATCTACAATCGCTCAAAAATCAATACCGTCTCATCCCCTAAGAGACATATACTTTGGAACAACCCACTAGATACACTCCACACTCCTTTTAAACAAACACCTCCTACATACACTGTTCCCCTCCACTCCTCCTGAAGGACAAAATTCTGAACCCCTCCTATATATATCCAATACCACAAAAACATTCTACAATTCACTCATAACAAAAACCAACAACCCAAAAACCCCCCCCCCCAAAAGTAAAATCCCAACGGAAGCTAAAACGAACCAACAGAAAGCATCACACACAAATTATAAAAACCTACAACAACTGTAAAATAACCGCTCTCCCAGCAGCTCTCATAACCACGTAGATTACCCTGTAAAACTACTACGTACAAACAGCTAGGGCGATATTTTCACCATACGACTGGGGAGGATCGGGTGGTGTGAAATAGTAAGGCCTCAGAACACCTTTACTTCTTACTGCCCAAAATATATCAAAGACACCCCAAACCAGAACCTCTTCTCTTCCACTCCAACGGCATGTGTCTTGCCCAGTTATTCACACTTTTGGGAAATCAAGTAGCGAAGCAAAGGTCAAAACATTTCCACACGCCACAACCTTTACTAACTACTAGGATTCGTCCGTTCTATAAAATCTTCAACAACAAACACCAACGACTCTGGGCAAATACACAACCTCACTCGTATTACAACCTGAGCAAAAGCCAAAGAAACTACCTTTACATATCATCGCAGCGCCACAATCCCAGCTCACATATCACAGCCCGCAGCCCAGAAAAACCATGGACGCCCAAACGATGGATAACACAGGATTAACAACCCATCCCCAGGGCAACAACCCAAACACAAACAACCGCACGCCCCCCCACCATGCCCAAAACGCACGTTCGTTGCAAAACTAAACATTATCATTTCTAGCGATTCGTTCTATTTCATTTCTATTATTACATGTCTATTTTTTTCCGCAGGGGACTGGGTGGAAGCAACCTATACCAAAGGAAAACACAAGTCAACAATTCTTCTTCAAAGCTCTGGGAGAAGCGTTTATTGCATTCTAGACCAACGCATCTCAAGCAACATATCCCACAAAACCAGCTTACTCATTTAACCCGTGTGGGTACAACATAACAAACCGCTATGGGTCCCCACACACACACCAAAATACACCCCCCCATTTCTTTCTTTCCTTTCACTTATTCCTCTCCTCCTAACTAATACCATATAGCCCATATATAATATGTTCGACGTGGCGCGCTAAACAACAAATAAAAATATCACAAAAACCGCCTCCAAAATAATGAAAGAGTACCAAGGAACCACAAAACAATAAAAAAAACAAAAAAAAATACACCACCCCCCTCACCTGCGCTCGCTAACTACCTAACACCCCCCCCAACCCTCAGCCAGCCTAAATATCTCAATCCAATCCCTGACTGACGGTTGAGCTGACAATAATCTTGATGGACAAGCGAGAATATCCTAGGCAGTTAGGTTAAGGGCATGTCCACATGACAAAATAGTTTTTGATATGCTGCTCCCCCATGTCTGGTAGCCCCAAACACCGCATGTTGTATTTTCCAAAGCTTCCCTTCAACTCTTATTGACTTTTACCGGACCTCGCCTGCGCCCTCGTTCCTCCTGGCGGGGGGGGGGGGGGGGGTCCTGGGTCAGCTCCGCGGACTGCACTTGCGCGGCCCTCTCGCCTGCGCTTGCGAAATTCAAGCAGAGGGTGCGGGACCTTTTGGCAGGCGCTGTTCTGTCTGATTGGTGCTGAAGCGGCAGCCACTCGGGGGGGGCGGGCGGGGGGGGGGTGGACAAGCGAAAAACGGGTGACCTGTCATATGATGGTCAGTGCAGAGGAGGAAGCGAGGAGAGGTAAGAAGAGTTTTGGGGAGCTTTTTGGAAAACTACACACATTCGGTTTGGGACTGCCAGACATGTGGAGCCAGCATATTTCAAAAGGGTTTTACGCTATGGGGGATTGTAGTGCAAAACTGGGAGGGAGAGGGAGGTATGGAATAAGATTAGTGGGCTGAGGGTGGGAAGAGGGGAGTAAAGGGCTGTGCGGCTACATAATCAACAAAGGGCAAGGTCGAAGGAAGCGGAGGGCACCTTACTGGCTCTTGTACCGGCGGGGGGGGTGGGGGGGTTACACCCCCCCCACCTACGAGTGGGAGGGCGCGGTACCGGAGGCGCAAGGTAGCAGGACGTAGCCCTGTAGCCCCTACTGTGGACCAGTTTTTTGGGACTTTATTTGGGGGGGGTCTACAAGGAGACACCCTATGAGAGCTAGGGGATGTGAGGGGGTAAGGAGCCATCTAACCACCACTTCCACAGAATCACTCTATAACACTACAAATAACAAACTTGTGGGTTGGGGGGGTGGCCGGCATGTGACTGGGGGGGATTTATAGTTGTGGGGGTTGCACACACCCAAGCCCAAAATGGTAGCGCGCCCTTTTAAGTACACTGTTAATTCTACTAAACCCCGCCTCATAGCCCAAGACCCCCGCCATTTTGTCCGTCAACCCTTAATTGCGTCTGGTTACCCTGAACCGCCCTTTACTCTAACCTGCGCGAATTTGACTATAATAAAAATGCTAAGTAAGAGCCTCAGAGACCCCGAGCTGGTCATAGAAGGTTTAATGTAATATCTCCACGAAAGCATAATGCTATGCTAAATTTGTTAATTATAGTCATAGGTGAATTTTTTCTATACGAGATCCCACCCCACACACCCAAAAAAACATCCGACACACAGCCTACCGCCTCTCCCCACCAACCAACCACCCACCAAATCCGGGTGGTCAACAACCACACCACCCTAACAGGGCGACCATCATAGGGACAAACAGAAAATTACCCCTACCCCCTACAGAAAGTGTCGACATTTATTGTAGACTGTTACTTCCCCCCTAATAATGCCCTACCCATCTCCAAATTATAAAAGTCACAAGGGGTGATGACTCCTAGGAACATCTAGTACTCTTTTATCATTTTTATGAATTAATCATTATCTATTCTCCTGCAACACAGCCCGTAACCCTCTGATAAATCCCTAAAAAAAACTTTATTGAGAAAAAAGGGTAAAACTAAAGTAAAAACAACATAAATCTAATTTAGATTTTATTCTCATAAATATAGTTTTAAAATATGGTTGTCACTTACAAAAACGACATACCCCCCCCCTCAACCAGGACCCCCAGGGTACAAAAGCCTCTACTGATCTACCTATCCATTTAGGTTGGCAGCCATATTCAAACTGGGTAAACTAAAGGAGTCCAAAAAACAAATTTATGATTTTATTCTACAATAAAAGATATTTTTAATGGTTGTAAACACAAAAAAGACTAACAAAAAAAACCCCTCTAACCATATAAAAAACCAAACAACCCCGCAACGCAGAATCCCCGGACCCAGGGGACAACAACACCCGGACCTCGGAGCTTCACATACTTATCCATGGAGGGGGGGGTACAGTACGCAGGCCCGAGATACTTAAAGGTAACTACGTAAGAACCGCGCGGTGTCTAATTTAGATTTTCTTTTGCCTCAATAGAAATAAATTTGAAATGGTGGTTAACCCACACAAAAAAGTACATACCGGATAGCCGCGCTCCCGCCAAGACCCACAGGGTACAACAACACAACACAACAACCTCCTGATGTACTTATCCATACTGTGGAAGCCAACTTAAAAAGGGTAACTAAATGTCAAGAAAGCAAGATTTTGGATCACCAATCACCAAACAACAAAAACGCGGTCTAACGGTTGTTTTTTTTTCCTTTTCCCCTCCACCTACTCCCTTTTCCCCGGATTCTTTTTCACGTTTTTTTCTTTCTTTTCCTTCCCCCTTTTCTTTTTCCTTTTTTCCCTTTTTTTTTTTTCTTTTTCCCTCCCCCGCCCCACCCGGCTCCACGTTTTTCTCCCCACTCGCTCCTCCTGCCCATTCCCTTTCCACCCCTGCGGGTCATTGCAGGCAAAACACGACACTGGACGGGGGGGGAGGGGGGGGGGGGGCAGGGGGGGGGGGGGGAGGGGGGTACTACAGGGGTCAGTCGCCCTTCAAAAAAACACCAATTAACAACAAAAATCCATTTTGCCTTAAACAATGTTACAGGCGTCAAGGCCGTCGGACTGAAGAGCACACCAATAGCTTTACACACACTGTCCTAAAAGGGAAGACCACATACCACACACCACATGTAGTGGGTAAATAAAAATACAAAAGGGGAAGGAGGGTGGTCGAACACGGTTCATATTGAGGACAGCGGCGGGGGACAGGTGCACAAACAAGTGTTTTTTTTTTTAACTCTCAAAAACACTCTCAACCACACGGGTAACAAACCACCACACACCACACCTACTGCACTACACTGCTGTACTCTACTATATCATTAACTCCCCGCTTTTTCACACCAACCCGTAAAAACAAATCCCAATGAACTCCCCATTCATACATCCCCTCCTGCGCCCCGGGGGGGAATTCCTTTATGCGGCTGTGTTCTCTCCTTTTATACTTCCCCACACCCCCATCACAAGACACCCGGCCTGTTTCACAACACGCCATCTTTAAAGATACATTTCCCACCAGGTCGCTAACTACCTAAAGTCAAGTACTAAAAGGCTCATTTTGATCAATAATCAAAAAACGTTGTTTTTTTTAATAAAAATTATATTACCCCCAAACAAAAAAAAACAACAAAGAAACCCATTTTTAAAAAAAATATTTTGAGATTATATTAATGTGAAAAAAACACCACCAATATTCAATTACAAAATAAACCAAAAATAAACCCCCAACATGAGATACAGGTAATTATAACGTCTCAGCTCCTCCTACCACACAGCTACTTACTCCTCACCCTTACCCCTCCATTCTGTTTGCAAGCGGAGCGCCATAATTTATAGGGTACACATTTAAAAGTAAAAAAAAAACGCTTTTGTTAACCAATCACGGGGTGGGGGGGGGGCAAAAATATACCGGGGGGGGAAAACAAAGAAAAAAAAAAACTGCAGGCAGGAAACAGGCCGGGGGCTTTTTTTTTATGGATAGGTCTAGGAGAAGTTACAACTCGACAGGCTAAAGAAAACTAGCCTCACGTACGTAGCCGGGCCTGGGGGGCCAGCTAGCAGCGCAGCGGACCACAGCGGAGCTTGGAAGCTGGAGAATCAAACAGCGACAAAACAAAAGGACACATACACGTGGTCCGGCAGGAAACGTAGGATAGTGAGCTCGATGTATGAGGACAGGTGGGATATTCCGGCTAATCCTATTTACTGTGCAGACAATCTACTTTAAAAGGGTACTAAAGAGAATCAAAAAAGCTAATTTGATCATATCAAAAACTTTGTTTTTTTTAAAAAAAAAATAATTAAAACTTAAACCCCCCCACATGATACCAGTGTATACCAATCTACTGACCCCTAACCCCTCCATTACTGTTGCAGCCATACTTTATAAGGTGTAATTTAACTTAAAGTAAAAAAAAAACTAATTTTTACCAATCCAAAACAGTTTTTTTTTTTTTTAACTCTCAAACCCCCGACAACTGTACACCCACCCCTACTGATCTATACTAATCCATTACTGGTTTGCAGCCATACTAAAGGGTCACCGAAAGTAAAAAAAAAAATATTTGACCGGTCATCCAAAAAGTTTTATGTTTTTTAAAATTTTTAAAACCCCCTAACCTGAACACAGGGCAACACACCCGTCCTGGTCTACTTATCCATTACTGTTGCAGCAGCCATAACCTCAAAGGGTAACTAAAGTAAAAAAAATAATTTTGATGAGACAATCATCACAAAGTTTTGTTTTTTTTAAAAAAAAAAAATGACAAAAAAAAAAACAAAGAAAAACAATTTTTATTTTTAATTTAAAAAAGCCCCCACAGGCACAGGTACATTACCCTACGAACTACCCTACCTACTACCCCACTAACCTAACCTAACGCTAACCCCTTCATTACTATTACTGTTGCAGCCATAGCCTAAGGGGTAGCTAAAGTCCAAAAAATTTTTTGACGCACTCATCACAAAAAGTTTGTTTTTTTAATTAAACCCCCAACCGAAACAGTAAACACACAACCTACCCGACTGATCTACTTATCCATTAACTGTGGCAAGGCCTACTTAAAGGTAACTCAAGTCAAAAAAACTAATTTTGACCCAATCATCACAACGATACAAAAGAGATTCCTAAAAGTTATTATCTTTGAAAATGGTGCTAATTTTTGCCCTAAACCAATCAGTGTTAGCTTTCTGATTGATTGTGCTCAAAAATTAGCACCCTTTGGGCTGGGTACGACACTAAAGTTTTTTTTGTCCCAAACAAGCGTTAACTCAAACTAACAAAACCGACTAAACTAACTCACATTCCCATTATTGAGGTTTAAAATCTTCAAGCAAGCACACACGTATTTCCCTTCCAAATGCCAGCCCTTCAAAGGCCAAATCAAAAGTTTATACTTTTAAACTTTTCCCCCCTTTCTAGCCCCTAGTTGTAACTCTGATTTTGTTAGTTTAACTTAAATTGATAACTTTGGTGGCAAATGGCGTCTCCAATTACTTTGGCTGCACAACCGAGAACCCCTCACAAAAATGAATGAAATCAAAATATATTCCGTATCAGAAGACATGTTGAGAGATATTAAAAATAACAACCAGACAGAGAGGTCCTGTGGCCTAGACATTTTCTGCATATTTAAAACGTATAGGAAAGTGATAAGTACCGTTAAGTTCCGGACTTTCAACAAAGAAACAGAAAAATAGGAATCAAAATAGGATAGCCCTTTTTCCCTCAGCAAAGCAGAATTTAGATGGATTTGTGAACTGCCACCGGAATGGCGAGAGGCATGACTTCTAATATATGATGTAATGTGTTTTACATCGTTAACTTAATAACAACAACTAACTCTGTCATTCCTCTACTTACTCTAAAATCCTCTATACTCTGTCCGTGGTCCTCTACTTAATACTCCACTCCGAGTTCGACAAATAGATAACTTTAAGGAAGGGGGTTCCCCCTTGTCCGAATATATTTTATTCAGCACTGATGACATTTAAGAACATTTTACTAATACTACGCTTATGTTATTACTACTCTATTACTAACCAACCCAAAAAACAAACATCTTACTAACCAGCGCTAGAAGTACTACTACTGGCTAGGGAGATTGGGATTTATTAATGTATTATGGTGTATACTTTTTTTGGGTCTTTTTAAACCCTATTAGACAGTTTTCCACCCACATTGTTAAAATTTTTCATTATATCACAAAGTGACATGCTTCCAGAGCCTGGTATCTATGTCGTAGGGGTATACAGTTCCCCTTCCCCCTCCCCCTTCATTCTATTTATATGACAATATATGAAGGTCCGATTTTTTTGACACATATGTATTTTGTTTTTTCGAAGTTTGTAGTTTTCTTTCGCTATGACTGTTGGAGAAGGGTTGAAAGGTTTTTTTTTGTTGCTTTATATTAATATTTTTAGGTTCCTCCTCTTGTGACTTAAACGGCTCGATGTGGAGTGAGGTCCGTTTTGGTGCCGCCCCCTTATTGGACGAGTTTCCCACACCTGCTGCTCTGTAAGAGAGGAACGTGAAGGGGGTTTGTTTATATCCCTATATCATTTGTTTAATATTATCTTAATATATTATCTATCCACTCCTCTTTTTATGGTCCCCCCTCTGGAGCCGTTACACCCGTACCATAACCAAAAGGACCACGTAATGATGTCTGGGTGGAACTTTACACCTAGACATAATAAGGTCTAAATTTTGAATCCCGAAACTAACCGCGTCAGGGCCTCCTGACGTTTTGGTAGCACCTACTGCAACTATGCTGTTTTTTAATCTTGTTAAATAAAAAGTAATAATAATAAGCTGTTTTTTAACATACAACTGTTGTGGCCGGCTGAAATCTACTACACCGGAGTTCGCCAGACCCATCCAGTATCGAAGTTGTTTTAGTGGATGGAACCAGAGTGAGGTGGTTTGTCAAAAGCGACAAAACAAACCAACGGGAAAGAAACAAGGCTGCAGCACAAAGGCCCTGCTGGCATGGTGCATGCATTGCAACACCATGCACACCCTGCACCCGACCCACCGACGGTGAACGGTGATGCCAAACATAGTAACCGTGTGGATAGAAATTAATTGTCCTTTTGACTGAAAGCGGCCCTGCATTTATATATATTGTGTTTACATTTTTAACGAAAACTAGATTAGTCAAGTGACGGGACGGGGCCCGGGGCTTAACTTAAGCACCTGGCCAACTAAAAAGAAAGGTGGGCGTTGAGTGATTTGGTGTGGTGGGGCAAAACCACCTTAGTTTATCAATCCCATCCCCCCTATCTTGGCCCAATATGGTAGATTGGCTTACATTTTTAGCCCCTAGTGGCCTTTTTTTTTTATTTTTTTTTTTTTTTTTTTTTTTTTACTTTCAGTATGAAACTGGGAGATCCTTTGAGACAATCATATATCATCCCAATATACACTACTAAACTGCCCCAGAAGGTCCGCAAAAAAATTTTTCCTGCAACTGAAAAACATCCGGAGCAATTGCAGAGCCCAAAGGTCTAAACCAAGATATTCATGAGTGCCCATCTCCGTGTGGTTTAAAAGATGTCTTCCATTCATCTCTCCTTTCAATTCATCCTCTGCCGGATGCAGATTAAATTATAATATAAAAGGCTCTGTATAGTCAGTTTAGAAAATATTTTGTTTGTGGCTCCCTGTAGTTTTTCAACACAATTCGTAGATGTACCGGTAATGGGTAACGAGTTCTTGATAGGGATTTATTGAGTCACGATAATCAATCAATGCATTGCACCTTAGACCCCAAATCTCCTTCTTTTTATATTAAAAACTTAAACGTTTTAAAAATGCCTTTTTTTAAAAATTTTAAACAACACCACTTATCAAAACCCGTAAGAAGAGCACCCGCACCACCCATAGCAGGAAGAGTAGTGAAGGTTCGTAATCCTCATTGTTAAATTTCTTCTTGTATATCCTCCCTATCATAGACTTTTGGGGTTCTGCCCTGGGAGATAAAGGCTAATTATGGCCACGTGGTGTGAAGGTTTCCACCAGGAAGAAACTTGATGGGGCAATTCCATAGGTTACTATGAGAGAAGACTCTCCCGCAGCCTTCATGCAAAAAACAATCTCATATTTCCTTTATATGCGTAGGGAACAGAACAGTTTTTAATAGAGTTAATAAGAGAGAAGAGTGAGGAAGAAGGCATTTACTACCACTACTGTTACTACTTACCAACAAACACTCTGACAATAGAACTCCATTGGGCCCTTGCTTCGTCTGGTGTCTGTCTGCCAGTCCGTCGGCCGGTTTTGTGTGTGGTGTTGTGCGTTAATTTAGTCAAGGACCGGCCCAGGACAATAGGGGTGAAAAGTAACAGTCAATAAAACAAAATTGTAATTATACCCTCCCTGATGGTAAAGAACCAACTCCGTAAGAGTATTTTTTGTGGTGAACTGAGAACTGACATTTGAAGACATTGGCTTGTGTCATCACTGGAGTACACCACTCGGGAGGGGGGTTAGCAAGCCTGAGGTAGGAGCAAGAATCCTAGATTGCTTAGCAAAAATGCCAGCTCCGCCCCATAGTCAATAAATGGGCAAAAAGTTCTATACTGAAAACAATCCAAAGTTGACCGGCAGGAATGGTGTCCTGTAATGGTGAGATTGGAAAACACTCTGCCCAGATGAGAAGTCACCCCTTTCATATCTGAGCATTGGGGGTTCCTCCCTGATTAGCCTGTGTTGGGCAGACTTTGGCAAAGTGCCTCTCCCCACCAAACAATATAAGTAAAAGTACAAGGCCAGAATTTGCCTCGTTTCGCCAACTTCTCCTCCTCCTTAGAAAGTGCTCTTTCTAATCTGCTGGGTTCCCTCCGGGGGGGGTGGTGTAAGAAACCGGAGTGGACACTTGGAGAGGGGGGTTGACACAAGTGTGTTGAGGCCAGGGTGGAAAGGTCCTCTTGTGCTTTTCCTTAATTGAATATTGGCAAGGAACTTCTCTACTGCAGTGGCAAGGTGTCAAAAATTAATCCTCTTAATACTACTCCCAACAATAATTGCTCCAGTGTGAAACATATCCTCTATGGAAACTATCAGGGTTATTCAATAAAAGTTCTTATTGTTTAAATATGTGCTAATTTTGCCCCAACCAATCAGATGTTATTAACATTAAAGCTAAATCTGATTGGGTTGGCAAAAATTAGCACCATTTTAAACTAAGAACTTTTATGACTAACCTGTACAAAAATCGCTTTTAAATACAAAATTAAAAATTTAAATTTGTCAGAAAGACCCTTCCAATTTATGATTGCGGCAACAATAAGCTTCATTGTTCCCTGTAATTCTGCTGCTTCCAGCTGCCTTTTAGGGTATGTAACTCATGGCAAATTGTGCCGCAAGTGTGGTGATCTTGTCTTAATTGGGCAGAAGACATGTTGATGCAGCAGTAGACTGACCATGAGCAAATCGAAACAGGCGACAAAAAATCTATTAATCAGGGTAGAGGTCTTTTTCCCCCACCGGTGGACGTCCCATTCAATGGTTTTCCTTTCAATAGGGAAATAAATAATCAACCTTGTCCTCGTTCCAGATTCCGATGTGGGGCTGTGTAACCTGTACCTTGGAAACTGCAAAGAAAGGCAACTGGTTAACAAATTCCCTCTGCCAATGTTTGGAGATCCCTCAGCATAAAATGAAGGGAGGAGGGACTTTGTGGCTCTTTAGGTTCCTAGGTTCCCTACTTACTACTTGCAAGAGAATTGGTTGTTGTGGGTGGTTTGGTTGGTCACAACAGTCAGCTCTGTGTTCTGGCTTCTCTCTCTCTGCTGCGCTGCACCATGGCAGCAGGCCTGCATCTGCACAGCTCTTTGGGGTGCGTGCAAGGCGAGCCATCTCCCGTGTTTGACCAATTCTATTTTGTGTGTTGGGCAATAATGGTTATCAAAAGATGCACGTGTGCACTTTGTTTCTAACTGGGAATGGTACAGAAAGAACTACATAAAGTAGAATATAGCACAATCTCCTAGGTCGGATTTAAAAATTACAGTCCCGGGGTCTTAGGGAGCTAAGTTCAGTTTTATCTCGGCCATAGTTTCTTTTTTTTGCTGATTCCCCTCATGTCGGGAAGAGGTTGCCACTGGGATTGGAAAAAGGTTGATGTTATTCCAATAGATTCAAAAAGGGTGTAGTCGTTAACAGGCGGTGTGGTAATTACGCTGTAAGTTGTAAACTCATTGGTGGGGCGAAGAAGAAAGGAAAGTTAATAAGGAGACAATTCTAGAATATGTTTTAAGGGTACGGACATTATAAGAGTAAGGGGGGGGGGGGGGGGGGGGGGGGGGGGGGGGGGGAGGGGTGTGTGGGGGGAGTGGGTGGGGGGGGGGGGGGGGGGGGGGGGGCGGGGGGGGGGGGGGGGGGGGGGGGGGGGGGGGGCGGGGGGTGGGGGTGAGGGGTGGGGGGTGGGGGCGGGTGTGGTTAGTGGGGTTTTTTTATGGGGGGTGGTGGGAGGGGTTGTGTGGTTTTTTTTTTTTTTTTTTTTTTTTTTTTGTTTTTTTTTTTTTTTGTTTTTTTTTTTTTTTTTTTTTTTTTTTTTAGTTTTTTTTTAGTTTTTTTTTTCTTTTTTTTTTTAACCAGCATGGATTTAGGAAGAATAGATCTTGTCAAACTAACTTGCTTGTTTATGGAAAGTAAGTAAGATTAGAAATTTAGACTCTGGCATAGCAGTAGATGTAGTTACTTGGATTTTGAAAAGGCTTTGATACAGTCCCCCTTAGGCGACTAATGTATAAGAGAAGGTCTGTGGTCTGGGAAAGCACATTTGTACATGGATATACAGTGGTTTGCAAAGTATTCGGCCCCCTTGAAGTTTTCCACATTGTCACATTACTGCCACAAACATCAATCAATTTTTGGAATTCCATGTGAAAGACCAATACAAAGTGTGTGTACACGTGAGAAGTGGAACGAAAATCATACATGATTCCAAACATTTTTAACAAATCATAAACGGGGTGTGCGTAATTATTCAGCCCCCTTTGGTCTGAGTGCAGTCAGTTGCCCATAGACATTGCCTGATGAGTGCTAATGACTAAATAGACTGAACCTGTGTGTAATCTAATGTCAGTACAAATACAGCTGCTTTGTGACGGCCTCAGAGGTTGTCTAAGAGATCTTGGGAGCAACAACACCATGAAGTCCAAAGAAAAAACCAGACAGGTCAGGGATAAAGTTATTGAGAAATTTAAAGCATACAGGAGTATGGCACAACTGTAAACCTACAAAGACAAGGCCGTCCACCTAAACCCACAGGCCGAACAAGGAGAGCGCTGATCGAAATGCAGTCAAGAGGCCCATGGTGATCTGGGAGGATGAGCTGCAGAGATCTACAGCTCAGGTGGGGGAATTGTCCATAGGACAACTATTAGTCGTGCACTGCACAAAGCTGCCCTTTATGGAGAAGTGGCAAGAAGAAAGCCATTGTTAACAGAAAAGCATAAGAAGTCCCGTTTGCAGTTTGCCACAAGCCATTTGGGGGACACAGCAAACATGTGAAAGAAGGTGCTCTGGTCAGATGAGACCAAAATGGAACTTTTTGGCCAAAATGCAAAACGCTATGTGTGGCGAACGAAAAAACTAACAATACACCACTCAGAACACACCGTCCCCAATGTCAAATATGGTGGGTGGCAGCATCATGCTCTGGGGGTGCTTCTCTTCAGCAGAGACAGGGAAGCGGTCAGAGTTGATGGGAAGATGGATGGAGCCAAATACAGGGAAATCTGGAGAGAAAACCTCTTGGAGTCCAGCAAAAGACTTGAGACGGGCAGAGGTTCACCTTCAGCAGGACAACGACCCTTAACATAAAGCCAGGGCAACAATGGAATGGTTTAAAACAAAACATATCCATGTGTCAGAATGGCCCAGTCAAAATCCAGATCTAAATCCAATCGGAATCTGTGGCAAGGTCTGAAAAATGCTGCTCACAAATGCTGTTCATCTAATCTGACTGAGCTGGAGCGTTTTGCAAAGAAGAATGGGCAAGGATTTCAGTCTCTAGATGTGCAAAGCTGGTAGAGACATACCCTAAAAGACTGACAGTGTAATTGCAGCAAAAGGTGGTTCTACAAAGTATTGTCTCAGGGGGCTCAATAATTACAACACACCCACTTGCAGTTATTGATTTGTTAAAAATGTTGGAATCATGTATGATTTTTGTCCACTTCTCACATGTACACCACTTTGTATTGGTCTTTCACGTGGAATTCCAATAAAATTGATTCATGTTGTGGCAGTAAGTGACAATGTGAATGTGGAAAACTTCAAGGGGCCGACAATACTTTTGCAAACCACTGTAAAATTGGTCATGAATAAGATGCAGAAGGTAGTTGTTAATGGGGCTTCATCATTATGGACTAAAGTGCTAAGTGGGGTGCCACAGGGTTTTGTCTTTGGGCCGCATCTATTTAATCTATTTATTAATGATTTGGAAGTGGGTATTCAGCAAGGATAAGAATCCCAATTGGACAGTCCAAGGCGGGCGGAACACTCGTTACCCAAACACCGGGGGAGAAGTGAAGAAGCCAGGAGAAGGTGCCAGAGGTCACTATCCCACCCTCCCCTCCCTATGCTATTATTTAAATAAAAATGTTGTTTTTAGGCAATATACAGTTACTTTAAGTAAGATGGAAATGGATGGTATACTCATTTGTCGCAGCTGGTGGTAAGCTGGAATGCAGCCAACTGTGCTCTTGCGAGACAGATAGGATTTTGGCTCTTTATGTAGGTGGCTCAAAAGATAGTGCTGGCTAGTTATGTTGAAAGTATATGCTAATGCTGCGTTAAAAAGAAGCTGCGGCCCTTACTCCAACTAAATCTGGGTCTAGTATTTTGTATAGTGTTGTTTATTGGTTAATTAACAAATTGTCGCTTGCCCATACCAGTGACAGACAAAGATAAATCCCTAAAAAGTTATATGTGTGAGTTCTAATAAGCTGTGTATGCACAGTGGGTTCCAATAGTGATGCCTGTTCCCCTACCATGAATATTCTAACAAATAAATCTACCAAGTGAGGTTCAGAAAATCAATCACTATCACATCTTATAAAAGTTCCAAGAACAAAAAGATATTGATATGTAATTACAGCAGCATTCAAGGTAGTGAAATCTAGAAGCAATTATGCTCAGTGAGAGGAAACTGAAGTGGACAACTGATTAGAGAAGATAAATGAATTCACATTAATAGATTTAATTAGCTAGAAGTACATAATCAGTATCTAGGAAAATTAGAAATCTGTGGAGGGCTCTTTTAAAATACCACAAATAAATTCAATCTCCATGAGTGATTTAAAAACCCATTCATAAAGTACCAAATACCTAAAGACAGATGGCAAAGGGGGATACTTTATAAAAAGCAGGGCTGGTACACACCATAAGATTGTTTGCCCCGGCCAACTGTTCACCACTAGTTAACCGTGAACGATTGTGTATTCCATAGGGGACTGCAAGATCATCCATGATTTACTGCCATACCGATTGTAGTAACTGCAGGATCACCCAATAGTGTCCCATAAGGAGGCCATACATATGCGCGGATTACACTGGAATGCATTTAGTATGTGTATCGGTCGCCAAAACATATTGCCTCCCTCAGAGCAAGACCAGCAGCAGCAAGGTCAGCGTAAATCATAATACAATAGCATGTTGTTGGACATTTTCATCCCACCATGCCGATACTCTGCTAATCCTTTTGGATCCTATACTTTAACTGTACTGTCCCTTGACTAGCTGCTGCTGTTAACCACCTAACAGCCAATGAGAGAAATGACTGTATGGACATTTTAATAAATTGAGCCTAGTAAAAAAAAGGGCTTAAAATAGCAACAAACTACTGAACTCAGCAGGGCATAGCAAAAGGAACTAAACCAACTGTTTCCCCCCAAAATAAAGGTGAACATGTGGAATATAAAATAAGGAGAGGGAGGTAATATAAAAAATAGATTGTGTGTTTCACTGAACTCTATTTAACCTTACTGGGTTACTTTTAATGGTTAGTTAATATTATAGACACTACTGCTTAAAGGGCATGCTCTACCCCCAAAACTATAATCCCCCCAGTAATGGCCCCACCATGTGTGTAGTGTAATCCTTACCTCACATCCAGCTCCATAGGGTTCTCCGTAGACCCCCCTAAAGTCCCAAAAAAATGTCCACTAGGAGGCTAACAGGGCTCTCCTGCCGCTACCTTGCCTCCGGTAGATATTTGTCATGCGTACTGCAGCCCATCTCCCCCCTCCCTCCCCCTCCCTCTCCCTCCCGTTTCTACTATCCTCCCCCCTAGCGTAAAACCCCCTTAATATGCTGCTCCCGCATGTCTGGCAGCCCCAACCGCATGGTTTGTATTTCCAAAAGCTCCCCAAACTCTTACTTACCTCTCCTCTTCCTCCTCTGCACTGAATGACCGGCAGCCGCGTCTTGATTGGTGGCGCAAAGCAATCACAGACGCGACTGCCGGTCCCGCCCCTCTGCTGGGGAGCTTTTGGAAAATACAAACCATGCGGTTGGGGCACACAGACATGGGGGAGCAGCATATCAAAAACTATTTTAAGGGTGGACATGCCCTTTAAGAATCTTTTACTTCATACAAAATGAATATATTTTAAAGTATATTATGGTGAACATTTTTACAAATATTGTGTTTTTTTTTAAGGTATTGGACATTCAAACTCCTTCAGTATATAAACACACAAAAAGTGATTAATATTATGATAAAATACATAGAACAAAGAAAGAAGGTGTAGCTAGTCACTAAGGTGTGAATCTCACATGTCTACAGTCCCTAAAATTAGTGCATATCATATGCTTACCTCAGGTAACACTAACTGAAAGAGGACTGAGCTCAGATTGCATTTTTGTTCTTCATTTTACAAATCATTATGCTAACTGTCAGGAAACACAGAAAAAATGTTCAAAAATATGATCTATTTTTTAGATATGTAACTAAATATGTAACAGAATGGGCATGTTATCAAAATTGCGATCATAATGCTTCTTTTAAACTGTTATTTATCATGGGTTTATAAATAGAATTTGGCCCTGGCACTGGTAATGATTTTGGCACTATCATTCTGGCCAAATACCATCAAGACCATCTGTTATTATGCACTTGTTTTCTGAATATACAGGTGCCAAGCAAGAAGCCAGCCTGTACAATGCAGATCACCTCTTTGCTTGTCATTTAAAAGATTTGTTATAAAGGGGAAAGACTACAATTAAATATTCTATTTTTTTGTATAGTATTATAGTTTTAGTTTTTATTACCTTATGTTTTTTCAATAATTATATTAAAAATTAGCATTTTGTGGCACATATAAAATACGTTATACTATAGTTCAAGGACACAACCCATAGATTACCAAGGGCACGGCCACACCGCGCAATCGCGTTGTGCATGCAATTTCTTTTATTGAGATCCGAAATTCATGTGATTGCACTTTTAAATGGGATCGATGCACAAAAAAAAACCAAATACGCGACAGTGGGGCTTAGCCTAATATTATAGATTTTATGGATGGAAGGAAAATTGTCCAAAAAGCTTTCAAACAATGACTGGCCAGCTGGCAGCTGGCTGACAGATTTTTACTAAATTAGAAAATGTTTTTTGCTTTTGGTGAATCTTCTTCTGAGCTTTTCTCGCTTATCTTGGCGACAAGAAAAGAGAAAGAAGAAGGAGAAGAAGAAGAAGACAGAAGGAAAAACGAAAAAAAAAAAAAAAATACTATACTCTATGATATCTGTAATTGGATCTTCTATAGTGTATACATAGGGGAAAAAAACACTTAAAGGGGAACTGTGGTCCAAAAATGACTGATAGGAATTGCTTCCCTTGGGAATTTTTACAATTTATTTCCATTGTTTATTTTGCATAGTTTTGAAGATATTTACATTTTTGTGTGTGATATGGCAGCAGCATCACCAGGTCCCCTGCACTTCCTGCTTCCTGCTCTGAAACTGTCAGTCAATCTGTCCTGAGTCTCCTCCTCCCCTTTGCAGCCCCCCTGGTCCTTCCCTCTGATGGACCCCATGGTCCCTCCAGTTGCAGGCCCCCCATGGCCCATTATCTTACAGCCCCATGTGGCCCTGCCCACTCGCAGGTGCCTAAGCCCGGCCCACGCTCGAGTGCATAATCCCCGCCCACCCGTGGGTGTCTAAGCTCCACCCACTTGTGGGTGTCTAAGCCCCACCCACTCACAGGTGCCGTGGGTTACTCAGACCCCCCTTACCTTCTCTGTCAGGACTTCACACAGCAGAGAGGAGAAGGGACTTCCTATCTCCCTCACACACTGAGGGAGTCTGAGGCTGTGCTCGCTGGCGGCACTGTGCAGGAGAAGCCTTAGGAATGTCACATGTCAGCCTCCCACCCATTAACTTTCTGGTCAGTCATTTCTTTATATCTTGGGATGTGGAGCACGTAGAAAGGTGGTTGATGGCTAGTTTTAAAGGTAGGCAACTAGCCTTTCATTTAAACGCTACTTTTTTGGAGACCACAGTTCCCCTTTAAGACATTTGCTTTATCGCCATCCCCCATAACTAACTTATCCCCATTAATTAAAGGTGCCACATTTTTAGTCCTCATCTTATTACAATTAATATACTTAAAAAAAAATTTAGGCTCAGTGATGCTTCGTTCAGCTATCCTAACTTCATTATTAATTTTAGCTAGTTTGATTGCTTTCTTACACACACTTTCTTTTTTTTTTTTTTTTTATTTAATTTCTTTTAGGGGGGGGGCTAAGGGGCCACCACAACTTGCTTTTGCGGATTTTCTTTTTTCTGCGTTTGCGTTTTTCTCAAATCATTGGAATCGCGGCAACGCACATTTTCGGATGCGATGCGATTTGGGTTCCGCATTTTAAATCGCAATCGCATTCGTTTTCCATATCTTAAAGGGCATGCCACCCTTCTTAAAAAAATTTTATATTAATATTCTCCGTGTCCCCCCAACCCCAACCGCTATAGTTTTAAGTTCAGAAAGTGCCCCAAATATTACTTACCTTCTCTCTTTCCTCTGCCGCACTGAAAGGCTCTCTGCTTGCGAGAAAATGCAAGCAGAGGAGCGGGACCGGCAGTCGCGTTCTGTGATTGGCTTAGCGAGGCCAATCTACGGACGGCTCGCGCTGTGCCGGGGAGTTCAGTGCGGGGGCAGAGGAAAGAGGGAAGGAGAGTAATATTTTTGGGCACTTTCTAAACTTAAAACTATAGCGGTTGGTGGGGATGGGGGGGACAGGGAAGATATTACTAAAAATGTTTTTACCCTAGTGGGGATGGAAATCTAAATCGGGAGGGAGAGGGGGAGGGGGAAGGGAGGGGAGAAGGGGGGGAAGAAAGGGCCTGCGTTGCACGGCATGCCCACACTTCTTCCCGGAGGGGGACGGAAGAAAAACCCAGGAGGGGGGCAGGAGGTTCATATATGGAGGGTCTGCATTAGTTACTTCCTGGGTGGGCGTTTTTGTGGGGAAAATTTTAAGGGGGGGGGAGGGATACGGGGGAGATTTGAGGCAGAAGAACCAGATGGAGCTGGGATGTAAGGTAAGGATTAAACTACACTACACAATGGGGCCAGTAGTGGGGGGGATTATAGTTTTGGGGGTGGACATGCCCTTTAATGAAAAAAATGCATGCGCAAACGCAACGAATCACACATGAAATCACATGCAATACCGTGTGCGTTTGTGTTGCTGTGTGGCCCTGCCATTAAAGGCTTTTACCGTTACCTCTGACTTAAATGCCTTTTTCTTCCTTTCCATTTGCCTCTTTACATCAGAATTCAGCCACATGGGTGTGGACTTATTTTTTTACATTTAAAATCCCCTTAAACACAGTCCACTTTTGTTCAGTACCTTTACCTGATAATACCTTATCCTAGTTGATATTCTGAAGAACTAGACGATCAGTGCTCTAGATCCCTCTATGCAACAGAGAGTCTGCTACACACATTACTCCCATCCCATCCTTTGACATTTCTAAACTCCTGCTGAAATGATATCCCACTAGGAGGTACTCTGTTACACATCCAGCAAAACCTGAAAAAAGCAAACCAGATCCTCCAATTCACTGAGATCCCAGAGGAAACTCCCCTCTGACACAACCCCACATATGCTATTCAGGCTTCCCTCCCCTCAGGGAGCCCCATTATATAATCTATAGGCATAGAATGTTCTCTCCTGCTCCCTTTCCCAGTTCTTCCCCCTTCCCATATTTATACACATATATATTATACACTGTATATATGAAAATACCATCCAGGAACTGGTTAATTAATATGTTAAATAATACAACTGGAATCTATATATAATCTCATATATATTTACTGTTATATACATTATGTATCTTGAGTAGAGATGTCCGAACTTCGCAAAATCCGGTCCGTTCGAGGATCCGCGAATTTTCGAAAAAACCCGAAAATTCTAAAATCCGCGAGCGGACCCATTAAAATGAAAAATACCCTCGAAATTGCGATATTTTTCATATTTTCGAAAATTTTCGAAATTATGGGTTTTTGCGTATTTTCGAAAATTTTCGAAATTACGAGGATTACATGTATTTTCGGAAATATGTATTTCCGAAAATACATGTAATCCTCGTAATTTCAAAAATTTTCGAAAATATGTATTTATGGAAATAAGATAAATCCTTGTATTTTCGAAAAATTACGAAATTACATGTTTTCTCGTATTTTCGAAAATTTTCGAAATTACGTGAAAACTCGTAATTTCGAAAATTTTCGAAAATACGAAAAATTCGCGACTCGGAAGTTCGGAAGGCGGAAAATCCAGAAAATCCAGAAAAATCCGCCGTTCACGAACGGGATAAATCCGCGGCGGATCCGGGTTCGGATCCGCGAACCGGCCATCCCTAATCTTGAGTTATATGATATAATTTGACTTTGAGGACTGCTGAACATTCCTGTATATTTTAAATAAAATAAGTTTTTAAAAAAGTGGTGGGTGGACATGCCCATGAAAAATAAAAAGCTCTTAAACTTTAAAAAAAATAATTTATAGACATACACAGAAATCAAGGAAGGTATAATTTAATGGTTATAACATTTATCTTTTTTATATTGCATATAAACAGGGTTATTCAATAAAAGTTCTTATTGTTTAAAATGGTGCTAATTTTGCCCCAACCAATAAGATATTAGCTTTCAAATGTTAAATAACATCTGATTGGTTGGGGCAAAATTAGCACTATTTTAAACAATAAGAACTTTTATTGAATAACCCTGATAGTTCTGTGTACATAGAAAGGATGTATGTTTAACTGGCAAGTTAGTAGACTAGCAGGGAGATTCAATAAAAGGTCTTATCGTTTAAAATGGTGCTAATTTTGCCCCAACCAATGAGATTTTATTTAACATTTGAAAGCTAACATCTGATTTCTGATTTCTGAATCTTTCCAGATTTCAAAGCATGTCACCCTAATGCTGTACCGTATATACTCGAGTATAAACAGTCCCGAGTATAAACCGAGGTACCTTGTTTTAGGTAAAAAAGAGAAAACACATATTGACTCGAGTATAAACTGAGGGGGTAGTATTTGCCACTTAAGATGTTAGGAAACTACAACTCCCAGCATGCTTTATTGCTGAGAGTTGTAGTTTTCAAACATCTTAAGTGGCAAATACTTGCAAATAGGGGTAAATCCTCCTTTATTTGTGCATACAGTATGCACAAATAAAGAAGGTTTTACTCTTATCTTTAAATATTGCCCTCCCTGGCGTCCGTGGTATTCTCCTACCTTGTCCGGCGGCCGCTCGCTCCTCGCTCCACATCCTCAGTGCGCATCCGGATGATGTCACTACTCGGCGCCGCAAAGTGAGAGGCATCGAGTATAAACCGAGGTAAGATTTTCAGGCTTTTTTTAAAGCCTGAAAACCTCGGTTTATACTCGAGTATATACGGTATTATAAATTCAAGAGAACATTTTTTAAAGCAATAAAGGACTTAAACTTTGCAGTGGGATAGGGAAAGAGGAAGCTAAACCCAACATTCCAGGTACAAATAGTCATCAACTTGACAAAAAGTGTAAATCAGAACTGTTCTATAGTCACAATGAAATTAAAACATTTGAAAGTAATTGCACCAGTTCCCTGTGTTAATCACACCTCTCTAGAAATTTTTGTATACATTCCCTTTCAGAACTCAACCAAACCCAATATATTTCAGAGCTCAAAGATTACCCTCAGACTGCCCTATGGGAATAGGGCACCAGGAAGACTTACTTTTTATTCCGGTAGCAGGAAGCAATCAAAACTGTAACACAAACAGAGAGGAGACGAAAGGCAGTCCAAAGTCAGGAAAGGGGTCAGGGCTGGCAGCAAGGTTCGTTGCTGAAGGACGAGCGAAGGTCAAAACCAGCAGATCAATTTGTTGGGGTAAAGGAGCAGTATACTGGATGGATAACTGAATACTGGCAGGGTAACTGGAACTGAATACTGGAAGGATAGCTGGTTATTGGAACAAGATACGTGCAGGGTAACAGGATACTGGATGGATAGATTGATATCTTAACTGGATACTAGAAGGGAGACTGGATATGGACACTGGAAGGATAGCTGGGTACTGGAACTAGATACCAGCAGGGTAACTGGAACTGCATACTGGAAGAACAGCTGGATACTGGATACTTTCAGGGGAACTGGATACTGGGATTGGATACTGAAAGGATACAGTAGCAGGATACTGGAACTGGATACTGACAGGAAAACTAGATATTGGAACTTGAAGGATAGCTGGAGACTGTCAATGCCGAACATAGAAGCACACCCTAGATAAGAGGAACCTACAAAGGCCACAAAGCGAAGGAAAGATTGCTATATGAATCTTCACAACAGCCAGAGTGATGACTTGACACCGGGAACACAAACTTGAGCTTGAGCTCAAGTTATCCATCTGCAAACTTAAGCTTATGTCACTGCTGTCAGTGTGCAGTCCTGCATCGCTGGACCATGCACACTGGTAAGTACATTACACCTATAGTTTAGTCCTTTTTTTAGCAAATACCTGCAATGTTGTCAAATGTTTGTTCACATCCAATCTAATCCTTTGACTAGGTCTCATAATTGATATCACTTAAAGAACAACTAAGGCCTTAGAATAACACTGAATCAGAACCTTGACATAAATATAGTAAACTGTGTCTCACCTCTCATTCTGATATGGTTGCTGGGAAATTAACTTTAATAAAATGGGGTTTGTGCTTTATTTGCCAGCATTTTAAAATCATGGTGAATGTCTTCTGCCCAATATGGCCATTTTGGACCCGTACAGCATTTCACACCCCCAATTTGTCACTTAGACTGTAATAACTCATATAAACTTACAAATTATTTTATATAATACATATCTATTTGCAAATGTGTGCATATTAATGTACAGTGGGATTTGTGTGTATGATTGCCTATGTGTGTGTATAAAGATAGATAGATAGATAGATAGATAGATAGATAGATAGATAGATAGATAGATAGATAGATAGATAGATAGATCTGTTAGCATTTGTTTGACATTGAGATGAAAAAATAGATATTTTTAGAAACATTTAATTTTCAGGAGAACTTTAACGCTTTTATAATTAAATGATTGTATAATATAGTGTATCTGCCTGAGGAAAACTAGAGGTTCAGGGAAGAGAACTAATACAGTACAGGAACCAAGTAGAATTTTCTGTCTAACATTAGAAAATCAGTTAATTTTTGTGCCTTCCAACATACAGCACAGGAATTTGTCTACTTTGTCCCTTTTAACAAGGATGAAGCATTTTAGGTATAGCCAGGGTATAGCAGATGGCAGGGTGATGCATTAACCCTTTAGTTATTCCTTAAAGGGCAAGTCCAGCCCTAAAATGAAAACTTACATACAGGTAAATCACCCCAAAAACCCTAAACTGTAATAATTTGAAATCTGAAATATATATGTCTAACCTGAAATCCTGCACAATGTCCTGTTTCCCCTGTTTCTGTTTCCTGGTTCTTCCAGTTAGCAACTGTCAATTTTGGATTTGGCAGTTGACATCACAGCCAATGACTGAATGTTAATCCCCTAGCTGCCTCTTCTGAGCATGCCCAGGCTCAGTAAAGGCTCAGTACAAGTTTCTAAATTGCTCAGTTTCCATGACACACCCAGAAGCATAGCAGGCATACAGTAATGAATTCATAGGACAAAGTATGATATATCAACATATTTTAAAGAGGCCATTCTTTCTAAAAGATAATCTTATGAGGGTATTATCAGTAACTCTCTACTGATCTTTTAGGATGGAACAAATAAACAGTTCATATATATTGTTTCTTCTTTTAACACCAAACTTTGTTACATATGTTCATACTCTTTGTATAGTTTACACAATTGTAATATTCATTTAGAACGTACTTGCATTACCAGCAACTGAAAACAATTTAAATTTAAAGCATGAAATGAGGATAAATTAGCAGTTGTGGCTCAGTGACTCAGATTGATGTAATCTGTACTTTTTCTAGTGTGCGCAGATGTTTTTTTGTATCAACGTTTTTAGGTAGATGAAATCACTGCATGAATGTAATTACTAGTGTAATGTTCATCTAACTTCTGGTATATATTGTACTCAAAAACTGAGTGTATATAAACATTTCTATAGAAGGAATGGTACTGTACAATTCATATAGTGGATTTCAATGTGCAGTTTTGTAAGCTCACTGGGCAGGGTCCACTTTCCTTGTGTAAATTAACTCATCATCTGTGTCCTTATATGTACTGCCCTTGTATGTTATATGTATAACTTTGTATCATATTTACTACCCTTGAATGTAACATGTATGACAATGTATTTTTAATGCGCCAATTATCAGTTTTGCAGTTTGTCAGAGAGCAGGCAGATGGAGAAATGGTCCAGATCCATGGTTATTTAGTGCTACACTACACTGTTAATAAACTGCCTTTGTAGTTTCCACAGAGCTGAGGAAGTAATGGTACCCACTCAAATAGCTTTGATGCTGCACAGAAGTTATATACTTGTGGGGGCATTTTTAAAAATGGGACTGTCAAAAACTTGTCGCAGTGTCTCTAGAAATGTTTTGGAAATGTTGGCAGCTATGGCTAGTCTTGCAGTATCTGCACAAACCCTTTCCAAAAATCCTGATTGAATTGTACACTAACCACTCTAATTTGTGTGTAATTTCTTTCTATCTAGTATAGTATAATATAATATAGCATAGTACGGTATTTGAGGTAGAATAAAGACATACTGTATGTCTATCTAGTCCAAAGACTTCAACTCTTATCAACTTTAATACTAGTAACATGTAACATTATTTTTAGAAACCCATCCAGCTTTTTTTTTTAAACTATCCAATAAACCTGCCATTGCTTTGTCCAATGGAAGACAGTTCCATTGTTTTGCCATTCTCACAATCGGGACCTGCCAGTGGAGCCGTTGATGGATCGTGCACAAGGTAAGTTTAACTCATTCGTTCCTGGCTCCTTCTAAATTAATTGAAGAACGGAAGGTAAGGCAATAGCTCCTTTACCCCCTATTCATCAATTAATGTAGTAAAAGAATAGTTCACATTCTGAGTGAACTATTCCTTTAAAGACTAAACTTCTTTTTTCCAGTCTAAAGGGATGTCTATATGTCCTCTGACATGTTCTATTGGTGAACAATGCACCAGATTATTGTTTGGCCCATTAATGTATTTATACACAGTGGTCATATCCCCACGCAAGTGCATTTTCTCTAGCCTGCATAATTGCATCTATCTTTTTATTAATATTCATTTAGCTGTCTGTTTACAGTGTCTAGTATTTGGCTATTTATAAAGTGGTCTAGTTTTTGTTATGCCAGAGAACTTTGGTCCTTGCTTAGCTGGGAAGAGGGCATGAAAAAGGATTTCTCTGTGTAACCTAAAGCCTCGTACAAATGTTGGATAATTTTCGTTCGATGCAGCCGATGAATGTTTAACAACATTATCGTTAATCCTCATAATTGAAACGACATCTGTACACACAGCAACAATAATCACCATGATAGTGGTTAGATATAGACATTCGTACCTAACGTAACGTTCCTATCTTCGCACAATTACAAAAGCAGAGCATGCACCTTTTATATATTTTTTCGTAGAACATTAACGATAATCTGGCGACCATGTACAAATATATGATAAACGGCAGAACAAATCCGCCAGGCTGATCGTCGTAAAAAGCCGACAATAGTTGAGAGTCGTTGGTCTTGGACAATCATTGATGCTATATTTTCGTACGAATATCGTGCAATTGCTCGTTCGTCGGCTGCATCGTACGACAATTATCCAACGTGTGTACAAGGCTTTACAGTATTAGTATTAGCCAAGGACACAGCCTAAAAGTCACAGTGCTCAAGTCACAGTGCTCATGGGAAATTTTAGATCCCAAAAGGAGAGGTTAGAATGGGAATGTAAACTTTGTAAACTTTTGTAAAATTTGGGACTCTGGACTCAAGAAAGATCTAAACTTAATGTGTCACTATGTCTCTAATCTTAATGTCATGTAAACGAAATTCATCTAAACCACCCAAACCCATTAATATCCTATTTATACCAGACCCTCCATGGACACTAGAGGTGAAGTGTATCTGATTGGTTGTTTAACCCTTACTAAATCTTTTATTACTGCCTGTGATTATTGAATGTGTATTTACTGTTTAATTTACAACAGCCATTGCTGTATAATATCAGAAAGTCTTTGTTCTTGTATGTATAAAATAGTGTGCTTTACAAGATTCAGTATTGTATTATGCCTGAAGAAGAAACCTAAGTGCTTCGAAAGCCTGCATGTTCAATCATTTCAGTTAGCCAATAAAAGGTATTATTTTATATACAAGATGTCTTCACTAACAGTATTAGGAAAGACCCATCATTGGCTTTTCTACCATTGCATTTACATAAGGCAGCTGACAATTGGTTTGTCAAGAGGGAAAAGTGGTCCTAGAGGCGGTAGCCTAGTGAGAGGTCCAAGAGAAGTGACTGTAAATAAGAGGTAATGAAAGGTGAGAAAGGGGTCCAGAATAGTAGAGAAAATAATTAAGAATGGAACACTTCAATTGATTTATAAAAAAAGATGGTATGATAGTGGTAAATGTAACCTTTTACTTGAATTGGATGTATTGTGCTTTTTCTAGTACTGCAAACGACACAGGCCCTGTAAAATAAGTGTATTAATATGTATGTAATATATCTATCAACATATATTTTCACAAGTCAATCATTTACCATTCTACCATATATATGAAATATGCTTATGGTGAGCTACTTATTAGTAAAGACAAACAGGGTTATTCAATAAAAGTTCTTATCATTAAAAATGGTGCTAATTTTGACCCAACCAATCGGATGTTAGCTTTCAAATGTTGAATGATATCTAATTGGTTGGCCCAAAATTAGCACCATTTTTAACAATAAGAACTTTTATTGAATCTCCCTGTTAATTTGTATATGCTAATAAATTATTTCTGTTTGCATTTATGTTTAGTGAGAAAAGGGGCCCACACACGCACACGCAATTTGGAGAAGCTGTAACAGTTGTGTGTTAATAAATAGGGGCTCTCAGAATTCAAACAATACTAGCAAGTGTTCTGCCTCTCTGATGATTATAGATTTGATTTAATCAGGGTAATTTGTTAGGGTTTGCGTGACCTCTATTTTCCCCAGGAAATGTAAATCTAAATGGCTAATGAAATATAAGGCGAACGGATTATAGATATAAATAACGGCACTATGTAGGAATCTCCTGATACGGAAATACACAATCAATTTTAACTGTAAATATTTCACTAAATACCATAATAATATTTACAAGGAGTGCAAGTATTGATATATTTTTGGTCATTCAAAAGTTATATATTTATTTTTAAATAAATCAGTTTATTATCCTACTGAAGTCACGTAGGAGCCAAAACACATTTGAGAGCGCGAGGCATGCTTGTGAAGGTTCTCATCATCCAGGTCATGGTATATCTGTTGTATTCAATTAGATCAACTGGACTTGAAATTAGTTTCTTGAAGACGTTTCGCTAGTCATCCGACTGGCTTTCTCAATTCAGAATGACTTGTACAAGAATCTGTGGCAATTATGTACCATGGAAAATCCCAATTAGCATATCACACGCCATAACACCTGGCTGTGAATGCTAATTGGGATTTTCCATGGAACATAATTGCCACAGATTCTTGTACAAGTCATTCTGAATTGAGAAAGCCAGTCGGATGACTAGCGAAACGTCTTCAAGAACTACATTTCAAGTCCAGTTGATCTAATTGAATACAACAGATACATTTGAGAGCATTGAGAGCTCCAAAATGTTTTTGGTTATTTGGCCCACTTGTAATTTTCTGCTAATTAAGAATACTTAAATCGCAAGCACTAACCTTTACAGCTGTTATCTCTAAGCCTTTCCTGATCACAATCTAAAACATTTGGGCCGGTAAGATTAATGGTCTGTCATTTTACCCTGTAGAAGCTGTCATTTGTGGAGTAGTGACAAGGTTCTAGGTGTTACTGCAATGCTGAAATAACTAACTCTACTGCTAACTCATATATTGTAGATGGTTTGGCATGACAATATAAAGTTGTTAATTATAGTCCAACCATGAAACACAATGCAGTTTACTGCTAACCAAATAAGAAAACAGTCTTTTCTTAAATATCTGCCTAACAATAAATAACATGTTTTTACTTATTAATGTTAATATCTCTAAACAGTTTACATGGTGTTTTTTTCATATCAACAAAGAACAATGAAATCACCCATAACTTTTAAATGATTTAATAACTCTTACAGTTATAAAAATACACAAAACTAGATTTCACCTAGTCATGTACCCTTTCTATTTTTATATAACTAACAAATGTAATAATGAAATTCCAGGTATGCCACCTCTCCCGGAAGTCACAGGAGTCTCCTGATTTCTGGGGTAGTCCTGCAACAAAGACGCAGCCTTCTCTCCTGGTATGCCCCTTACCTTAACCACCCCTTCAGGCCATAACTCCACCACCGCCCACCCCTTTGGCTACTAATTCTGCCTCAACCTAAATGACATCACCAATGTCACCTCTCCCTCACCACGCCCCTTGCCAGGGCTCTCCCCCACCCTGCCCAGAAGCCACATATGGCAGGTGGGATATCTAAAATTCCTGTTTGTCAAACTAATGCATTTCCACACTCCCCTAAAGGGAAATAAAGTCAACACTGTCCTAATAGACCAGCACTTTCAAAATAGTCTCAACTCAAATCAATTACCTATGCATACTAGGGGTCAGCTCAAATAATTAATCCCTCTGCTGGGTTTATTCCTTAAACTTTCATGAAAAAAAAAGTAATTTTTATCATTACATGTTAGCTACATGAATGGCAGAACAAAAATAAATGTATTAATTAAACCAAAATATTTATTAATTAAAACTTAAAAGACTTGGAATTTGGACCGTTAATCTCATTGATTCCTTAGTCCACTAACCCACCAAAGCAGACACAAAGAACAGAGATACATATACAGTTGAATACTTTTTGGAAACATTGCCAGACACCTGATTTAAAAGCTTTATCGTTGAATTTTGCGCTATGTAGCAGAAAATTGAAAGGGCAATATAATGTAAAATTACCTCATCCTTGTCTAAAAATACATGTAAGTGTGTGTTGGTGATGCCTTTAATCCAGTACTTGTTTTGTTTAGTCTTAGAATTCCACCTCCCTTTATTAACCAATGACTCCTTTTATCTAACATGACTTCTGTTAAGTCAACCATGCTCGGTATTCACTATGAGCACTCATAGTGTAACAGAAAAACTGCACACAGCAGAAGAGTTTATTATAATAAACACTTGATTGACAGCTGAAATGTAGATTCCATGACTAAGGTTGTCTACACACAAAGTAGACATTTTCACCTGACAGACCAATGTTTTCCAAATTTTTGGTTGGTCAGCAAAAAATATCTGCGTTACGTGTGCTGTGACTATCGGATTTCCCTTTATAATGATAGAAGTGCCGAACATTGCTGTGACCAATGATATTTTGGCCCGGCTAATTGTTCAGATGCATAGAATCTGTCTGCAAGATCCTGTTTGTCATCTTTTAAAAATCTGTACTGTGTGTACCCAGCTTTACACTTCTTCATTCCCCCGATTTCTGAGGCTTGTTTTACAACTCTAATCATCAGTTGCTTGTGCCCTACACACAGAAAAGTTCTTTTAATGGTAGGCATAGAAGCAGACAGAAGGGATCTGGAGGGAGGGAGGCAGGGGACAAGGAAGGACAACAAAACAAGGAAGAACAAGCATCCGGATGGCTCACAGACAGCTCCTTCTTTTCACTTTCTGGAAATTTGGAAAGTCACTCAGGAGACACCATAAGGAGCAGAGATGTACGGTAAGTATTTTTTCACACTACACAGTGGGGCTGGTAGTTGGTTAAATTTTAGTTTTGGGGATGGACATGCCCTTTAAGAATAAAATGTTCATTTCTTCCACTCTCACTGAAGATGACGCTTCTTCTTTAAGGACAATAGACTGAAGAAATGTGGACTCCAAACAAGTTGATTTTAAGAAAGGCCAGGTTCCTACCATTTAAATGAGCCATCGGAGGAATAGCCTAACTGGACCTCATGGAGGACGTGTTTTAGGAGAGCTCTGAGCTGGGGGACTAAAAACCTCTGTACCTAGGTGAAAAAAAGTTCCACAAACCTATTTCTGGCAAAGATATCAAGATGGGACCTACTAAGCACCAGAAAGAATCCAAAGGTGATCTGATGATTGCCGTGTATAAATACATTAACGGGCCATACAATAAACTGTCTGGGGCCATTGATCACCAATAGAGCATGTCAGAGGACAAGTGGACATCCCTTAAGACTTGAGAAAAAAGGTTTAGGCTTCAAGTTCGGAAAAAAGGGTTTTTACTGTGAGAACGGTAAAGCTATGGAACTGTCTTCGCGGACATTGTTATGGCATTTCATTGGTCAGTTTAAAAAAAAGGTAGATGAGTTTCTGCAAACAAGGAATGTTGTAAGTTACTGGTATTGATTTGATCCAGGGACATTTCCGATTGCCACTTGGAGTCAGGAAGGAATTTTTTCCCCCTTCATAAATTTGGTGGGGGGTTTTTTTTTGCCTTCCTCTGGATCAACATTTAGGCAGGAAATGAGGATATTGGTAGATGGGTTGAACTGGATGGACATATGTCTTTATTCAACCTTAAATACTATAACTGCCACTCAAATGGTTAACCCTCAATCAACAGACGCCAAAAAGACATTTGATTGAATAGACTGTCGATACCTAGATCTAATTTTGTAACAATTTGGCTTTTTATGGACCATTTTTGGCAGCAATTCATGGTTTATACTCTAACCCAGTAGCACAGGTATCAATATGGATTACTTTTACGACTCGTTTCCCATACACAACAGGAAATGCCAGGAATGTCCTCTATCTCCCTTCTTGTTCATTTATGTATGGAGCCTCTAGCTAGAAAGATCCGAGCTGATACCCAAATACACGGACTCATAATAGGCATTAAGGAATACAAAATGTCATTGTTTGCTGACGATGCTTTGTTCACAGTACAGAATTCCAAGGCCTCCTCCCCAACCTATGTACACAACTTTCTAACTGTGGATCGGTCTCCGGCTTTAGAAGAAATTACTACAAATCAACTATATACCCGATAAAATATCCACCCAGATAATGAAATTCCTAGAGCAATTTTGATTTCAAATTCACGTTTCGACGACGCACAGGCCGTCATCATCAGGATCCTGATGACACCCTGTGTGTCGTCAAAAAGTTGAAACAATAAAGACTGTTTGATGTTTAAACCCAGTGTGCCCGGGAACTATCTACATATGTTGAATTATATGGTGTGGAAAATGGAACTACACAATCTGGTGGCACCTGGATCATGAATTGATGTTTTGTTCCTGGATGAGTGCAGAAATCACTTTAGTAAAAAGTACTGTTCTGTACTGTACTGTGATACTTTTAATGGACTAACAATTTATTTTAGTAGACAAGCTTTCGAGGGATCAACCCTCTTCCTCAGGTCAGAGCAGTACTGATTGAAACAAGGTTAACAAAAGTAAGGAGCTAATTACATAAGATAACAAATAACTCCCCCCAGACAGATGAGCTTCTCCAGGGGCACCACCATGAGCAAAATGTTCACATGGCTTCATGAAGTGGCACCTCAAACATGTTCAATGAATGAGAGGTGCTTCAGTAATTTTTTTTCATTATTACATAGGCTGTTTATAATGCAAGTAAAGGACAATTGACACACACACCCCCCTTCTTAGCCCTACCCTGTCTCATAGTGTAAGTACTCAGGTTGAGGACCTAAACCGCTGGGTATCTAATTTTGTAGAATAGTTTGCTAAAGTTAGCTTTTTGAAACCGGCTCTGGCCCTGCCCCTACCCAAACCGGCATTTGATGAATGGAAAGGCAATCTTCCCATTGTGTATTCATTTTGGTCAATCCTGTCATAGTCTGGTACTATGACAATAGAGTCTAGAATGCAAATGACTTGAAGGCTCATTTTTTGGAATTAGTCCCTCACCGTGGGTAATATATGTGAGTTGGATCCTTTTTCATGGTTTAATTGCCTTTAAAGATTATTTTGTCCAACAGAGACATAGAGTAACTACATTGTAGAATTTAGCAAATACTTCCCTGTTCTATCATACTGTGTAATGTTAACAATACATCACGGCCAATGATACACGGCGTACAATCATATTCGGTGATAAAAAGATTCTGACCAGCTCGATAGGAAAATTATCATACTAGTGACAGCGGCCGATAATTGTAGAGTCTGTTGCCATCATTAAGACTGTCACACTGGAGCTTTTTCTCGTGCGCTAACGATCGCGCTTACAATCCGTTAGCTTGTGGCCACATTGAATGCACTGCGCTGTGATCTGTTTTTGAAGCATGTGCACTCAGCATTCTGTTTTTAAATCCCCAGGGGGTTGGCACTACTGTGTTGGTGATTTCAGGTATTTCGTCTGGATCATTTTCAAATATTCCAAATTTTTGAATTTCCAATTACTTTCGATTTTGATTTAAAATTCCGAGTTCTGTGAGATACAAAAGTTCTCTCTCATCTCTAGTCCCTATAATCGATCATATCAGAGGACACGGGACATCCTTTAAGGTTGGAAGAAGAAGTTTCATCTTCAGGTTAGGAAAGATTTCTTTACAGTGAGAACGGTGAAACTGTGGAACATCTTCCAGCAGATGTGGTAATGGTTTATTGAATAGCTTTAAAAGTGGGCTAGATAAGTTTCTAAAAACGAAAATTTTTGAGAATTACTAGTAGTAATACATACATACTGTAGATCTGGTTGATCCAGGGATACTTTCCGATTGCCATTTGGAGTCAGGAAGGATTCTCCTTCCCCCCCCCCCCCTTTTTTGCTGGAATTTTTGTCTTCCTCTGGATCAACTGTTATGTAGGGTTAAAAAGGAGGTGAAAAGGTTGTACTTGATGGACGTAGTCTTTATTCACACCTCAAATTACTATTTACATATATGTTACGCTGATATGACAATCCTACCCGCAGTATGTGTAGCCATCTGGATGATTGTTCTCTATGTTGGGAATAGGTTAATCGATAGAATATGTGTATTTCCAAAAATGGAATCTGTTATAGACTTACAGTAAAAGTCGCTTGTGTACGGCCACCTTTCCTTATGCAGAACATAGAATTCCAATGCAGAATACTGATCATTTGATCAAGTTATTTCTATTTCAGCTTTTAGAATTCACTAAAATGTCAAGGTTGAATGTTCCTTTTTAATTGCTAATTTTATTTAAACTTTTGCATCTGTTCTCTAGGTCTTGTAACATTTGCTAAGGCTTGACATTTTGTACTCTGCTGGTCATATATATCCTGTTAATGGAAGCTGAACTGTACAATTTCATTTTACATTGTGCTGACAGTGTGTATGTGAAGAATCAATAGTTCAGTGATTTTACAATCTGTTGTCTCAACCACAAGTAATAATGGTTTGTTCAAGGTTACATAAGTCTTGCACAGCAGGGAAAATCCCTGTGCTTTTAGACAAGTAAGCATACAGTATATGAATATACACAGTAGTCAGCACATAGACACCTATATATATACCAATGTTATTTTTTATTAAAATGTAAAGGTTTATTGTTTAATAAGAAAAAATAACAAACTATTTACCTGACAGTTGATTTTAAAGGACAATTAAACCCACCATCATCTGAAATCTAAATTATTACAAAACCTTAAACTGTACTTTTTTACATTGAAAAGCTTTGCAGCAGCTTAAGTGTCAGCATTGTGCTTTGCCTGTTTTTTGTGTTTAGTACTTCATTAGTTTACTTCATTCATTCACATGACACTCTGGCTAGACTAATAATTATTCATTTGTGGCTAAAGGTACCCTGCAACTGGGCAGAGGAAATAGAATTTAATTTTTTTAGATTATATGCAGTTTGGTAAAAAAAAAAAAAAAATCCATGTATAAATCCCACCCATATGATGTGTCAAAGATTAACCTATGTAATGCAAATTTGCTGTCCTGCATAGTGAACATAGTGTTACAAAGTACAGTTAAAAATATCAATTATCAGTTAAATCCATTTTAACATGTTGACTTAAAAATGCCCATTTCAAATCACTGTCAAATAGTGATGGTGGTATGTTGTGGTTTTATTAATGTTTAATAAAGGTTTTGGAACATATTTTTAATAGCCTAGAATGTTAGCGATTGGCACATTGTGATTATAGCCCCTGTAAGGGCACAAGATTTTTCTTCACACTAAAAATATATAGGAGGAAGAAACATCAGGAAATTCATCAATCTATTTAATGATAACTATAACAGCTAGTGGCGTTTGATGACCTTTATCAGCTCTGTAAACCCATATTCCACTATGTAAACCAAAAATAAAACCATGTTGGTTACAGTCATAAATGAAATTTAACTGAAAGTCTAAGATGTCTACTATAAATGTACTAATAGACTAGCTATGTTCACCCCAGGTGTGATTTTTTATTTTTTAATCTATTCATATCAACCCAGTTCCAAAATGAGTTACAACTGATTCAAACGGTAATTATTGTATTTACAATATCTAAAATGCTAAAGCCTCCAGGTACCCAAATTATTTCCTTTAAAGGGTATCTCCACTGCTCCTGTAGGTTTTATTGACACAGCTCCTTTACCTCCTGTTCTTCAATAAAACTGAACAGCAAAAAAAAAAATTTAGCAGTGGAGATACCCTCTAATTGTTATTACCTCTCTCTTTATATTTTATTAAGTATCAAACAACTATTAGAATATATGAATAAATCTGAAAATAACAGTGGAATTTAACATTTAACAATAAGCAACATTATTCTGTGCTACATTAATCTGCATAATAGTGTTCAGAAAAGGAAGCACACTGTGTTTGACTAAGCTATTTAGAACCATTTATTCATATATATAAAAGCACATTTATTACAAACACGTAACCAAAGTAAACTCATCTAGTAAACCAATTAAAATTTTGATTTCTTGTTGTAAGTACAAAATTAGTCTACAGTAAAAAACATTTCACGTACCTTTTTAACATATTTGATCTACAGTTCAATAACACGATAGGTAATCTAATAAGGAAAATTTGAACCCATTGTGTAAATACACTAACAAGCCATGGCCTATCTTTTGAAACTATTCAATATGCAGGAGTTTTAAATTAGAAAGAGACTGCATGTAATTTGTATTTAGGTTTTCTGGAGAATCCTCACTTTTCTGAAGAAACATCTATGCATGTCTAAAGTTAACCTATGAGCATCAAGGTAAATTCAAGGACTTCTGAACCACGTGCTCTTAACAGATCAGATTCTTTAGATCTCCTAATGCTATATTACCGTATATACTCGAGTATAAGCCGGGTTTTTAGGTTTAAAAATCAACCAAAACCTTGCCTCGGCTTATACTCGAGTCAATAGACACTTACCTTCAATCCAGAAGCAGCGGCGAGTAGTAGGCCGGCATTTCCCATTAGTTCTTCACGGTTGCACGATGACGTCATCCAGCGCACGCTGGGATGATGTCATCGCGTAGCCACAAAGCATTACTGGGAACTGCCGGCTCTGCACAGAGCGAGCGTAGCCGGCAGAGAGATGAAGACTGAAGACAGGTACGTAAGTGAGCTGGGGGGTACTGGGGGGAGGGCTGGGGGGACAGTATGCCATGCAGTAACCCCCAATACCTTTCTACTATAGGTGGTTGGAAACTACAACTCCCAGCAACCAAGCATGCTGGGAGTGTAGTTTCCAAACATCTACAGTGGAAAGGTATTGAGGTGGGGGGACAGTATGCCTACAGTAACCCCCAATACCTTCTACTATAGGTGTTGGAAACTACAACTCCCAGCAACCAAGCATGCTGGGAGTTTGTATTTCCAAACATCTACAGGGAAGGTATAGGGTTACTGTATACCCTCGGCTTATACTCGAGTCAATCATGGTTTTCTAATTTTGGAGGCAAAAATGGGTACCTCGGCTTATACTCGGGTCGCTTATACTCGAGTATATACGGTAGATGTGCTTGTGAAGGTTCTCATTCATTCAGGTCAAGGTATATCTGCTGTATACTTGTTAGATCAACTGGACTTAAAGTTTAGTTCTTGAAGACGTTTTGCTAGTCATCCAACTGGCTTTCTCAATTCAGAATTACTTGTGCAAGAATCTGTTAAAGTACCATTAACATATAACAGCCAGGTTTTAGGACCTTCCCATGCAAGGTGTGATTGCATTGTGGGGAGACCAAATAGCAGCTGCACCAACGTATGGCCCAGCACAGAAGAGCCATTTCCTTGGGTCGGACATAGCTGTGTACTTGCATCTTAAATAAAAAAGGCATACGTTTGAAGATTGTAATGTTAACATCTTGGCACCAGCTTAACCGAGAGCATCTCTGTGCTGTTATATGACTGGCTGTTAGCTTCTATTAAGCAAGTTTGCAGCTTCCTTGGTTTGATCTGTTGAGCACTACAAAGCATATGTGTCACCCGCATAGGTGAATTATGGGAGCTGGCCCCTAATACCCTTAGGTTAATTTCATAAATCACCAACTGCCACAGCAAAGAGAAAGATGAGGTACAGTTTATTGTATGTTTGTGAGTGTGCTGTTGGGACAATGTTGTGAGAGATCTTTTAACATATCCTCTTTTTCTTAGCAATGTAGAGTTTTAATATAATTTATGTTTACAATATTATTTTGATTTAAAAAATATTGCTATGATAATTAGAAACGTTAATTTTTGGCCTGCATTTTTTTTGCAAAAATTTTAAATTTCATGGCAATTACAAACCAGTGGATTTCATTGAGTGCAAGAAGCTTTCCAAAAGCATAACAGAATTTTTTAGATTAAGATTAAGATTATAAATGTAAAGTAGCCTCACAACAGATATGAACATTTAGAAATTTCCCATAAATTACCTTTTGCAAGAACTATTATTTGAGGAACGCGGCAAGATTTGAAAATATTTTTCTTTTATGCTTTCTATATTTCATTTTTATTTAGTTAATACACTGTGTATATTTGTAAGGATAAAAGTTTTTGTACATACAAAGGTTTATTTAAACCAAGAAAACTATTTGCATTTCTGAAACTAGGATCTTATAAAAAAAAAAGATCTTTCAAATTAAGGTGTAATCTGTAGATTACATTTTCTTGCAGAGGTGAACGAAAATATAGAAATTATTCTATTTCTGCCTGTTCAAACTTTCCCCTATAATTCAAATACTTCTGTTTAGAGACCAATACTTTTAATTAATATTCAACTTTTCACTTTAATTTTTAGTTGATTTAGTGCTTGTCCAACATATGCGTCTCTTACTAACCTGTTTTAGATGAGCTACTTATGTCTTGCTCCAGTAAACATAGGCAACGCATTTGCTTATAGCAGGAATCTTATTGGGCATCTATAATGAACTCCTCAGTGCAGAAATAGAAAACTAGCCAGAATGCCATAGAGAACATGAAGCAATAGAATGAAATAAAGGTACTTAGAAAACAATTATGGATAAATGTTCTCTTCTATCTATTAATAGCTTATATTTCACTTGTCTGGGATTATTACAAAAATAACTGAATGCAATTTGAAGTAATTTCTGAAAAATGTGTTGAGAAAATCTCAGATCAACTGCAGAAAGTCCATTTATAGGGAATGTAAAACAACAGATATTTGTTCTGCCACAGAGAGTGCTAGTTTTTCTCTAATAAAGAGTAAGTGTTTGGTGGAATCCCTGTAAAACTGGATCCAATACTTTGAGGCCTGTACCAAACAGGCAACAGTTTGACAGTATAAAACAGTGACTGTATAATGCTTAATACATACCTGTTAAACAATAGAAAATGTTTCACCAAAATCTGGAATACTGCTAATCCACAGCAGATCTGCATTACAGCGTCATTTATAACAATGCATCCAAATAAACTATTATAGGATAAGATAAATATACTAAAAATCACCAAATACCACCCGCAATAGAGTCCTGCATCGGGTCGGTACCCGCGGGCCAGGTGTCGGGTAGCCCGCATTGAGGTTGAACTGGTTGTGGGTCGGGTTCGAGTAAAGAGAACCACGGGTCGGGTAGAAGAATTCCAGACTGTAAAAAAGAGCAAGTGTCTGCATGGGAACGATAACGTGATTTCATTGGTCTTTGTAAATCCTTCTGGCCATAATGATCTATGGGATGTTGGATAATTCTATTAATGATAATAACAACAATCTACCACTTGATGAGATTCAGCTATAACTACAGTAATATGTGGACCTTCAGATGTCATTTTAAAAAAGGGCTGAATAATGTATATCCCAGCATTCCACTTCAGCCACTCACAATATCAGAAGGCATCTAGAGAGCTGTAGTTTTCAGACATTTAGATGCCTACAAGTTGAAGATCCCTATATTTTTTTTTGCTATGCATAAAATATTTATTTTAACTTTTAGACTTCCCTGTACAAATTTTAGGAAGACTTGTGTGTCGGGCGAGGGTACTTTTTTTTCGCTGTTGGTTCTGTGCAGGTCTGGAAAATTACACCCGTGCAGTACTCTAAACTGCAATATAGAGGGCAGCAAAATATATCAGGTAACAGTCTGCAGGTAAGTTTTATCAAATGCAGATACCCGGTTCAGTTATTTTCTCACATTTCCCTTTTTTTTCCTCAACTGTAAAATCGGAGACAAAATCAATGTGAATTTCAGCTAAAAACTGCAAAAATTTCAAAAGCTTCCAATATAAAAGCTTAACCCCTCCAATAAAACAGTATGCCACATTCATGGGTGTACACAGAGACATGGCTACCGACTAACCCAAAGGGGGACCAATGTCAAATGGCAGTTACAGCTCTGTATTTAAACAATCTGCAGTTTTTCCCACAAAACAACACCGTACCTCGAAATGCCCCCCACAAACTGGAATCTAAACACCTTCAGCTGTAGCTCATTCATTCATAACTTAATGGTGTGGGTGCATTTTTCGTAGAAGTTTGTACTTTTCTCTCAGATTTTGCAAAAAATTAGCAAAAACAACTTTCACAGGTAGAATCAGTCAAAACCCCATGGATATATAAAAAAAATTAACAAATATCAATCTCCCAAATGTCCTGAATCAACTGTATGCCATATGCATGGTTACAACACGCACATGGAAGCGACTAGCCACAAAATGAACAAGCACGATGGCTCAGAAGCAGTGAACATATTCGTCCAATTCCAAATTTGAACACTTTGCAGTTTTTCACAAAACACCCCCCTAACTCAGAAATATCCCCCACAAAACTAATCTACACACACTTCAGCTACATAATGCTGTAGTTCATTCATTCATACCATCAATGGTGAGGGCACAATTATCATTTTATGGTGTGCACTTTATTAAGCTGATTTTCTGAAAAAAACACTTCAAAGGCAGAAATCATGCTAAAAACCCATGTAAGTAAAAAAATTTACCAAATATTAATCTCCAAATGCTTATGAAGTTCTCATTTCCAGGTCATGGTAATCTGTTGTATCAATTATGATCACTGGACTTGAAGTTTAGTTCTTGAAGACGTTTTCGCTAGTCATCCGACTGGCTTTCTCAATCAGAATGACTGTACACGAATCTGTGGCAATTATGTACCCTGGAAATCCCAATTAGCATATCACAGCCAGGTGTTAAGGGCGTGATTATATGGCTAAGAGGTGTTATAGGAATGCCCAGAGTAAGGTGTCAAAACAGCATTGTACATGGCAGACAGATGGTGTCGAACCCCTCCACCTCTATTTAGGCTTGGTTTCTTTATTTTCACATAAATGGCACATCCATGCATAATGGACCTCCAAAGATACACAAGAAGGGGCTCCCACTAAACCTATAGTCAGCAGCATCAACTCTGTAACATACAAGGTGGCAAAATACCTAGCCAACATCTTAGGACCATTGGTGGGAAGTTCTAAGCAGCACATCCAGAACTCTCTGGATTTCACCACAAGATTGAAGATATAGTACTCGGTGCAGAAGAAAACTATGTGTCCTATGATGTGACATCTCTCTTCACCTGTATAACCCACCAAGGAGGCTGTTGTCATGGTAAGAAAACGGCTAGGCCAAGACAGCACTCTCACCAGCAAAACTGATCTCAACCCAGAACAGGTGTGTGTCCTTACTGGACTTATTTCAAATACAGGGATAAGTTCTATAAGCAAAAAACACGGATGTGCTATGGGATCTCCAGTTTCACCCATTGTAGCCAACCTTTACATGGAGGAGGTAGAAAACTGGCGGCTTAATACCTTTAAGGGCTTAGCACCCACCAGCCACTGTTCAGATATGTGGATGACCTGGGTTAAAATTCACCAGAGGAGATTACAAGCTTTCACAAGAACACATTATGCGGTAGAAACCAAAACATCAAATTTACAAGGAAGAGTACAAAACACAAACTGGCTTCTTGGACTGCTTGTAGAAGTCAGGGAGAATGGTAAACTGGAAGTAGAGGTTACAGAAAACCAACACACACAGATCAGTATTTGATGTTTGACTCCCCCCACCCTTTAGATCACAAGCTGGGGGCATCAGAACCCTGCAACACAGAGCTGAGAACATCCCCACTAGCACAGAGGCAAGGCTAAAGAATGAAACATCTCAGAGGAGCCCTTAAAACTTGTGGATATCCAGACTGGGCCTTTGTCAAAGAAGAAGAAGGAAGAAAAGAACATGAATACATACAGGAGTAAGGGGAAAAGCAGACAGAGAAAGAACATGGTCATCCCATATGTAGCGGGTTCTCCAAGAAATTAAGAAGAGTTTTCAAAAAACACCCGTATCCCTGTCTGCTTTAAACCGAGCAACACGCTGAGGCAGCAATTGGTACATCCGAAAGACCCAATCCCGAAAACAAGAAAGCGCATCATATACGCAGTGCAGTGCAGTGAAGAATGCTCTGATTTGTATGTGGGGGAGACCCAAACAACAACTGCATCAACGTATAGCCCGCACAGAAGAGCCAATTCCTCGGGTCAGGACTCAGCCGTGTACCTGGATCTTTAGGATAAAGGACATACCTTTGAAGATTGTAATGTTAACATATTGGCAAAGGAACGTGACTGGTTTAAGAGAGGTGTTAAGGAGGCCATTTATGTGAAAACAAGAAACCCAAGCCTAAATAGAGGTGGGGGGGTTCGACAACCATCTGTCGCCATGTACAATGCTGTTTTGACACCTTACTCTGGGCGTTCCTATAACCCTCTTAGCCCTACTAATCACGCCCTTAACACCTGGCTGTGATATGCTAATTGGGATTTTCCAGGGTACATAATTGCCACAGATTCTTGTACAAGTCATTCTGAATTGAGAAAGCCAGTCGGATGACTAGCGAAACGTCTTCAAGAACTAAACTTCAAGTCCAGTGTCTATTGAATACACACAGATAATCTCCCAAATGTCTGAATCATACAGTATGCCATATGCATGGTTACACACGCGGAGGACGTGGAATTCGTAATTCTGCGAAATCTAACACTTTTTGTCAGATTTCACAAGTGAGCCAATGTGCAGTGGCCAGATAACAGCAACTTTCCAGATTTTTCAATCTAAAAACCCCCTAACCATACCTATGGTCCTGCCTTACACACTTCGGATTTGGTTCCAAATTTAGAAAATGGATCCAACTACTATGCTCACACACAGGCCGTAATTAGAGTAAATGTGTGCATCTCCTAGTCGTTCCCCCTGGAAGAGGAACTAGGCAGGATGTCCTTTATCTATCTACTTGTTTGCTCTAGCATAGAGCCTTTAGCCATGAAACTCCGCCTCTTTACAACACATTGAGGGACTCAGACTAGGTGCCCACACTTCACTATTGAGTTTATACGCAGATGATATGATCTTATACCTTGCAGACCCAGAACAGTCTTTTCAATCCGCACACAACTTAATATCTGATTTAGTCCCCTATCAGGACTATACATAAACTGGAGAATCTGCACTCTCCCTGTAGATCCAAATAAGACATTCCCCTATCAGTTGAAACATTGATACTAGTGGTAAACAACTTTAAATATCTGGGTATCCAAATAATAATAATAATAAAATCCCCATTAATGGGCAAGATTAAACTTAATCAAATTATATTGCTACCAAATTTTCTCTATACACTTCAGCATAGTTTATTACATATACAAAAATCCTTTTTCACTAAACTCCAAAGCTGCTATTAACTTTCCTTGGGGCTCAGGTAGATCCAAAGTTCGGATTAGATCCTACAAAGGTTAAAAACACAGCACCGGGGTAGCCATGCCCGATTTCTACCTTTACTATCTAGCTGGACAACTAAAATACTATAACACCATGGTGTATCCCAGATAGCATAAATGCTTAAGACACAAATACTCATCAGTCTATGAAACTGAAAACCTACTGCATGCCTACCTCACTCCCGGCCCATCCCCTAATATCCTCGATTCAAAATCCAATGATCTTCCCTCCCGCAGGAGGACTCCTCTTCACACACAACAATCAAAATATGAAATCAGCTAATAAAATTCTTGATGTTGGAAGACCACTAGAACAACACACCCCTATGGCACACCCTCATTCCTTCCCTAGCTAAACATCTCAGAGGAGCCCTTAAAACTTGTGGATATCCAGACTGGGCCTTTGTCAAAAGAAGTAGAAGGAAAGAAAAGAACACGAATACCAACAGTGAAGGGGAAAAGCAAGACAGGAGGAAGAACATGGTCATCCCATATGTAGCAGGGGTCTCCGAGAAATTAAGAAGAATTTTCAAAAAACATCGTATCCCTGTCTGCTTTAAACCGAACAACACACTGAGGCAGCAATTGGTACATCCGAAAGACCCAATACCAAAACACAAGAAAAGCGACATCATATATGCAGTGCAGTGCAGTGAAGAATGCTCTGATTTGTATGTGGGGGAGACCAAACAGCAACTGCATCAACGTATGGCCCAGCACAGAAGAGCCAATTCCTCGGGTCAGGACTCAGCCGTGTATCTGCATCTTAAGGATAAAGGACATACCTTTGAAGATTGTAATGTTAACATACTGGCGAAGGAACGTGACTGGTTCAAGAGAGGTGTTAAGGAGGCCATTTATGTGAAAATAAAGAAACCAAGCCTAAATAGAGGTGGGGGGGTTCGACACCAACTGTCTGCCATGTACAATGCTGTTTTAACACCTTACTCTGGGCGTTCCTATAACACCTCTTAGCCACTATCTAATCACACCCTTAACACCTGGCTGTGATATGCTAATTGGGATTTTCCAGGGTACATAATTGCCACAGATTCTTGTACAAGTCATTCTGAATTGAGAAAGCCAGTCGGATGACTAGCGAAACGTCTTCAAGAACTACATTTCAAGTCCAGTTGATCTAATTGAATACAACAGATACATTTGAGAGCAATTGAGAGCTCCAAAATGTTATTTGGTTATTTGGCCCACTTGTAATATTTCTGCTAATTAAAGAATACTTAAATCGCAAGCACATAACCTTTACAGCTGTTATCTCTAAGCCTTTCCTGATCACAATCTAAAACATTTGGGCCGGTAAGATTAATGGTCTGTCATTTTACCCTGTAGAAGCTGTCATTTGTGGAGTAGTGACAAGGTTCTAGGTGTTACTGCAATGCTGAAATAACTAACTCTACTGCTAACTCATATATTGTAGATGGTTTGGCATGACAATATAAAGTTGTTAATTATAGTCCAACCATGAAACACAATGCAGTTTACTGCTAACCAAAATAATAGAAAAACAGTCTTTTCTTTAAATATCTGCCTAACAATAAAATAACATGTTTTTACTTATTAATGTTAATATCTCTAAACAGTTTACATGGTGTTTTTTTCATATCAACAAAGAACAATGAAATCACCCATAACTTTTAAATGATTTAATAACTCTTACAGTTATAAAAATACACAAAACTAAGATTTCACCTAGTCATGTACCCTTTTCTATTTTTATTAATAACTAACAAATGTAATAATGAAATTCCAGGTATGCCACCTCTCCCGGAAGTCACAGGAGTCTCCTGATTTCTGGGGTAGTCCTGCAACAAAGACCAGCAGCCTTCTCTCCTGGTATGCCCCTTACCTTAACCACCCCTTCACGGCCATAACTCCACCACCGCCCACCCCTTTGGCTACTAATTCTGCCTCAACCTAAATGACATCACCAATGTCACCTCTCCCTCACCACGCCCCTTGCCATGGCTCTCCCCCACCCTGCCCAGAAGCCACATATGGCAGGGTGGGATATCTAAAATTCCTGTTTGTCAAACTAATGCATTTCCACACTCCCCTAAAGGGGAAATAAAGTCAACACTGTCCTAATAGACCAAGCACTTTCAAAATAGTCTCAACTCAAATCACATTACCTATGCATACTAGGGGTCAGCTCAAATAATTAATCCCTCTGCTGGGTTTATTCCTTAAACTTTCATGAAAAAAAAAAGTAATTTTTATCATTTACATGTTAGCTACATGAATGGCAGAACAAAAATAAATGTATTAATTAAAACCAAAATATTTATTAATTAAAACTTAAAAGACTTGGAATTTGGACCGTTAATCTCATTGATTCCTTAGTCCACTAACCCACCAAAGCAGACACAAAGAACAGAGATACATATACAGTTGAATACTTTTTGGAAACATTGCCAGACACCTGATTTAAAAGCTTTATCGTTGAATTTTGCGCTATGTAGCAGAAAATTGAAAGGGCAAATATAATGTGAAAATTACCTCATCCTTGTCTAAAAATACATGTAAGTGTGTGTTGGTGATGCCTTTAATCCAGTACTTGTTTTGTTTAGTCTTAGAATTCCACCTCCCTTTATTAACCAATGACTCCTTTTATCTAACATGACTTTCTGTTAAGTCAAGCATGCTCGGTATTCACTATGAGCACTCATAGTGTAACAGAAAAACTGCACACAGCAGAAGAGTTTATTATAATAAGACACTTGATTGACAGCTGAAATGTAAGATTCCATGACTAAGGTTGTCTACACACAAGTAGACATTTTCACCTGACAGACCAATGTTTTCCAAATTTTTGGTTGGTCAGCACAAAATATCTGCGTTACTGTGTGCTGTGACTATCGGATTTCCCTTTATAATGATAGGAAGTGCCGAACATTGCTGTGACCAATGATATTTTGGCCCGGCTAATTGTTCAGATGCATAGAATCTGTCTGCAAGATCCTGTTTGTCATCTTTTAAAAATCTGTACTGTGTGTACCCAGCTTTACACTTCTTCATTCCCCCGATTTCTGAGGCTTGTTTTACAACTCTTAATCATCAGTTGCTTGTGCCCTACACACAGAAAAGTTCTTTTAATGGTAGGCATAGAAGCAGACAGAAGGGATCTGGAGGGAGGGAGGCAGGGGACAAGGAAGGACAACAAGAACAAGGAAGAAGCAGACATCCGGATGGCTCACAGACAGCTCCTTCTTTTCACTTTCTGGAAATTTGGAAAGTCACTCAGGAGAACCATAAGGAGCAGAGATGTACGGTAAGTATTTTTTCACACTACACAGTGGGGCTGGTAGTTGGTTAAATTTTAGTTTTGGGGATGGACATGCCCTTTAAGAATAAAATGTTCATTTCTTCCACTCTCACTGAAGATGACGCTTCTTCTTTAAGGACAATAGACTGAAGAAATGTGGACTCCAAACAAGTTGATTTTAAATGAAAGGCCAGGTTCCTACCATTTAAATGAGCCATCGGAGGAATAGCCTAACTGGACCTCATGGAGGACGTGTTTTAGGAGAGCTCTGAGCTGGGGGACTAAAAACCTCTGTACCTAGGTGAAAAAAAAGTTCCAAACAAACCTATTATACTGGCAAAGATATCAAGATGGGACCTACTAAGCACCAGAAAGAATCCAAAGGTGATCTGATGATTGCCGTGTATAAATACATTAACGGGCCATACAATAAACTGTCTGGGGCCATTGATCACCAATAGAGCATGTCAGAGGACAAGTGGACATCCCTTAAGACTTGAAGAAAAAAGGTTTAGGCTTCAAGTTCGGAAAAAAGGGTTTTTCACTGTGAGAACGGTAAAGCTATGGAACTGTCTTCCAGCGGACATTGTTATGGCAAGTTCATTGGTCAGTTTAAAAAAAAGGTAGATGAGTTTCTGCAAACAAGGAATGTTGTAAGTTACTGGTATTGATTTGATCCAGGGACATTTCCGATTGCCACTTGGAGTCAGGAAGGAATTTTTTCCCCCTTCATAAATTTGGTGGGGGGTTTTTTTTGCCTTCCTCTGGATCAACAGTTAGGCAGGAAATGAGGATATTGGTAGATGGGTTGAACTGGATGGACATATGTCTTTATTCAACCTTAAATACTATAACTGCCACTCAAATGGTTAACCCTCAATCAACAGACGCCAAAAAGACATTTGATTGAATAGACTGTCGATACCTAGATCTAATTTTGTAACAATTTGGCTTTTATGGACCATTTTTGGCAGCAATTCATGGTTTATACTCTAACCCAGTAGCACAGGTATCAAATATGGATTACTTTTACGACTCGTTTCCCATACACAACAGGAAATGCCAGGAATGTCCTCTATCTCCCTTCTTGTTCACTTTATGTATGGAGCCTCTAGCTAGAAAGATCCGAGCTGATACCCAAATACACGGACTCATAATAGGCATTAAGGAATACAAAATGTCATTGTTTGCTGACGATGCTTTGTTCACAGTACAGAATTCCAAGGCCTCCCTCCCCAACCTATGTACACAACTTTCTAACTGTGGATCGGTCTCCGGCTTTAGAAGAAATTACTACAAATCAACTATATACCCGATAAAGATATCCACCCAGATAATGAAATTCCTAGAGCACAATTTTGATTTCAAATTCAACGTTTCGACGACGCACAGGCCGTCATCATCAGGATCCTGATGATGACACCCTGTGTGTCGTCAAAAAGTTGAAACAATAAAGACTGTTTGATGTTTAAACCCAGTGTGCCCGGGAACTATCTACATATTGTTGAATTATATGGTGTGGAAAATGGAACTACACAATCTGGTGGCACCTGGATCATGAATTGATGTTTTGTTCCTGGATGAGTGCAGAAATCACTTTAGTAAAAAGTACTGTTCTGTACTGTACTGTGATACTTTTAATGGACTAACAATTTATTTTAGTAGACAAGCTTTCGAGGGATCAACCCTCTTCCTCAGGTCAGAGCAGTACTGATTGAAACAAAGGTTAACAGAAAGTAAGGAGCTAATTACATAAGATAACAAGATAATAACCCCCCAGACAGATGAGCTTCTCCAGGGGCACCACCATGAGCAAAATGTTCACATGGCTTCATGAGAGTGGCACCTCAAACATGTTCAATGAATGAGAGGTGCTTCAGTAATTTTTTTTCATTATTACATAGAGGCTGTTTATAATGCAAGTAAAGGACAATTGACACACACACCCCCCTTCTTAGCCCTACCCTGTCTCATAGTGTAAGTACTCAGGTTGAGGACCTAAACCGCTGGGTATTATCTAATTTTGTAGAATAAGTTTGCTAAAGTTAGCTTTTTGAAACCGGCTCTGGCCCTGCCCCTACCACAAACCGGCATTTGATGAATGGAAAGGCAATCTTCCCATTGTGTATTCATTTTGGTCAATCCTGTCATAGTCTGGTACTATGACAATAGAGTCTAGAATGCAAATGACTTGAAAGGCTCATTTTTTGGAATTAGTCCCTCACCGTGGGTAATATTATGTGAGTTGGATCCTTTTTCATGGTTTAATTGCCTTTAAAGATTATTTTGTCCAACAGAGACATAGAGTAACTACATTGTAGAATTTTAGCAAATACTTCCCTGTTCTATCATACTGTGTAATGTTAACAATACAATCACGGCCGAATGATACACGGGCGTACAATCATATTCGGTGATAAAAAAGATTCTGACCAGCTCGATAAGGAAAATTATCATACTAGTGACAGCGGCCGATAATTGTAGAGTCTGTTGCCATCATTAAGACTGTCACACTGGAGCTTTTTCTCGTGCGCTAACGATCGCGCTTACAATCCGTTAGCTTGTGGCCACATTGAATGCACTGCGCTGTGATCTGTTTTTGAAGCATGTGCACTCAGCATTCTGTTTTATAATACCCAGGGGGTTGGCACTACTGTGGTTGGTGATTTCAGGTATTTCGTCTGGATCATTTTCAAATATTCCAAATTTTTGAATTTCCAATTACTTTCGATTTTGATTTAAAATTCCGAGTTCTGTGAGATACAAAAGTTCTCTCTCATCTCTAGTCCCTATAATCGATCATATCAGAGGACACGGGGACATCCTTTAAGGTTGGAAGAAAAGAAGTTTCATCTTCAGGTTAGGAAAGATTTCTTTACAGTGAGAACGGTGAAACTGTGGAACATCTTCCAGCAGATGTGGTAATGGTTTATTGAATAGCTTTAAAAGTGGGCTAGATAAGTTTCTAAAACGAAAATTTTTTGAGAATTACTAGTAGTAATACATACATATACTGTAGATCTGGTTGATCCAGGGATACTTTCCGATTGCCATTTGGAGTCAGGAAGGATTCTCCTTCCCCCCCCCCCCTTTTTTGCTGGAATTTTTGTCTTCCTCTGGATCAACTGTTATGTAGGGTTAAAAAGGAGGGTGAAAAGGTTGTACTTGATGGACGTATGTCTTTATTCAACCTCAAATTACTATGTTACTATATGTTACGCTGATATGACAATCCTACCGCAGTATGTGTAGCCATCTGGATGATTGTTCTCTATGTTGGGAATAGGTTAATCGATAGAATATGTGTATTTCCAAAAATGGAATCTGTTATAGACTTACAGTAAAAGTCGCTTGTGTACGGCCACCTTTCCTTATGCAGAACATAGAATTCCAATGCAGAATATCTGATCATTTGTATCAAGTTATTTCTATTTCAGCTTTTAGAATTCACTAAAATGTCAAGGTTGAATGTTCCTTTTTAATTGCTAATTTTATTTAAACTTTTGCATCTGTTCTCTAGGTCTTGTAACATTTGCTAAGGCTTGACATTTTTGTACTCTGCTGGTCATATATATCCTGTTAATGGAAGCTGAACTGTACAATTTCATTTTACATTGTGCTGACAGTGTGTATGTGAAGAATCAATAGTTCAGTGATTTTACAATCTGTTGTCTCAACCACAAGTAATAATGGTTTGTTCAAGGTTACATAAGTCTTGCACAGCAGGGAAAATACCCTGTGCTTTTAGACAAGTAAGCATACAGTATATGAATATACACAGTATGTCAGCACATAGACACCTATATATATATACCAATGTTATTTTTTATTAAAATGTAAAGGTTTATGTTTAAATAAGAAAAAATAACAAACTATTTACTCTGACAGTTGATTTTAAAGGACAATTAAACCCACCATCATCTGAAATCTAAAATTAATTACAAACCTTAAACTGTACTTTTTTACATTGAAAAGCTTTGCAGCAGCTTAAGTGTCAGCATTGTGCCTTTGCCTGGTTTTGTGTTTAGTACTTCATTAGTTTACTTCATTCATTCACATGACACTCTGGCTAGACTAATAATTATTCATTTGTGGCTAAAGGTACCCTGCAACTGGGCAGAGGAAATAGAATTTAATTTTTTTAGATTATATGCAGTTTGGTAAAAAAAAAAAAAAAAATCCATGTATAAATCCCACCCATATGATGTGTCAAAGATTAACCTAATGTAATGCAAATTTGCTGTCCTGCATAGTGAACATAGTGTTACAAAGTACAGTATAAAAGATATCAATTATCAGTTAAATCCATTTTAACATGTTGACTTAAAAATGCCCATTTCAAATACTGTCAAATAGTGATGGTGGTATGTTGTGGTTTTATTAATGTTTAATAAAGGTTTTGGAACATATTTTTAATAGCCTAGAATGTTAGCGATTGGACACATTTGATTATAGCCCCTGTAAGGGCACAAGATTTTTTCTTCACACTAAAAATATATATAGGAGGAAGAAACATCAGGAAATTCATCAATCTATTTCAATGATAACTATAACAGCTAGTGGCGTTTGATGACCTTTATCAGCTCTGTAAACCCATATTCCACTATGTAAACCAAAAATAAAACCATGTTGGTTACAGTCATAAATGAAATTTAACTGAAAGTCTAAGATGTCTACGTATAAATGTACTAATAGACTAGCTATGTTCACCCCAGGTGTGATTTTTATTTTTTAATCTATTCATATCAACCCAGTTCCAAAATGAGTTACAACTGATTCAAACGGTAATTATATGTATTTACAATATCTAAAATGCTAAAGCCTCCAGGTACCCCAAATTATTTCCTTTAAAGGGTATCTCCACTGCTCCTGTAGGTTTTATTGACACAGCTCCTTTACCTCCTGTTCTTCAATAAAACTGAACAGCAAAAAAAAAAAAATTTAGCAGTGGAGATACCCTCTAATTGTTATTACCTCTCTCTTTATATTTTATTAAGTATCAAACAAACTATTAGAATTAAATATGAAATAATACTGAAGAATAACAGTGGAATTTAACATTTAACAATAAGCAACATTATTCTGTGCTACATTATGATCTGCATAATAGTGTTCAGAAAAGGAAAGCACTGTGTTTGACTAAGCTATTTAGAACCATTTATTATTCATATATATAAAAAGCACATTTATTACAAACACGTAACCAAAGTAAACTCATCTAGTAAACCAAATTAAAATTTTGATTTCTTGTTGTAAGTACAAATAATTAGTCTACAGTAAAAACATTTCACGTACCTTTTTAACATATTTGATCTACAGTTCAATAACACGATAGGTAATCTAATAAGGAAAATGTGAACCCATTGTGTAATACACTAACAAGCCATGGCCTATCTTTTGAAACTATTCAATATGCATGAGTTTTAAATTAGAAAGAGACTGCATGTAATTTGTATTTGAGGTTTTTCTGGAGGAATCCTCAACTTTTCTGAAGAAACATCTATGCATGTCTAAAGTTAACCTATGAGCATCAAGGTAAATTCAAGGACTTCTGAAACCACGTGCTCTTAACAGATCAGATTCTTTAGATCTCCTAAATGCTATATTACCGTATATACTCGAGTATAAGCCGAGGTTTTTAGGTTTAAAAATCAACCTAAAAACCTTGCCTCGGCTTATACTCGAGTCAATAGACACTTACCTTCAATCCAGAAGCAGCGGCGAGTTAGGCCGGCAGTTCCCAGTAGTTCTTCACGGTTGCACGATGACGTCATCGCGCACGCTGGCGGGATGATGTCATCGCGTAGCCACAAAGCATTACTGGGAACTGCCGGCTCTGCACAGAGCGAGCGGTAGCCGGCAGAGAGATGAAGACTGAAGACAGGTACGGTAAGTGAGCTGGGGGGGTACTGGGGGGAGGGCTGGGGGGACAGTATGCCATGCAGTAACCCCCAATACCTTTCTACTATAGGTGGTTGGAAACTACAACTCCAGCAACCAAGCTGCTGGAGTTGTAGTTTCCAACCCCTACAGTGGAAAGGTATTAGGGTGGGGGACAGTATGCCATACAGTACCCCCAATACCTTTCTACTATAGGTGGTTGGAAACTACAACTCCCAACCAAGCATGCTGGGAGTTGTAGTTTCCAAACATCTACAGGGGAAAGGTATTAGGGTTACTGTATACCCTCGGCTTATACTCGAGTCAATCATGGTTTTCTAATTTTGGAGGCAAAAATGGGTACCTCGGCTTATACTCGGGTCGGCTTATACTCGAGTATATACGGTAGATGTGCTTGTGAAGGTTCTCATTCATTCAGGTCAAGGTATATCTGCTGTATACTGTTAGATCAACTGGACTTAAAGTTTAGTTCTTGAAGACGTTTTGCTAGTCATCCAACTGGCTTTCTCAATTCAGAATTACTTGTGCAAGAATCTGTTAAAGTACCAATTAACATATAACAGCCAGGTGTTAGGGACCTTCCCATGCAAGGTGTGATTGCATTGTGGGGGAGACCAAATAGCAGCTGCACCAACGTATGGCCCAGCACAGAAGAGCCATTTCCTTGGGTCAGGACATAGCTGTGTACTTGCATCTTAAATAAAAAAGGCATACGTTTGAAGATTGTAATGTTAACATCTTGGCACCAGCTTAACCAGGAGCATCTCTGTGCTGTTATATGACTGGCTGTTAGCTTCTATTAAGCAAGTTTGCAGCTTCCTTGGTTTGATCTGTTGAGCACTACAAAGCATATGTGTCACCCAGCTAAGGTGAATTATGGGAGCTGGCCCCTAATACCCTTAGGTTAATTTCATAAATCACCAACCTGCCACAGCAAAGAGAAAGATGAGGTACAGTTTATTGTATGTTTGTGAGTGTGCTGTTGGGACAATGTTGTGAGGAGTCTTTTAACATAGCATCTACTTTTCTTAGCAATGTAGAGTTTTAATATAATTTATGTTTACAATATTAATTTTGATTTAAAAAATATTGCTATTGATAATTAGAAAACGTTAATTTTTGGCCTGCAATTTTTTTGCAAAAATTTTAAATTTCATGGCAATTACAAACCAGTGGATTTCATTGAGTGCAAGAAGCTTTCCAAAAGCATAAAGCAGAATTTTTTAGATTAAGATTAAGATTATGAAAATGTAAAAGTAGCCTCACAACAGAAGTAGAACATTGTAGAAAATTTCCCATAAATTACCTTTTGCAAAGAACTATTATTTGAATGGAACGCGGCAAGATTTGAAAATATTTTTCTGTTTATGCTTTCTATATTTCATTTTTATTTAGTTAATACACTGTGTATATTTGTAAGGATAAAAGTTTTTGTACATACAAAGGTTTATTTAAACCAAGAAAACTATTTGCATTTCTGAAATCTAGGATCTTATAAAAAAAAGAAAGATCTTTCAAATTAATGTGTAATCTGTAGATTACATTTTCTTGCAGAGGTGAACGAAAATATAGAAGATTATTCTATTTCTGCCTGTTCAAACTTTCCCCTATAATTCAAATACTTCTGTTTAGAGACCAATACTTTTAATTAAATATTCAACTTTTCACTTTAATTTTATGTTGATTTAGTGCTTGTCCAACATATGCGTCTCTTACTAACCTGTTTTAGATGAGCTTACTTATTGTCTTGCTACAGTAACACATAGGCAACGCATTTGCTTATAGCAGGAATCTTATTGGGCATCTATAATGAACTCCTCAGTGCAGAAATAGAAAACTAGCCAGAATGCCATAGAGAACATGAAGCAATAGAATGAAATAAAGGTACTTAGAAAACAATTATGGATAAATGTTCTCTTCTATCTATTAATAGCTTATATTTCACTTGTCTGGGATTATTACAAAAATAACTGAATGCAATTTGAAGTAATTTCTGAAAAAATGTGTTGAGAAAATGCTCAGATCAACATGCAGAAAGTCCATTTATAGGGAATGTAAAACAAACAGATTATTTGTTCTGCACAAGAGAGTGCTTAGTTTTCTCTAATAAAAGAGTAAGTGTTTGGTGGAATCCCTGTAAAACTGGATCCAATACTTTGAGGCCTGTACCAAACAGGCAACAGTTTGACAGTATAAACAGTGACTGTATAATGCTTAATACATACCTGTTAAACAATAGGAAAATGTTTCACCAAAATCTGGAATACTGCTAATCCACAGCAGATCTGCATTACAGCAGTCATTTATAACAATGCATCCAAATAAACTATTATAGGATAAGATAAATATACTAAAAATCACCAAATACCAACCGCAATAGAGTCCTGCATCGGGTCGGGTACCCGCGGGCCAGGTTCGGGTAGCCCGCATTGAGGTTGAACTGGTTGTGGGTCGGGTTCGAGTAAAGAGAACCACGGGTCGGGGTAGAAGAATTCCAGACTGTAAAAAAGAGCAAGTGTCTGCATGGGAACAGATGACGTGATTTCATTGGTCTTTGTAAATCCTTCTGGCCATAATGATCTATGGGATGTGGATAATTCTATTAATGATAATAACAATCTACCACTTGATGAGATTCAGCTATAACTACAGTAGATATGTGGACCTTCAGATGTCATTTTAAAAAAGGGCTGAATAATGTAACTCCCAGCATTCCACTTCAGCACTCACAATATCAGAAGGCATCTAGAGAGCTGTAGTTTTCAGACATTTAGATGCCTACAAGTTGAAGATCCCTATATTTTTTTTGCTATGCATAAAATATTTATTTTAACTTTTAGACTTCCCTGTACAAATTTTAGGAAGACTTGTGTGTCGGGCGAGGGTACTTTTTTTTCGCTGTTGGGTCTGGTGCAGGTCTGGAAAATTACACCCGTGCAGTACTCTAAACTGCAATATAGAGGGCAGCAAAATATATCAGGTAACAGTCTGCAGGTAAGTTTTGATCAAAATGCAGATACCCGGGTTCAGTTATTTTCTCACATTTCCCTTTTTTTTCCTCAACTGTAAAATCGGAGACAAAATCAAATGTGAATTTCAGCTAAAAACTGCAGAGGAAATTTCAAAAGCTTCTCAAATATAAAAGCTTAACCCCTCCCGAATAAAACAGTATGCCACATTCATGGGTGTACACAGAGACATGGCTACCGACTAACCCAAAGGGGGACCAATGTCAAATGGCAGTAACAGCTCTGTATTTAAACAATCTGCAGTTTTTCCCACAAAACAACACCGTAACTCAGAAATGCCCCCCACAAACTGGAATCTAAACACCTTCAGCTGTAGCTCATTCATTCATACCATTAATGGTGTGGGTGCAGTTCTTCGTAGAAGTTTGTACTTTTCTCAGATTTTGCAAAAAAATTAGCAAAAAACAACTTTCACAGGTAGAAATCAGGTCAAAACCCCATGGAATATAAAAAAAAATTAACAAATATCAATCTCCCAAATGTCCTGAATCAAACTGTATGCCATATGCATGGTTACACACGCAGACATGGAAGCGACTAGCCACAAAATGAGACAATGCACGATGGCTCAGAAGCAGTGAACATATTCGTCCAATTCCAAATTTGAACACTTTGCAGTTTTTCCCACAAAACACCCCCCTAACTCAGAAATATCCCCCACAAACTATATCTACACACCTTCAGCTACATAATGCTGTAGTTCATTCATTCATACCATCAATGGTGAGGGCACAATTATTCATTTTATGGTGTGCACTTTTAGCTGATTTTCTGAAAAAAAACACTTCAAAGGCAGAAATCATGCTAAAACCCCATGTAATGTAAAAAAAATTTACCAAATATTAATCTCCCAAATGCTTATGAAGGTTCTCATTCATCCAGGTCATGGTATATCTGTTGTATTCAATTAGATCAACTGGACTTGAAGTTTAGTTCTTGAAGACGTTTCGCTAGTCATCCGACTGGCTTTCTCAATTCAGAATGACTTGTACAAGAATCTGTGGCAATTATGTACCCTGGAAAATCCCAATTAGCATATCACAGCCAGGTGTTAAGGGCGTGATTAGATAGTGGCTAAGAGGTGTTATAGGAATGCCCAGAGTAAGGTGTCAAAACAGCATTGTACATGGCAGACAGATGGTGTCGAACCCCTCCACCTCTATTTAGGCTTGGTTTCTTTATTTTCACATAAATGGCACATCCATGCATATATGGACTCCCAAAGATACACAAGGAAGGGGCTCCACTAAGACCTATAGTCAGCAGCATCAACTCTGTAACATACAAGGTGGCAAAATACCTAGCCAACATCTTAGGACCATTGGTGGGAAGTTCTAAGCAGCACATCCAGAACTCTCTGGATTTCACCAACAAGATTGAAGATATAGTACTCGGTGCAGAAGAAACTATGGTGTCCTATGATGTGACATCTCTCTTCACCTGTATACCCACCAAGGAGGCTGTTGTCATGGTAAGAAAACGGCTAGGCCAAGACAGCACTCTCACCAGCAGAACTGATCTCAACCCAGAACAGGTGTGTGCCTTACTGGACTTATTTCAAATACAGGGATAAGTTCTATAAGCAAAAACACGGATGTGCTATGGGATCTCCAGTTTCACCCATTGTAGCCAACCTTTACATGGAGGAGGTAGAAAAACTGGCGCTTAATACCTTTAAGGGCTTAGCACCCAGCCACTGGTTCAGATATGTGGATGACACCTGGGTTAAAATTCACCAGAAGGAAGTACAAGCTTTCACAGAACACATTAATGCGGTAGACCAAAACATCAAATTTACAAGGGAAGAGGTACAAAACAACAAACTGGCTTTCTTGGACTGCTTGGTAGAAGTCAGGGAGAATGGTAAACTGGAAGTAGAGGTTTACAGAAAACCAACACACACAGATCAGTATTTGATGTTTGACTCCCACCACCCTTTAGATCACAAGCTGGGGGTCATCAGAACCCTGCAACACAGAGCTGAGAACATCCCCACTAGCACAGAGGCGAAGGCTAAAGAAATGAAACATCTCAGAGGAGCCCTTAAAACTTGTGGATATCCAGACTGGGCCTTTGTCAAAAGAAGAAGAAGGAAAGAAAAGAACATGAATACATACAGTGAAGGGGAAAAGCAAGACAGGAGAAAGAACATGGTCATCCCATATGTAGCAGGGGTCTCCAAGAAATTAAGAAGAGTTTTCAAAAAACACCGTATCCCTGTCTGCTTTAAACCGAGCAACACGCTGAGGCAGCAATTGGTACATCCGAAAGACCCAATACCGAAACACAAGAAAAGCGACATCATATACGCAGTGCAGTGCAGTGAAGAATGCTCTGATTTGTATGTGGGGGAGACCAAACAACAACTGCATCAACGTATAGCCCAGCACAGAAGAGCCAATTCCTCGGGTCAGGACTCAGCCGTGTACCTGGATCTTTAGGATAAAGGACATACCTTTGAAGATTGTAATGTTAACATATTGGCAAAGGAACGTGACTGGTTTAAGAGAGGTGTTAAGGAGGCCATTTATGTGAAAACAAAGAAACCAAGCCTAAATAGAGGTGGGGGGGTTCGACACCATCTGTCTGCCATGTACAATGCTGTTTTGACACCTTACTCTGGGCGTTCCTATAACACCTCTTAGCCACTATCTAATCACGCCCTTAACACCTGGCTGTGATATGCTAATTGGGATTTTCCAGGGTACATAATTGCCACAGATTCTTGTACAAGTCATTCTGAATTGAGAAAGCCAGTCGGATGACTAGCGAAACGTCTTCAAGAACTAAACTTCAAGTCCAGTTGATCTAATTGAATACAACAGATAATCTCCCAAATGTCCTGAATCATACAGTATGCCATATGCATGGTTACACACGCGGACGTGGAATCGTAATTCTGCGTAGAATCTCACACTTTTTGTCAGATTTCACAAAGTGAGCCAATGTGCAGTGGCCAGATAACAGCAACTTTCCAGATTTTTCAATCTAAAAAACCCCCTAACCATACCTATGGTCCTGCCTTACACACTTCGGATTTGGTTCCAAATTTAGAAAATGGATCCAACTACTATATGCTCAACCACAGGCAGTAATTAGAGTAAATGGTGCTATCTCCTAGTCGTTCCCCCTGGAAAGAGGAACTAGGCAGGGATGTCCTTTATCTATCTACTTGTTTGCTCTAGCAATAGAGCCTTTAGCCATGAAACTCCGCTCTTTACAACACATTGAGGGACTCAGACTAGGTGCCCACACTTCACTATTGAGTTTATACGCAGATGATATGATCTTATACCTTGCAGACCCAGAACAGTCTTTTCAATCCGCACACAACTTAATATCTGAATTTAGTCCCCTATCAGGACTATACATAAACTGGGAGAAATCTGCACTCTTCCCTGTAGATCCAAATGAAGACATTCCCCTATCAGTTGAAACATTGATACTAGTGGTAAACAACTTTAAATATCTGGGTATCCAAATAATAATAATAATAAAAATCTTCCCATTAATGGGCAAGATTAACTTAATCAAAATTATATTGCTACCAAATTTTCTCTATACACTTCAGCATAGTTTATTACATATACAAAAATCCTTTTTCACTAAACTCCAAAGCATGCTATTAACTTTCCTTTGGGGCTCAGGTAGATCCAAAGTTCGGATTAAGATCCTACAAAGGTTAAAAAACAGCACCGGGGTAGCCATGCCCGATTTCTACCTTTACTATCTAGCTGGACAACTAAAATACTATAAACCATGGTGTATCCCAGATAGCATAAATGCTTAAGACACAGAATACTCATCAGTCTATGAAACTGAAAACCTACTGCATGCCTACCTCCCGGCCCATCCCCTAATATTCCTCGATTCAAAATCCAATGATCTTCCCGCAGGAGGAACTCCTCTTCACACACAATAATTCAAAATATGGAAATCAGCTAATAAAATTCTTGATGTTAGAAGACCTCTAGAACAAACACCCCTATGGCACAATCCCTCATATCCTTCCCTAGCTGCTTTAACCACTGCCACTTTTTGAATAATTAAAGGCATTATGGTGTTCAGCCACATCATACAAAACAATAAAATACTCCCTTGTGAGGTAATTAAAAAAGCCTTTCATCTTACAAATACAGCTTGGTTCCAGTATCTCCAGCTCCGATATTCCCTAATCTCTGAATTTCAGAGCGATACCATAACCCTGAGCCCACCCCCAGTAATTCAAATACTGATGACGGGAGGGGAGAGGCACCTGGTATCCAAATTTTACACCTGTCTGCTCAATGCCACATTGTGGATGATACCCCAAAAATCCAGAATAAGTGGGAAGCACTGATCCTCTCTCTCTCTGAAGGGACTGGGAGGATTTAGACGAAACTCATCTACATTTGGGCCATCTGGCCCAAATAAATTAATGCAATTCTTCATATTACACCAGGCCTACCTTTCACCTCACAGACTCAACCGTATTTCACCCTCCTACTCCCCTGAGTGCCCCAAATACCATCAGACCCCTGCAAATTTTTGGCACCTATTATGGGAATACCCCAGAATAGCCATACTCAATACCACAAGAGCCTAAAATATGTATATTTGGAATCCCAGATATCTGGAATTAACAAGAACTAGAATTTATAAGAGGAGTCTTATTCTATGCTAGAAGAACCATAGTTCTATCCTGGATGGCCCCCACAACCTTCAAAATGAAGACCTGGAAGAGTATGATAGACCATATCTAAGATTCATATACATAAATAGAGGCTCCCTAAAAAATTTTAACAAAGTATGGTCCCTCTTGAATTAGATATCAAAACCAACTTATGGTCCCCCATTAGGCAAAACCCTTCACGTAACCAATAACCAATTTTAAGAGCTCAAAGCAGACTTTAAGCTCTTTTTCTCTTTAACTCTCCTTGTACATGCTTCTTGATTCATACTACCCTCATGATAATAACAACACAGAGACAGTCTCCCCTTCCCTCTCCCAGTTTAAACCTTTTATCTGGCTATTTTATAATTTAAATAATTGACGTCTAGCTGAAATTATTACCGTATATCTGACATTATAATGCTAATATATGTCAATTCAACTGATTCTATTGTATTTATGTAATACCATACAACATACCAAAGCATGTGATTGTAACAATGTAACTGACCGGATGTTATAATTAAATAAAAACAGTTTAAAAAAAACCCTAATTCAAAAATACCCGCCAAAACGATATATTCTTGGAATCTCATCACTGCGTAATGTGCCACAGGAGATGTTGGCGCTATATAAATCAATAATAATAATAATTTTTTCATTCATACCATCAATGGTGTGGGCACAGATTTTGCAATTTTAGCAGATTTTCGGAAAAAATAAAGAAAAACAAGTTTCAAGGTTAAAAATTATTCCAGAACCCTATGTAATGAAAAATAAATTACCAAATATCAATCTCCCAAATATCTTGAATAAAACGGTATGCCATATGCCTACACTTTTTTTTATAGAAAACAGTGCCGAAACTTGGAAATACCCCACACAAACTATAAATTTGTGGAGATCTACACACCTTCAGCTACACACCGGTGCAATGCTTTCATACATGCATTAAGAATTCCAGATGCTATCATCCATAGAACGGATTTTGGGGAAAAGGTAAGTATTTAAAGGTTGAAATCCTACCTAAACCCACTTGACAAGTAAAAAACCCCACTAAATGTCAATCACCCACATGTCCTGATTCACACAGTATACCATATGTGTGGGTGCACACAACTAGTTCAAATGGTACATATGCATAAGTGCACTTATGCATATGTCCCATTAAATAAAAAAATGCCAAAATCCACCCCATATGCACACACAACTCCCCCTTTTAGTGGTATTTTAGTGAAAACTGGTTGGTACTGAGAGACACACAAGTTTTTGCACACTTTACTTGGTCTCTTTTACCTCTGCAAAATTTACCTCTGGTACCTCTGCAAAATATCCTACTAGGTTTAGTTTTCCTAGAAATCAGTGGAATAAAAATCTGCTTTTACTTTGCCGATACCACTGGGACATTGGGCAACTTGATAATTATAGCTTTATTGCCCGTTTTCCAAGTTGAAATCCAATCAGAAAAATCAGTTTTTCATTCATTGGAAAAGATCAATAATTAAGTGATCAGAATTGATCACCTAATATTGATCTCTGCCCCTATAGTAGCAAAGACTTTTCATGAAACCAGTGGAGGAATGAGGGGGGCACTTGAATGCTGCCCTCGATCGCACCTAGCACTTGAAGAATTTTTTTTAAATACAGTGACAGCCACAGAATGTATATATACATTCTGTGGCACTTAAAGGGTTACTACAGTATGCAGTAGGAAGTACCAGGATAGGAAAATGTATTCGAAAGAACTGGACGATATTGAAAAAGGGATATCCAGAGATAGAGGAGTTTTGCGCAGCCCCTCCAAGTGTCTTATTGAAGAGGGACCACAATAGGCTGTTCATTGGTAATATCCACCTACAAAAAGAAAGCAAAAAGGATAGAGATATATTTCTGGGGCCAAGATGTAGAGGGATGTACTCATCCTTTTTGCTTTCTTTTTGTAGGTGGATATTACCAGAACAGCCTATTGTGGTCCCTCTTCAATAAGACACTTGGAGGGGCTGCGCAAAACTCCTCTATCTCTGGATATCCTTTTTCAATATCGTCCCGTTCTTTCGAATAACTTTTCTCTTCCTGGTACTTTCCTAGCATACTGTAGTAACCCTTTAAGTGCTACAGAATGTATAATACATTCTGTGGCTGTCACTGTATATAAAAAAAATCCTACAAGTGCTAGGTGCGTCAAGGGCAGCATTGAATTAGGGTTTTTTTTAAACGTTTTTATTTAATTATAACATCCAGTCAGTTACATTGTTACAATCACATGCTTTGGTATGTTGTATGCTATTACATAAATCAATGAATCAGTTGAATTGACATTATTGCATTATAATGTCAGATAACGGTAATAATTTCAGCTAGACGTCAATTATTTTAAATTTATAAAATAGCCAGATAAAAGGGGAGTACAAACTGGGAGAGGGAAGGGGAGACTGTTTTTTGTGTGTTATTATCATGAGGGTAGTATGAATCAAGAATCATGTACAAGGAGAGTCAAAGAGAAAAAGAGCTTGAAGTTGCTTTGAGCTCTTAAAATTGGTTATTGGTTACGTGAGAGGGGTTGCATAATGGGGGACCATAAGTTGGTTTTGATATCTCTACATCCCTTACATCTTGGCCCCAGAAATAATCTCCTCCTTTTTGCTTTCTTTTTGTAGGTGGATATTACCAATGAACAGGCTATTGTGGTCCCTTTCAATAAGACACTTGGAGGGGCTGCGCAAAACTCTCTATCTCTGGATATCCCTTTTCAATATCGTCCAGTTCTTTCGAATACATTTTCCTATCCTGGTACTTCACTGCATACTGTAGTAACCTTTAAGTGCCACAGAATGTTATATACATTCTGTGGTGTCACTGTATTTAAAAAAAATTCTTCAAGTGCTAGGTGCGATCGAGGGCAGCATTCAAGTGCCCCCCTCTTCCTCCACTGGTTTCATGAAAAGTCTTTGCTACTATAGGGGAGAGATCAATATTAGGTGATCAATTCTGATCACTTAATTATGATCTTTTCCAATGAATGAAAAACTGATTTTTCTGATTGGATTTCAACTTGGAAAACGGGCAATAAAGCTATAATTATCAAGTTGCCCAATGTCCCAGTGGTATCGGCAAAGTAAAGCAGATTTTTATTCCACTGATTTCTAGGAAAACTAAACTAGTAGGATATTTGCAGAGGTACCAGAGGTAAATTTTGCAGAGGTAAAAGAGACCAAGTAAAGTGTGCAAAAACTTGTGTGTCTCTCAGTACCAACCAGTTTTCACTAAAATACCACTAAAGGGGGAGTTGTGTGTGCATTGGGGTGGATTTGGCATTTTTTATTTAATGGGACATATGCATAAGTGCACTTATGCATATGTACCATTTGAACTAGTTGTGTGCACCCACACATATGGTATACTGTGTGATCAGGACATGTGGGTGATTGACATTTAGGGGTTTTTTTACTGTCAAGTGGGTTTAGGTAGGATTCAACCTTAAATACTTACCTTTTCCCCAAAATCCGTTCTATGGATGATAGCATCTGGAATTCTTAATGCATGTATGAAAGCATTGCACCGGGGTGTAGCTGAAGGTGTGTAGATCTCCACAAATTTATAGTTTGTTGTGGGGTATTTCCAAGTTTCGGCACTGTTCTATAAAAAAAAGTGTAGGCATATGGCATACCGTTTTATTCAAGATATTTGGGAGATTGATATTTGGTAATTTATTTTTTACATAGGGTTCTGGAATAATTTTTAACCTTGAAACTTGTTTTTCTTTATTTTTTCCGAAAATCTGCTAAAATTGCAAAAATCTGTGCCCACACCATTGATGGTATGAATGAAAAAATTATTATATTATTGATTATATAGCCGCAACATCTCCTGTGGCACATTACGCAGTGATGAGATTCAAGAATATATCGTTTTGGCGGGTATTTTTGAATTAGGGTTTTTTTTAAACTGTTTTTATTTATTATAACATCCGGTCAGTACATTGTTACAACACATGCTTTGGTATGTTGTATGGTATTACATAAATACAATAGAATCAGTTGAATTGACATATTTAGCATTATAATGTCAGATATACGGTAATAATTTCAGCTAGAAGTCAATTTTAAATTATAAAATAGCCAGATAAAAGGTTTAAACTGGGAGAGGGAAGGGGAGACTGTCTCTGTGTTGTTATTATCATGAGGGTAGTATGAATCAAGAAGCATGTACAAGGAGAGTTAAAGAGAAAAAGAGCTTAAAGTCTGCTTTGAGCTCTTAAAATTGGTTATTGGTTACGTGAGAGGGGTTGCATAATGGGGGACCATAAGTTGGTTTTGATATCTAATTCAAGAGGGACCATACTTTGTTAAAATTTTTTAGGGAGCCTCTATTTATGTATATGAATCTTAGATGGTCTATCATACTTTCCAGGTCTTCATTTTGAAGGTTGTGGGGGCCATCCAGGATGAACTATGGTTCTTCTAGCATAGAATAAGACTCCTCTTATAAATTCTAGTTCTTGTTAATTCCAGATATCTGGGATCCAAATATACATATTTTAGGCTCTTGTGGTATTGAGTATGGCTATTCTGGGGGATTCCCATAATAGGTGCCAAAAATTTGCAGGGGTTGATGGTATTTGGGGCACTCAGGGGAGTAGGAGGGTGAAATACGGTTGAGTCTGTGAGGTTAAAGGTAGGCCTGGTTGTAATATGAAGAATTGCATTAATTTATTTGGGCCAGATGGCCCAAATGTAGATGAGTTTCGTCTAAATCCTCCCAGTCCCTTCAGAGAGAGAGAGGATCAGTGCTTCCCACTTATTCTGGATTTTTGGGGTATCATCCACAATGTGGCATTGAGCAGACAGGTGTAAAATTTGGATCCAGGTGCTCTCCCCTCCCGTCATCAGTATTTGAATTACTGGGGGTGGGCTCAGGGTTATGGTATCGCTCTGAAATAGAGATTAGGGAATATCGGAGCTGGAGAACTGGAACCAAGCTGTATTTGTATAGATGAAAGGCTTTTTAATTACCTCACAAGGAGTATTTTATTGTTTTGTATGATGTGGCTGAACAACATAATGCCTTTAATTATTCAAAAAGTGGCAGTGGTTAAAGCAGCTAGGGAAGGATATGAGGGATTGTGCCATAGGGGTGTTTGTTCTAGTGGTCTTCCAACATCAAGAATTTTTATAGTGATTTCCATATTTGAATTGTTGTGTGTGAAGAGGAGTTCCTCCTGCGGGAAGATCATTGGATTTTGAATCGAGGAATATTAGGGGATGGGCCGGGAGGTAGGCATGCAGTAGGTTTTCAGTTCATAGACTGATGAGTATTCTGTGTCTTAAGCATTTATGCTATCTGGGATACACCATGGGTTATAGTATTTTAGTTGTCCAGCTAGTAGTAAAGGTAGAAATCGGGCATGGCTACCCCGGTGCTGTTTTAACCTTGTAGGATCTTAATCCGAACTTTGGATCTACCTGAGCCCCAGGAAAGTTAATAGCATGCTTTGGAGTTTAGTGAAAAAGGATTTTTGTATATGTATAAACTATGCTGAAGTGTATAGAAAAATTTGGTAGCAATATAATTTTGATTAAGTTAATCTTGCCCATAATGGGAAGATTTTTATTATTATTATTATTTGGATACACCAGATATTTAAAGTTGTTTACCACTAGTATCAATGTTTCAACTGATAGGGGAATGTCTTCATTTGGATCTACAGGGAAGAGTGCAGATTTCTCCAGTTTATGTATAGTCCTGATAGGGGACAAATTCAGATATTAAGTTGTGTGTCGGATTGAAAAGACTGTTCTGGGTCTGCAAGGTATAAGATCATATCATCTGCGTATAACTCAATAGTGAAGTGTGGGCACCTAGTCTGAGTCCTCAATGTGTTGTAAAGAGCGGAGTTTCATGGCAAAGGCTCTATTGCTAGAGCAAACAAGTAGATAGATAAAGGACATCCCTGCCTAGTTCCTCTTTCAGGGGGAACGACTAGGAGATAGCACCATTTACTCTAATTACTGCCTGTGGTTGAGCATATAGTAGTTGGATCCATTTTCTAAATTTGGAACCAAAATCCGAAGTGTGTAAGGCAGGACCATAGGTATGGTTAGGGGGTTTTTTAGATTGAAAAATCTGGAAAGTTGTGTTATCTGGCCACTGCACATTGGCTCACTTTGTGAAATCTGACAAAAAGTGTGAGATTCTACGCAGAATTACGATTCCACGTCCGCGTGGGTAACCATGCATATGGCATACTGTATGATTCAGGACATTTGGGAGATTATCTGTTGTATTCAATTAGATCAACTGGACTTGAAGTTTAGTTTTGAAGACGTTTCGCTAGTCATCCGACTGGCTTTCTCAATTCAGAATGACTTGTACAAGAATCTGTGGCAATTATGTACCCTGAAAATCCAATTAGCATATCACAGCCAGGTGTGTAAGGGCGTGATTAGATAGTGGCTAAGAGGTGTTATAGGAACGCCCAGAGTAAGGTGTCAAACAGCATTGTACATGGCAGACAGATGGTGTCGAACCCCCCAACTCTATTTAGGCTTGGTTTCTTTGTTTTCAATAAATGGCCTCCTTAAACACCTCTCTTAAACCAGTCACGTTCCTTTGCCAATATGTTAACATTACAATTTCAAAGGTATGCCTTTATCCTAAAGATCCAGGTACACGGCTGAGTCCTGACCCGAGGAATTGGCTCTTCTGTGCTGGGCTATACGTTGATGCAGTTGTGTTTGGTTCCCCCACATACAAATCAGAGCATTCTTCACTGCACTGCACTGCGTATATGATGTCGCTTTTCTTGTGTTCGTGAGAGGGGTTGCATAATGGGGGACCATAAGTTGGTTTTGATATCTCTACATCCCTCTACATCTTGGCCCCAGAAATATATCTCTATCCTTTTTGAGATATCAAAACCAACTTATGGTCCCCCATTATGCAACCCCTTCACGTAACAATAACCAATTTTAAGAGCTCAAAGAGACTTCAAGCTCTTTTTCTCTTTGACTCTCCTTGTACATGATTTGATTCATACTACCCTCATGATAATAACAACACAAAAACAGTCTCCCCTTCCTCTCCCAGGTTTGTACTCCCCTTTTATCTGGCTATTTTATAAATTTAAAATAATTGACGTCTAGCTGAAATTATTACCGTATATCTGACATTATAATGCTAATATATGTCAATTCAACTGATTCTATTGTATTTATGTATAGCATACAACATACCAAAGCATGTGATTGTAACAATGTAACTGACTGGATGTTATAATTAAATAAAAACAGTTTAAAAAAAACCCTAATTCAATGCTGCCCTTGATCGCACCTAGCACTTGTAGGATTTTTTTTATATACAGTGACAGCCACAGAATGTATATATACATTCTGTAGCACTTAAAGGGTTATACAGATTGCAGTAGGAAGTACCAGGATAGGAAAATGTATTCGAAAGAACTGGACGATATTGAAAAAGGGATATCCAGAGATAGAGGAGTTTTGCGCAGCCCCTCCAAGTGTCTTATTGAAGAGGGACCACAATAGGCTGTTCATTGGTAATATCCACCTACAAAAAGAAAGCAAAAAGGATAGAGATATATTTCTGGGGCCAAGATGTAGAGGGATGTACCCATGTTTAAGATGCGTCTAATGCAGGTATATACACATAAGTGAGCATTTTAGAAATCCCTAAACTGAGAGGATCTCCTCTCAGAGGTTATTATTCATGTGACACCAAGTACGTTATATACGTGCTTCAGTGTCCTTGGGATCTGTTATATGTAGGAGAAACGGTCCGTCCATCAAATCTTGCTTCTCAGCACAGGTCAGGCATCAAGACTCATGATTGAAAATTAACAGTGACTAAGTATTTTTTGAAGGCTAACCACAGTGAAAATTATCTGAAGTTTATGGTGTCCACACTGTGGAGGGGAGAAGACAGGATTGCCCTCCTACAAAGATGCGAGGTTTGGTGGATTGGACAGTTAAATACTTTACATTCCAATGGTTTAAACAGGGGTTACAATCTACATTTATTTGTATGAGGATTGAGTAGTCTGCCTCAATATCTGTCTTCTTAATATAAGGCTATATTGTAACTAGTTTTCTATTACAGAGTGTCTGGTAAGAAGGGGTTAAATATCTTTGTAGTAAAGAATGCAATTTTTCTTCTGACTGACCGGTCGGCCCAAAGAAGACAGTCGCGTCCCTGGAATAGTGGCCACAGTCGTCAGTTTGTAGCGACCGAGTGTGCGGTCCATAGAGGACACACGATTGGACTTTGTTTTCAGACATGTCTAAATGGTCGGTCGGATATCTGAGAGATATCTGCAATATTTTGATCCAATCGACCACAATCTGAAATATTGGGCAGGAATATTGCATGGTATGTACCATGCTTAATATTCTAGCTATGAGGTACTTCCTGTAAGTTTTTGGTATAAGTGAGTGACCAAATATGATTGCCATTTTTGATTAAATAAAATATGATGCCATGAATGTGATTGCCATTTTTGTCCTGCTTGAGGAAGGGCAAATTGTACATCCCCAAAATGTTGCATTGTGTATGTGGACATAGCATAATAAATAGAAGCTTTATTTAAAAACAATACTGTGTGCGGTATCATATTCTACTAAAGAAATTCTGGGGCAAAGAGCAAGTAGATAGCATTATACCGGCACCAGGAACAAGAACGTTGTGAGTGGTGTGTGATTTATTAAAGAGTATCATCTATCTATCTATCTATCTATCTATCTATCTATCCATACCTATATAAAAGAGAGAGAGACCTAATAAAAAAATATTATTATGTTTTGTCTTTGTTCCAATCTGACTTAAAGTTTTTTACTTTTGTTTTTGTACATTAATACATAAAATGGCCCATAGCATGTAAATTTACTCAGTTTAAACCTGTCAGTTTGACGATATACAAATTTTTGGGGGGCTATCAAATAAACTATAATAGCTTTTTTAAGGACATTTTCTACCAAATAAAGGGCAATTTTCAAGTTGACAGCATTTAGATTTAGATACTGCTGCAGTCCAAATTATCTAATCAGATATGAATCAAGAATACTTTGAGAAAGTTCTTAACTCAACCAAAGACTTGATTCATATCTAACCATTGATTAATAACCTGTGGCTAAACATTTCCAGAGAGAGAAAATTCAGCAGAAAGGTCCAAAGAGATTATTGCAACTGGGCTGATTAATCCAGTCTTTGACAGTCTCAATTGAATTTAGGCCTGCTACATTGATGAAAGTTGTATTTGCTGCTTTCATCTAAAGCCTCTTCTTAGCTGTTACTGCGTGGCACTAAAATGATCAAATAAGATTGCATTAACAAGGCTAAAGTCTTTAAATTAGCACAAATTCCCAAGCTCTTGTCAACAGAACAAGTGTTGCCCTTCAGTATACTAAAGTGCATTTAAGAGTAATGCATTTTTATATTTTGTATATATTTTTGATAAATTTAAGTAATAAATATGTATGGAACAACAGTAAAAAGGTTTATTTTCTAAATTATTTTTAAAAATATTTTTTTTATTCCTATCCTGAGAATGTTTCTCACTTTTACAGCTGTTCACAGAAACAGTTATAGGCACTTACTAATCCACTCATGATAAAAGTCAAGAATGAGTAATAATCCAATTACAGAATTTTATGATGTGATGCTCAGCCTTATTTTGTTTTTTGTTTTTAATTTACAGGGTTATTCAATAAAAGGTCTTAAAATGGTGCTAATTTTGCCCCAATCAATCAAATGTTAGCTTTCAAATGTTAAATAAGTTCTGATTGGTTGGGGCAAAATTGCACCATTTTAAAACGATAAGAACTTTATTGAATCTCCCTGATAGTTCTCTAATTGTGTTTATTCTGATATGTATATATCTACAGCAATTCCAACCCCTAAGGCTTTGAAGAGATTTAGGACTAGCAATAGAATTAATGCAGAATGTTTCACTTTTAAGCTATCCCCAACAGCTAAGCTTTAGAAAACTGATTACCTGCTTTTGATCTCTTTCTCCATGCACAGGATTACTTTCCAAGATGTGAATCTCTCTAGAGGGCGTATTTGAAGTGGAAGTTGCAAAAGATTTTCTCCAAAAAAGTAAGTAAAAAAAACACACATAGAAAAAATTAATTGTCTACTAAATGCAATGTAATTATCACATACTTCCCTGAGGTAACTTCCCTGAGGCAACTTTAACCTTTTTCAATAAAGCATGCTGGGAGTTGTAGTTTTCAAACATCTTAAGTGGCAAATACTTGCAAATAGGGGTAAAATCCTCCTTTATTTGTGCATACAGTATGCACAATATAAGAAGGTTTTACTCTTATTTTTAAGTATTTGCCACTTGTGTCCTGTGTAAAAAAAGTTTCTCCTACCTTGTCCGGCGGGCCGCACGATCCGCATCCCGATCCACAGCCTCTGCGCATCCGGATGATGCACTACCGGTGCTCTCACCGGTGCCTCTCGCCGGGTAGTGACATCATCCGATGCGCAGGGCGTGGAGCGAGGATGCAGATTGCGCGGCGGCGGACAAGGTAGGAGATAGGCTGACTCGAGTATAAACCAAGGTAGATTTTCAGGCTTTTTTAAGCTGAAAACCTGTTTATACTTGAGTATATACGGTATCTATCTATTTAAACATTTGAAACTTAAAAGAGAAAATGTTTCCAGTGGGTTAAGGTTTTGGTGAATTATTTCTCTATAATACAAATTGTAATTTACCAAAATGTAATGTTAATATATAAATATATATTATGTTTTGTGTTACAAAAGCAAGTGTAATTGGTAATGGAGCCATATTGTTAAAAAAGGATAGAGATATATTTCTGGGGCCAAGATGTAGAGGGATGTACCCATGTTTAAGATGCGTCTAATGCAGGTATATACACATAAGTGAGCATTTTAGAAATCCCTAAACTGAGAGGATCTATCCTCTCAGAGGTTATTATTCATGTGACACCAAGTACGTTATATACGTGCTTCAGTGTCCTTGGGATCTGTTATATGTAGGAGAAACGGTCCAGTCCATCAAATCTTGCATTTCTCAGCACAGGTCAGGCATCAAGACTCATGATGTAAAATTAACAGTGACTAAGTATTTTTTGAAGGCTAACCACAGTGAAAATTATCTGAAGTTTATGGTGTCCACACTGTGGAGGGGAGAAGACAGGATTGCCCTCCTACAAAGATGCGAGGTTTGGTGGATTGGACAGTTAAATACTTTACATTCCAATGGTTTAAACAGGGGTTACAATCTACATTTATTTGTATGAGGATTGAGTAGTCTGCCTCAATATCTGTCTTCTTAATATAAGGCTATATTGTAACTAGTTTTCTATATACAGAGTGTCCCTTGGTAAGAAGGGGTTAAATATCTTTGTATGTAAAGAATGCAATTTTTCCTTCTGACTGACCGGTCGGCCACAAAGAAGGACAGTCGGTCCCTGCAATAGTGGCCACAGTCGTCAGTTTGTAGCGACCGAGTGTGCGGTCCATAGAGGACCACACGATTGGACTTTGTTTTCAGACATGTCTAAATGGTCGGTCGTATATCTGAGATATCATGCAATTATTTTGATCCAATCGACCCACACTCTGAAATATTGGGCAGGAATATTGCATGGTATGTACCATGCTTAAATATTCTAGCTATGAGGTCACTTCCTGTAAGTTTTTGGTTAAAAGTGAGTGACCAAATATGATTGCCATTTTTGATTAAATAAAATATGATTGCCATGATATGTGATTGCCATTTTTGTCCTGCTTGAGGAAGGGCAAATTGTACATCCCCAAAATGTTGCATTGTGTATGTGGACATATGCATAATAAATAGAAGCTTTATTTAAAAACAATACTGTGTGCGGTATCATATTCTACTAAAGAAATTCTGGGGCAAAGAGCAAGTAGATATGCATATACCGGCACCAGGAACAAGAAACGTTGTGAGTGGTGTGCTGTATTTATTAAAGAGTATCTATCTATCTATCTATCTATCTATCTATCTATCTATCCATACCTATATAAATAGAGAGAGAGACCTAATAAAAAAATATTATTATGTTTTGTTCCAAAATCTGACTTTAAATGTTTTTCTTTACTGTGTTTTTGTTACATTTAATACATAAAATGGCCCATAGCAATGTAAATTTACTCAGTTTAAACCTGTCAGTTTGACGATATACAAATTTTTGGGGGGCTATCAAATAAACTATAATAGCTTATTTTAAGGACATTTTCTACCAAATAAAGGGCAATTTTCAAGTTGACAGCATTTAGATTTAGATACTGCTGCAGTCCAAATTATCTAATCAGATATGAATCAAGAATACTTTGAGAAAAGTTCTTAACTCAACCAAAGACTTGATTCATATCTAACCATTGATTAATAACCCTGTGGCTAAAACATTTCCAGCAGAGAGAAAATTCAGCAGAAAGGTCCAAAGAGATTAATTGCAACTGGGCTGATTTAATCCAGTCTTTGACAGTCTCAATTGAATTTAGGCCTGCTTACATTGATGAAAGTTGTATTTGCTGCTTTCATCTAAAGCCTCTTCTTAGCTGTTACTGCGTGGCACTAAAAATGATCAAATAAGTATTGCATTAACAAGGCTAAAGTCTTTAAATTAGCACAAATTCCCAAGCTCTTGTCAACAGAACAAAGTGTTGCCCTTCAGTATACTAAAGTGCATTTAAGATGTAATGCATTTTTATATTTTGTATATATTTTTGATAAATTTAAGTAATAAATATGTATGGAACAACAGTAAAAAGGTTTATTTTCTAACATTATTTTTAAAAAATATTTTTTTTATTCCTATCCTGAGAATGTTTCTCACTTTTACAGCTGTTCACAGAAACAGTTATAGACACTTACTAATCCACTCATGATAAAAGTCAAGGAATGAGTAATAATCCAATTACAGAATTTTATGATGTGATGCTCCAGCCTTATTTTGTTTTTTGTTTTTTTTTAATTTACAGGGTTATTCAATAAAAGGTCTTAAAATGGTGCTAATTTTGCCCCAATCAATCAAATGTTAGCTTTCAAATGTTAAATAAGTTCTGATTGGTTGGGGCAAAATTAGCACCATTTTAAACGATAAGAACTTTTATTGAATCTCCCTGATAGTTCTCTAATTGTGTTTATTCTGATATGTATATATCTACAGCAATTCCAACCCCTAAGGCTTTGAAGAGATTTTAGGACTAGCAATAGAATTAATGCAGAATGTTTCACTATTTAAGCTATCCCCAACAGCTAAGCTTTAGAAAACTGATTACCTGCATTTTGATCTCTTTCTCCATGCACAGGATTACTTTCCAAGATGTGAATCTCTCTAGAGGGCGTATTTGAAGTGGAAGTTGCAAAAAGATTTTCTCCAAAAAAGTAAGTAAAAAAAACACACATAGAAAAAATTAATTTGTCTACTAAATGCAATGTAATTATCACATACTTCCCTGAGGTAACTTCCCTGAGGCAACTTTAACCCCTTTTTCAATAAAGCATGCTGGGAGTTGTAGTTTTCAAACATCTTAAGTGGCAAATACTTGCAAATAGGGGTAAATCCTCCTTTATTTGTGCATACAGTATGCACAAATAAAGAAGGTTTTACTCTTATTTTTAAGTATTTGCCACTTGTGTCCCTGTGTAAAAAAAGTTTCTCCTACCTTGTCCGGCGGCCGCACGATCCGCATCCTCGATCCACAGCCTCTGCGCATCCGGATGATGTCACTACCCGGCGCCTCTCACCGGTGCCTCTCGCCGGGTAGTGACATCATCCGGATGCGCAGAGGCTGTGGAGCGAGGATGCGGATCGCGCGGCCGGCGGACAAGGTAGGAGATAGGCTGACTCGAGTATAAACCAAGGTAAGATTTTCAGGCTTTTTTTAAAGCCTGAAAACCTCGGTTTATACTTGAGTATATACGGTATCTATCTATTTAAACATTTGAAACTTAAAAGAGAAAATGTTTCCAGTGGGTTAATGGTTTTTGGTGAATTATTTCTCTATAATACAAAAATTGTAATTTACCCAAAATGTAATGTTAATATATAAATATATATTATGTTTTGTGTTACAAAAGCACGTGTAATTGGTAATGGAGCCATATTGTTACCGTAATTCTGCCTGAAAATGGCACCAGTGGATATTTCAATAACAACCCCTCTTCCCAGGAAATGATTCAAAATATGATCAATCCAACTTGTTTCAACAAGATTTAGCAATTAAGTTTTGTCTGGTAAAAATCTATTACCATTAGTCACTATCTGCTTCTTATCATTTGATATAGGGAGCCAACAGTAACAGCGGCTTGAGTGGCCACATGAAGGATTTTCATTTGGCAATACTGGAAAATAACATGTGTATTAAAATGTGTATTAAAAATAAAGCAAATTTTGTAGTTCTGGATTGCATGATCACCTCTTTAAAGGACAAGTATACTCACCTCACCCTCGCTCCTCTTCCTCCATAGCTGCATAGTACCCAGGCTGAGGACCTAAAATCGCTAAGTCCTCACCCTGTGACATGTTAGATTAGTGGGGGTGTAGCTAGATTAGTGGGTATGTAGGAAGGTAGTTTGGTGGATAGGTTAATATTATATAGTTTGGTGTGTAATAATTTTAGTAGGTATGTAGATTGGTGGGTAGGTAAGCTCATATGTAGGAAATTGGTGGGAAGGTACATAGGTTATGTAGGTAAATTATAAAGTAGTTAGGATGGTGAAAATTGAGGTAGGTTGGTGAGTGGCTGATTTTTAAATAGGTAGGTACATTGTATCCAATCCCTCTCCTCATTACCTTAGCTGGTTGGTTGCAGTGTGTATTTTATCAGCCAGTGCAGTGATTGTACAATGAAGGGAAAAGCTCTGTGCTGCCCCTTTAACTGTTGCTGAACTACAACTCCCATAGACCCATCGCTCCCAGTCAGCAGAAAGTTACAGGTTATTAATTCTATGTACATGGGAATGCTGGGAACTTCATCTCTTTACCATCCTCCGACAATAGGTAGCTCCTCTCAGCCACCCCTTCAAAACTTGGCCAAACACCCCCAGATTGCTGCATTGACACTGTCTTAAATGATAACCGGCTCCATGCTTCTCCAGTCATCCCCGCACTGTGCCCTGCACCCTATCCCACACACCGGATTGTTGACCTGCAGGGGCCTGCTTGTTGCTGTGGTGGGAACCCAGTATCGGAACCATGGTGTCTTAGATCATATCTTGGCTTGTTGTGTAAGCAGCATAGTGTGACCAATCAAGTGGCGGGAAGTCCAGGAAATGACAAGGCGGTGCTCATTTAATTGTTCTTGCCGGCTGCCAGGTAAAGTGCTGCACGCGTGTGTAGGAAACGGGAAAAAAGAAACCTGACAGGCTGTTGCGCGCATTTCTAAATTTACCGGGGGGGCGCGCCATGAGCAATATTTTCATATTATTTCATGGTAGGAACAGTCCTGCCCAAAAGGTGAGGGGAACTCTTGCTGTATTCAATTTTAGTTAACTTAACGATACTACTGAATAGAAGAGGCTTGCTTTGTTCTGGTTAAATTGGGTTGTATTTTATTAGTATCTATAGATCAGTTGTGGGGTCATGTTTATAAAACTGGAAGTAACTGAAACTGTCAGGTAAATGTATTGTAGATTTTGTTCAAGATACAGAATAAAAGTTTCATTCATTTTTAAGATTGTTGCTTTTGCTCAATAAAAACAAGATTGCCAAAAGACAATAAAGAGAATAAAATAATGGATCATTTTGAAGATGCTGTCATATTTGTGTAACATAAAAAATGTGTTTATTATATAGTTTTTCTTAGAAGTATAAGTGGAAATAAAAAAGGAGCTTAATTGACATGCAACACTCAATCGGGGCAATTCACCTAGGAGCGCTGCAGCCGCGCAGCGCTCCTTTCTCCCCTTAAAATCGTGCTAACCGATGGGTTAGCGCAACGGTAAGTCTCGCTTTGCGGCGGCTGCGCGAGTCCCGGAAAGAGGCACTTGCGCAGCCGGCGCAAAGTGTTTTACCAGAGGCTGCTTGGGTCTTACCACGTAAGTATTTAACGCCAGCTATGTGCTGGGTGAATCTCTCTAAATGTTGTTTAGCTTATTGTTTCGGTTCATGCCACACAGAACTAAAATAAATGTCTGTAAAATACAATACAATATTGCAAACATTGACAATTAAAATGGTAGGGAGATACAATCAAAGTTCTTATCTTTAAAAATGGTGCTAACTTTGCCTCAGCCAATCAGATATTATTTAACATTTGAACGCTAACATCTGATTGGTTGGGGCAAAATTAAAACCATTTTTAACGATAAGCAGGGAGATTTGCTAAAAGTTCTTATCGTTTAAAATGGTGCTAATGTTGCCCCAACCAATCATATATTATTTAACATCTGAAAACTAACATCTGATTGGTTGGGGCAAAATTAGCACCATTTTAAACAATAAGAACTTTTATTGAATCTCCCTGAAGAACTTTTATTGTATAACCTTGAGTGTTGTTAAGATCTCTAAATCTGTGTATAATCTTACATGTGTCCAAGTCCACTTTCATAAGTTATGTGATGTGATGTTAATTCACCATAAGTTCTGCCTGATTTTAATAGACCCTGCCTGATTTCTTGACTAAAAAGAACTCTTGCACATTGAAGTACTGAAAGCAAAAAGAGGGTTTGGAGCTCTCCAGCAGACTGCACGCAAACTTACAACTTCATAAATGTGAACGTTAAATTTATTAAATATTTAAATCAAAACAACTCTGGAGGTCGCTGGCGTGTTTCAAGCCCAGCGCCCTTAGTCATAGGGATGAATAAATAGAACTCTTGCACATGCCCATTTCTCCAGTTTAGTCACAAAGAGCGACCACACCTATCTAAGCCAGACCCCTCAAGGAAGATTAGTTTTATTTTGGCTATCTTCATAACAGAGAAGAAGTCTAAAGAATGGAAGGTAGGAAAAAAACTGCATAGCCAACTCCATGTAATACATAGCCGACTCCACTGGTGCCTGTTATAATGATTTGTATAAAAAAATACACATAAAATAGTGAAATTCAATGCACCATATGGTTAACTCAGGTCTGTGCTTTAGTCCTGCTCAGTGAGGTATTGAAATACCTTGTACTGTACATGGAATATTTCTTTCTCCAGTGTGAAACCCTTTGGAATTTCTGTTACAGTTAACAGGCCATTTCTAATGATTAAGATTTTTTTTTTTGGATTCCTTTCAGTGCGCAAAATCGGATCACAGTGCAATGGAAACCAGTGCATTACGGTCTGCTTGCAATCTACAAAATATGGACTCCAGCATACCTAGTATATGGCCAGACCAATTGGCCAACTTAAGTGTGCTCTTTTTAATGCACGATAGTGATTGGATTGCACGTTAAAATGGATTAGTGTGGCCTAGCCCTAAATCTGTATTTTGTATGAAAACAGGATGGTCCTATAAAAATATTTTAAGGGTATCTCCACTGCTACACAGTTTTATTGAAAAATGGGAGGTACTCTGTATTCTATGCGCATCGCACTTTTGCATGCACATAGGGTACAAAGTCTGTTGGGACCTGTCAGAGGACAGGGCAGAGCAGCGAGAGACCGGGTAAGTTCTGCAACTTCATTTCCATTGAAGAATTGGAGGTTAGACACAGCTCCCTTCTCGTTATTGAAGAATGGGAGGTTAGACACAGCTCCCTTCTCGTTATTGAAGAATGGGAGGTTAGACACAGCTCCTTTACCTCTTGTTCTTCAATAAAACTGAATTGAAAAAAGTGATTTTTGCAGTGGAGATTAAATTTTTTTTTTTTTAAATAATGCTAAATGTTAAATTTAAATCTTAAATAATGCTAAATATACAGTAGCTGAGATTACATACAGCAAGTTAGGGTCTCGTTCAAGTTGTTTAATGCCAATTCTTATAGGCTGAAGAATAATTGCAGAGATTTTTTTTGCTACCATAATGTCACTGTATTATTTCATTCATTAGAACATATTCAGGGTTATTCAATAAAAGTTCTTATCGTTAAAAATGGTGCTAATTTTGCCCCAACCAATCAGATGTTATCTTTCAAATGTTATATCATATCTGATTGGTTGGGGCAAAACTAGCACCGTTTTTAACAATAAGAACTTTTATTAAATCTCCCTGATTGTTTGATACAAGAGAAAAAAGCATTGTTAAAGAATGTATATTTACAACTGGCCTTTGTTATTTATTTGCCCCTTTTGTTTAACATACTAAATAAGTATGCTATTAGTTAACATTAATAACAACCATTAATGTGCAAAATTACTCAGAAATTATTCAGAAGCAATTAAATAGTTTGACATAGTTTAAAGAGCTAAGCAGAAATAATAAAAATGTTCCTTAAAACAAAAAACGTCCTTAAAACAAAAAAACGGTGACTTGTCAGTTATCTACCAGCAACTCCAACTGCTATTTTCCCCAGTTTATTACATGCATTTGCAACCAGATATTTAATGATAAGTTCTTTAAGGTTTTTTTAAGTGTGAACAATACCTTTTTTTGTTGAAACTATGTTTTATTAATGGCTAGTCTATATTATTCAATCCATTTAAATCTTTTAACATATGTTTCACAAGAGATTTGCATATACAGTATGAGTATTGCCCCCCCCCCCCACACACACACACATACACAATGACACACACTCACACACTCTTTGATTTAATCATTTTTAGACTTGCTGTACAAGCATTCTGTGGGCACAGTTTTTCATAAACACATTTCCCAAATTTGGTGCCTGAAGCAAAGCAGATAAAGTGACTTGTAAATAGTTACAAAGACATGAAATTTACCACCCATTTTATTTGTTAATCCAATCTTTTTGCAATACATGATCTAAATTTAAATTTAGAACAAAGTCACAATGAAAACCTGTAAAATATAACCTTTTGTACCCCCCCCCTTCTTTTTTCCTCCCAGTACTTCTCCAGGAATTCAAAATATATGCAACTTTAAACTTAACTAGAAAGGGAATGTCCATTAAAGTAAACAAGTGATAAAAGCAATTTGGCTTTTTCAGATATCTGAAATAGTGGCTTTATTTACTGAAAGAGGCTTGGAAGAGCAGCACTACATGCCCTTATTTTATTATAGCAATAGCTACCCTTGGTAAATTGGATTCCATTTGTGAGAGGTTAACACTAGCCTTGAGTGTTAGAGTGAGTGGTGTCAGATTTTCGCACAAAGTCATGCAAATGCTATATCGAATAGGGTTGCAACTTTAAAATCCAATTTTTGCTAGCACTTTTAAAAGTGAGAAATTTTTCTTTGTACATTTGTGGAATTTAGTAAAATTTTTCACATGTACTGTATGAATTAAAGCATGGCAGTCTCATGGGATTTGTAGTCTTTTTGCACATTTTGGTGACAAACTTTTTTAACCTTTTCTCACACCTTGTGAATGATGCATTGCTAGGAGATTAAGATGACACAGCAATAGCAGCATGTTTACATTTTGATGTTTGCTTTAAACCTGTATTTAATGGTATCCTAAACAATAATTTTATTTGATTTTGTATCCCTTTTTAAACTAAAACAATCAACATGTTTTGTTACATGTCTAATATTATTACCTACAAAATTCAATATTCAAACATACAATTTGGAAGGTTTACAATCCTTTAAATGCTAAAATCTTTAATCTATGAATTCCCTTTTTAGGTGGCACTGAAATACCACCAACTGTACATCCGGTTTGTATAACTGTATAAGATATTGAACTGTTTTTATTTATTTATTCTCCAATGCAGTTATTTACAGCCATTTTTACCCCAAATATCAAAGAATCTAAAGATTTCCTGTAAAAAAAATTGTACCTTAATTTTTTTATTTTCATCATTAATAAACAACACTGAAAATGGACATATATTTGCTTTTTTGCCTTCTATTGCAAAATCAAATTAAAGAAAGTTACATTTTTGCCAGGTGAACAATTAAAAAAAACCCAGAAAAATAAATAGAAACTTGTTTACTAAACGAGATATTGATAATCCATGATGATCAGCCACGCGATTGATGATTGGCCGGAATAGTAGGAAGTAGTAGTGCCTTGGACTTACAGAGGCAAGTGAGATGCTGAGGGTGTATTGTGCGAACTGAGGCAAGCAAGCTGAAAGAGAGGGGAGAGAGAGAGAATAAAAGGGTGGAGAGAGAAAGAGGAGGGAGAGAGAGAAAGGGAAAGGTCTTTAAATGCAGGTGGGAACAGGATTTGCAGATATAGAGTAAAGAGGATGATGCAACACAATGCTAAAAAAATGTTTTTCAAGCCCATAAAGGTTAGCAGGTTTTGTGGCAGCTGCAGGGGTTTCAGGGAACTAACCCATGCAACTGCCACAAGTGATCTAATAAAGCACTGGCCACAGCATTTGTGGGACTTTCAAATAACAGTTAAAGGCCGTCTTTAATATCACTAGTACATTTCTAGTTAAAGGGCATGTTCACCCCCAAAATTACATTTCATATTCTGATAGAGAAGCCCCCAAAACCCTATGCCACCACCAGAAGTTAGGGTCTGGTCTTTTAAAAAGGTGATCGCAAATTTCTTTCCTTCATATGCTCAGTTGGCTGATCGTGGAGGGGAGTGGGTCAGGGGCCCGGTCAGGGGCTCCAATCTTATGCCCCTGGATACAAGCAAACTCCTTTCACTTCCTGGTTGAACCAGAGTCACTGCTGTGATATATGGTGTCACGGCCAATGACTAATGAGTTATCTGGAGGCTTGTCCATTGAGAGCAGTGGAAAGCTCATGTGAGCATGTGTGAATTGCAGTAAATTGCCTGCAGGGATTGTGCTGAATAACTATGTGTGCAGTTCTGGGCAGTGTGTGAATCTTAGTGTGTGAATAACGATCTTATGGTTTTGGGGGCTTCTCTATCAGAATATAAAATGTACTGTAATTTTGGGGATGTACCACATATTTTTACCAAAATATTTTTAATGTGCTGATTTTATAATAAATCTGTTCCAGGGCTTCATTACATAAATGTTTAGGGTTTACGGAAATACATTTTTTTTTGAGACAATAATGTCCCCCTAACCATTAATCTCACCTACCTTACCTCTTACCTCCTGACATTTACAGTACATTTACTTTCTAACTAATTCTCTCTGTGATCTTGTCCTACTGTACCACTAACCTGCACTATTGAAGGGTGTTTATTTTTATGACAAGTATTTTGGGATGTTCAAACTAAATAACAATTTTTCTACCAGTAGACAAAATTTCCACCACAACTCCCAAATTCACTTTGTGAAAACAATAGCGTTATTTATAAAGCACCAGATGTTAGTTTGCAAAGGAATAGTGTCAATAATGCATTTCTAAGGGACTTTTTTGTGTCCTGGGTGTTTTAAAATTAATTACACTTTTTGGCAAAACCTTACCCAGAGGTACAAATTTGCTGCATCAAAAATTAATTTGCCCCTTTATAAATATGCCAAAAAAAAAAAAACAGAACAAAAAGTAGAAAATTGTAAACGGGGCAATAAAAATGAATTCTACACATAAGGAATTAACAGTATGAATGAGATTGCCCCTGCATTGTTCAATGTCTAATTTTATTCTAACTTTACATAAGGAATCTAGTCTAGTCTACCTGAAATAATATTTCTTAATGCAATTGGGCCAAGGATGGTGAAATGCAAACTTAATTTACTTTAACCCATTTGTAAAGAATGGTAAATAAAATGTGCATGGTCAATGGCTGATCGACACAGAAATCAATTAGGACTAGAAAGGAAAGCTTGATAGGCTGCATTTCAGAAGGGAATGTGTGTGTCTGTGTTGCAGGTTCATCAGTAGGTGTGTGTACCTGTATCTTTGTGGTGTTAGGGGGTGTGCTTTTGCATTTAACACTAAACAATGTTTTGGATGGTTTAGGTATGCTTGCCATGAAAACAGAAGGTAGGTTGGGTTGTTAGCATGTATCAGTAGGTGTGTGTGACCATGAAAGGGATATGTCTTTCTTTTCTGTGATCCTGAAGATGTTTGAAAACTACAACTCTTAATATTGACCAACAGCATATGGAAGCAGGGAATGCTGGGAGTTGAAGTTTGCAAACATCTGGAGGAACTAGGATGGACATCCCTGCTATAAAACTATCATTCTTTATTCTAAATACATAAACCATGCATTAGGATTTACATTTAGTTATTATTGCTTTTATTTTATACATGTAGTACTTTTATTTTGAAATGATATGCGTCTTGTTTGTGTAGTTGTGTGTGTGTTTATGTCAGGGAGAGTGTGTAGTTAGACTTGGTAACACTTCCACTGACTCCTTAGCTAGAAGGACATGTCCAGCATGTCTATACCAAATTTCATGTAGCTTGAAAACTGTGGGAGGAGATACAGTCCAAATAAGCAGAAGAATAAAAGAGAAAAAGAAAAAAAAAATTGAAAGAACAGTAATTAGGCTCTTCATGTCAAATTAATTAAAAATAAAACAGAAACCCTAAACATGCTGCAAATTGCAAGATATACACATGTAGCAAATTTAGAGCTGTCTACCTCCACTCAACCTCATTTAATCCACAAGGACAAGTTAAAGGGGAGATACAACAAGCAGTTTCTCCTTTTCTGTTGAATGGTGTAATTTACCTGTGGTTACTAGGAGTCAGTTCCAATAATCCATCTCTTTTTGTGGCTAGGAGTCTAAGTGTACACTGTACACTTCTGAACAAGCTGCATGGCTCTCTCAGACACAGAACCGTGTACAATTGTGTTTGCAATTATATCCCCATACACGCACACACAGATTTCCTAGCTAGCAAGAATGTCTGGGAATTTTATCCCATAGAACATTAGTCCACTAACCCAAATGGAGCTAACAAATAGTGAATAGGTACATTTAAATGTATAGCATTTAGTATTGTGCCTGATAGGCTGTCTGCAGTACATGCTAGCTGGAAAAGAAACTGCAGAACAATTCCAGTTTTCAGAATCTTATCAGGGACTTGTAATAGTATCTTACAATGTATACAGTAAGTGTTCTAAACAGGAAAGCTTTCACATTAAGGGTAAAATAAAACGCTTTCATTTTCCTTTAAGTATAAGATTAAACTTTTAATGTAGGTTGCCTTCCTATAGGTTATGTTTGGAGTTTAGTGTTTTGTTACTTTGTATTCTACTGTTGTGTTGCCTACAAAGGCAGATTTATGGCCACCCTGAAAAGAATATATTGTAAGCAGGAAAAAATAATACTGGAATTAAAATTGATGATTCATTCACTGAGCCTAGAAGGTACATTGTCACATTCAAGTCCCATTAGCATCAGGGATAATATATACCAAATGAGTAAAAAGCAGTTCATGCTGGCTAGTGAACAAAAGGGACATAAATATTTTATATTTAAGGATAACAATTCATTTATTATTTTATTGTCTATTCCTATGCCGAGTTAGCTTTATCAAAATTTGGCAAAAGGGTGCATTGCAAAAAATATTCCTATGTTTTTCCTTCAATTATAAAACATATTGCAAGTGTGAAATAAGATTGCAGCAATATAAATGAATTAAGAAAAGGCAACAAAGCTTCTGTACCTTTTTTTCCCTATACATTTATAATATTTGGTAAATTTATATTTTCTGAATCTATATTTTAAAGAATGGAACACAGAAGTGGAGACCAGCATTGTGATAAAGGCCAATTCAGTGTCGGACTGGGGTGTTGGGGCCCACCAGGAGATCCGATAACAGGGATCCACCAGGACAAGTTTAGGGGCCCACCTGACATTTCATATCTCTATTATCACTCATTTCATATCTATCTTACTCATACTGATGCCTATTTTTTACTGAAATGCATTACTTAGTGTCCATTTGGCTCTGTAATATATATATATAACCTACCCCTGTAGTGGATTTCTATGGGAGGAACTGTAAGATTATAGCCTTATAATCTTACAGTTCCAGGAGGAGAAGGAAACCAGAAGCCACAAAGGGTAGGTTATAATAAATAATGCACCCCGAACTGTAAATTATAAGGATATTAGAAGTCACCTTGGAGTTCCGTGCCCTGTATAAAAGGTACTCGGCCTGCGGCCTCGTGCTTTTATATGGTCACGGAACTCCTCGGTGACTTCTAATATCCTTATAATTTACAGTTGGGGGTGCATTATCCACTATATAACTTATATTTTAGCAGTTTTCTCTATTTTCTTGGGTGAATGGGCTGTGGGCCCACCGGGAGATAACCCTGAGGGCCATTCCGACACTGGGCCAGTTAACAATGACACAGGACATCAGTAGTATTTTTTTTTTAATACATTGATGCAGCATTTGGGAAAAGGCAATGACACTCATGTGCATCTCTTTGTTAATTGTACTTGTTTTTATAAAACTACTTTAAAGGGTGCTGTTGGCTGGGATCAGTTGCAGATCAGTTCCCTGAAACTTTTTGTCTAAAAAGGAGGCAAGTAGCTTTAAGGAGATTTCTGGGTTATGGTTGTACTCAGTTTCCTGGGTAAGGTTTGGGCTGGGGTCCAAGTAACTAAAATATAGATTTGTTGGTTATATAAAGTATCCAAAGAGTCTTAGACACACTTAAGACCTTAAATGCTTGAAAGTCTACTGATAGTATTGTGGGTACAGGTAGTAGGTCTGGTGCAATTCTTAAAGTATGAAATATATAGAACCACACATTTAGGACCAATCCACATGAATAGAGTAGTACACCCTAAACATACACTTTACTTTCCTACTTACCTGTCACTGAACTCAAACAAGTAAGCATGCAGGTTGGCCTTATTGTAAAGGCAGATGTGATGTATAATGCTTGTCCAAATAGCAGAGATAATTTAATAGACATTTAACTATAAATATGCAGGGAAAGGTGGTGTACTGTGTTAACCAGTCAAAATGTTTACAGGGTAAGCCTTTTGAAATAAGAAAAATAACAAAAGTGGTATAAAGGGGATACCTTTATTAGCTAACTAAGATAATCATAGCAAGCTTTCAGAACATTCTAGTTCCTTTTTCAAGCTGAATACAATGAAGCTGTGGTGCTCTCTGATATTTATAAAACATTTGGCTCATAGTTCAAATAACCAGAAAAAAATAATATCTGTGTGGAAGGTGTTAACAAAGTCATATACAAGGGGTCTGCAAGGGATAAACAGATAAGGTACAAGATGCTGTGGATCAAAGTGGCTGATATAAAAAGTAGTAAGTTACTGAAGTGTTAAGTAAGAGGAATTCCATGTAAGTAACTGTCCCAATGTCTCTACAGATGTTTGTATTTCTGTCTTGATGCTGGCAGTTCTTAATCTATATAGTTTGCCATAAATCCAAGGCTAGGTTCAGTCCCTACTCCAGAGAGTTAAAAGTTTTCATTAATTTGTACTCCCAGATCTTCCTTTCATTCTCTGTTTAAATCCCTCTACAGAGCATAAAACAGAAGGTACTTCACAGCCCAACTAATCCAAGAAATAAGGAATGATTTCTCACTCCCAGCATGCCCAGAAAAATGGGGAGAGACATGCAAAGTTTCTCCTTTATGTCCCTGTGGCCAATGCTTGTGTCTAGAACTACTGGCATTATAAGTCCTACCTATAGTAGCCATACATTTGTTTCTTGCACTGATGAGATCTAACAAGCTCAAAATATGTCATGTCTGCAAGTTGTATGAATGGCTCTATACCTTATTGCTGTATTGCATGTTTTAATGTCAGTGGTTCTGGACACATGCATACAAGTACATAAAGGAGAAACTTTGCATGTTTCCACATCTTTAGAAAATCTTTCCTTAATTCTTGGATTAGTTGGGCAATGTTATTTTATAGCAGGAGGCTGTGAAGTACCTTCTGTTTTTATTTTTGATACTTGCCTTTAAAAATTAATTATTGCTTCATTCTGAATCACAATTGAGCCTAACAACTCTTCTTCCTCCAAAGGGTTTTTGTCTTTTTTCAGTTTAAAATATAAGTACATTGTATTTTAATGTAAAGACAAATGATGGAACTGCTTTCATTTTTTCTGTTGCAGGAAAAATTATGACATCAGCATCCAAAGGAATTTTACGGCCATTTTTAGCTGTTAGTGGTGCGTTGATCTGCTTTCTGATATGTTTACTAATATATGTAAAGCCAACAAACAACTGGATCTCCAGTCCAATCGAATCAGCAAATTCAGTCCTAAAAATGAAGAATTTTTTCTCCACTAAAAGGGATTATTACAACAATACTATTATTTTAATATGGGTGTGGCCCTTTGGACAGACTTTTGAACTTAAATCATGCCAGACATTATTTAATATTCGTGGGTGCCATCTTACTACTGACCGAGCACTGTACAACAAATCGCATGCTGTCCTTATTCACCACAGAGACATTAGTTGGGATCTTACTAACCTACCTCAACAGTTGAGGCCCCCTTTTCAGAAGTGGATTTGGATGAATTTGGAATCACCCACTCATACGCCACAAAAAAGTGGTATTGAACACCTGTTTAATCTGACTCTGACTTACAGACGTGATTCAGATATCCAAGTGCCCTATGGATTTATGGTTGTAAGCACAAAACCATTTGAGTTTGAGGTGCCAAGCAAAGATAAGTTTGTGTGCTGGGTTGTTAGTAACTGGAATCCAGAACATGCCAGAGTAAAATATTACAATGAGCTTAATAAATACATTGAAATTATTACTTATGGTCAAGCTTTTGGTGAGTACCTCAGTGATAAAAGCCTACTCCCAACTATCGCTACTTGTAAATTTTATCTGTCCTTTGAAAATTCAATCCACAAAGATTACATAACAGAAAAACTTTACAATGCATTAATGGCTGGATCTGTACCCATTGTATTGGGTCCTCCACGTGAAAACTATGAAAACTACATTCCAGCTGACTCCTTTATCCACGTAGATGATTTTCTTTCTCCAAGAGAATTATCTGACTATCTCTTAATGTTGAACAAAGATACTGAGAGGTACCTTAGCTACTTTAATTGGCGGAAACACTTTACTGTCACTCTGCCACACTTTTGGGAATCCCACGCATGTCTAGCATGTGACCACATAAAGAGACATCAAGAATACAAATCTGTCAGTAATCTAGAAAAATGGTTCTGGAACTAAAACTGTAAGTTAATTACACTTTGGCACTTTGGGGGGAAGACATTGCAGCAGCTAAATTATATTGTTAGTGCTTTTAGACTTTTACTCACAGTTCAGTGCTCTGGTGAATAAAAACAATAATAATATGGAAATGTAAAAATCTGTCCTTCACAACAAACTATTGTTTACTTGCTGCCATACTCTCTCAAGTTATTTGTGTCTGTATTGAAAATGTAAATTTGCATTATTGTTTTTCATGCACTTTTTTTAGCTCACATACAATATGAACACCAGGCATTATGTAACATTTTGAAATCTGCAATTTTCTACGTGATTGTATACTTGTAATAGATATTAAGGTGCATCTGATACTGTATACCAGATGGGAATAATTTATTATTATTATAATATAAATGTCTTTTTTTTTTAAAAAGTAGATGTTAAATGTTCACGGTGAGACCATCAGAAAACCTGACTCAAACTAATGATATGTTTCCTACAGACTGTAAATCATGTGCAGTTTTCAGTGTGGTAAGATAATGTGGTATATTTAGTACAATAGATGCAGCTGATCCAATACTAATACCTCTGAGACAATTCTCACCTTTTAAACATCAAAGTTTTTTTTACCAAATGGCATATTTATAAAGCAGCAAAGTTATTTTGTCACCAAATTTTTCTTTAATTTTTAACGCGTTTTGCCCCCCAAAAATTCTGCACTTTGTGGTGAAAAAAACATACTACTTACCTGCCCCATGCCTGCAATGCTGTACAGTCACCTAATGATTTCCGCATTGCAGTAGCGACCGGGAGCGATAATACATTTTCCTGATAGTGTTTAAGCATTTTGGGCACTTTTATCACCTGTTAATAGTTAATTTTTATACATAGAAGATTCGATTAACATAATCACTATTGATAAAAGAAAATTACCGTCGTATGTTAGTCTAATACTATATCTATGCTGAAAAATAGCCATGCTGTAAATTAGCTGTGGATAAAATGAGCCATGTTGAAAAAATGTATGTGTTACCTTATTAACAAAACAGAAAACTTACCTCAGTGAACTTTATTTTACATTAAAGGACAACAATATCCTCTGATACAACCTCCTTCCCTTTGATGTCAATCACTAAAGTCCTCAGGGTTTTGCTTCTTAAGCCTCGTACACACGTTGGATAATTTTCGTATGATGCAGCCGATGAACGTTCAATGACATTATTGTTAATCCTCATAATTGAAACAACATCTGTACACACAGCAACAATAATCACCATGATAGTCGTTAGATATAGACGTTCGTACGTAACGTAACATTCGTATCCTTGCGCAATTATGAAAAGCAACAAATGCACCTTTTATATATTTTTCTGTAGAACGTTAACAATAATCTGCCGACCATGTACAAATATACGATAATCGTATAAATTCGACAGGATGATCGTATGAAAAAGCCAACAATAGTCGACGGTCGTTGGTCTTTGACGAAGGTTGATGCTATATTTTCGTACGAATATCGTGCAATTGCTCGTTTGTTGGCTGCATCGTATGACAATTATCCAATGTGTGTACGAAGCTTAACTCTTGCAGTAACCTGTAAAAGTTGTGATTGCACCAGGGGCAATACAAATAGGAAGACAAGCTTTCTTCCTATTGGTCAGCTTGCGGCATTGAGGGAGGAACTGAGGAATAGTGTTATGGCACTCAAAAGTTTAACAGGTTAGGGATGAGGTTAGAAGCTAAACCCAGGGGTGAAGACTTAACGGTTTAGGTATAGGTATAAACCTTTAAAGGGCTGAACAGAGTTGAGTATAGGTGACCTTTCACATCTGGTATGTCCTGTCGTGATCTGGAAATAGGAAGTGTTCTGGCTCTCACTTTCTAATTTGCTGCATTAACCAGACTTTTAAACATATTTTCAGCATTATTTGCGCTACATTTCACTGAAAATTTGTCTAATTTATATATACATGAAAAAAGTACAAAAAAAATTGTGGGAAAATCTGGTGAAAATTGTGCTGTATTATAAATATGCCCCAAATTCTCCTTTCTGATCATATTGATCATTTAGTTTAACATAACTGTTCTTGTTCAGTTTTCAGTTATTGTGGTAAAATGTGTCTGTCTTCCTTGGATTTTTATAGGAAGACATAATCTTTATTTTCTTACAAAAAAGTTTACTGCCTAATTTTGCTTACATTTTGGGATGCATTCTGCTAAGAAGATATCAATTAGCTCCCAGAAAAGAAGCAGTGATTATACTTAATACATTAAAATAGTTTTCTAGTAAAGACACCGTTCCAGTTCCCATTTTAAAAGAGGTAAGAACACAAAATATAATAAATAAACAGGCACAGATTATTGCTTTGCTAATTATTTCACCAATGGTAACACACATTACCATACAGACGTTTAACTCCCCTTAAGTTCTTTTTTAGTTACATACTACATATACAAACAGTGGCAACTGTTGATTGAATAAAAATGACCCTTCAAATATGTATAGAGGATTAAATTGAATGATTGTTGAGTATAAGCCGAGGGTATACAGTAACCCTAATACCTTTCCACTGTAGATGTTTGGAAACTACAACTTCCCCGCATGCTTGGTTGCTGGGAGTTGTAGTTTCCAACCACCTATAGTAGAAAGGTTATGGGGTTACTGTTGGCATACTGTCCCCCACCCTAATCCTTTCCACTGTAGATGTTTGGAAACTACACACTCCAGCATGCTTGTTTTTTCTGGGAGTTGTAGTTTCCAACCACCTATAGTAAAAAGATAATGTGGGTGTCTGCATGCATACTGTCCCTCCAGCCCTCCCCCCAGTACCCCCAGCCCTCCCCCCAGTCCCCCCCAGCTCACTTACCTGTACCTGGTCTTCAGTCTTCCTCTCTCTGCAATCCAGGGCAGCCGCGAGTCCGGCCGGCAGTTCCCATTACTGCTTCGCGGCTGCGCGATGACGTCATCCCGCCAGCGTGCGGGATGACGCTCCGCGCAACCGCGAGGAACTACTGGGAACTGCCGGCTGGACCTCGCGGCTGCCTCTGGATTAAGGTAAGTTTCTTCTGACTCGAGTATAAGCCGAGTCAAGGTTTTTAGGTTAATTTTTAAACCTAAAAACCTCGGCTTATACTCGAGTATATACGGTATATTGTTTTTTGTGAGGAAAAGCTTATTATAAATGATCTTATGACACAAAGTCATTTTTAAACAATATTTAGTCTCTTTGGTTAATAGAGAACACTGTAATGCAAACTTGACTTTTACCTTGATGGATGTAGTATACAATTAATGGTTAATGAATTCTAAAATATAAATGTGCCAAAATGGATTATCTCACTACTAATTTACACCCAGCTGTGTCTTTCACCTCTAAAATCAGCAGAAGAATTTTAGAATTTTAAGTAACTGTAGGTTTCTGGCTTTTATAATCTAAAAAAAAAAGTAAGATACATATTAGTAGTACAGATACGTATATCTCTTTTAAATCAAACTTATCCCCCCCCCCTCTTGACAAAGGGCATCCTATTTTAGACACAATATCCAATAATTATTTCTTGCAAAGTATACAAATTTGACTGCTTGCTCAGTCCAGTGGGTGGTTCATAAAATCCACTGGGCTTCTATTGTAACAATAAATTCTTCAGATCACCTCCCAATATTCCTAACATGACATGTGCACAAGTCTGATTCTAATTGAACTAGTGTTCCTAAAACCATTAATATGGATAACCCTAACACGTTCTTGCAGTATAATCATATGTTTGTACTTTCATGTTTAATTTGTCCTAAGATACTGTAATTTTTTATTATTATATTTATATTATCCACCTAAGAAGCTTGACATGCTTTCGGTGTTTTTTAATGTTATTGGTATTTATCCCAACTGTGAGTTCTTTCTGTTCATAAAGCTGAAAAGTATGTAGTAACAGGCAGCAGACAGCCTTCCAGATGTTTGAAAACTACAATTCCCAGCATTCCTCCATTGCAGACCAAACCAAGGAATTTGTAGTTTTCAAGCATCTGGAGGGCTGCAGGTTGGACATCCCTGCTCTAGAATGTCATCGAGTTCCAGGGTGAGAGACACATCTTACTATTTTGCATTTATAGAATCCATTTAAGCCCATTTATCATTTAGCATTTGTTCTCAGTTAAGATTTTGAACAGAATGTTGATTTTATTATGTATTCCCTTTATTGCAGTCTAACTTACTATTAAGCAATAGAAGATTTGGTACAAAATACAACTTCACATAAAGATTTAAAGAGCTTAAAAAATGTTATAGAAGAACTAAAGTAAAAAGTGGATTTTTTTAATATTGTGTTTCTCTGCAAATACAGCAATTTGCAATATTAGGAGAAATAGGGTACTAGCTGATAAATTATTTTATTGATTATAGGGTAAAAAAACAAGTTTATGTGCCAAATTAATAAATTACGTATTTTGCACCAAAAATGTCACAAAGTGCACTGTGATGAGCCCAATATTCAATTAAAAATTGTATGCACAAAAAGTTGTTTGATAAATCATCATATGACCTATTTTTCAAGTATCATATAAATGTAATGAATTGTCTATGGAATCTAGTTTGTGACTATTGTTGATTATTTGTACTACAATGAACATTATACTACATAATCCCCATGTTTTATCCTTATTCAAATCCATTAGATAATCAATGTTTGACCCAATTACATACAGTAATGGGTACAGGTTTTGTACAACAAAAGGTTTTTTTTGCTATGGGCAATCTAGTTTAATTTACTTGTGTGTCTCACACATATTTATCAGAAATCAAGGCATTACATTTCTATCAAGGGATTCCATAGTTAAAATATTTCTATCTATAAATAATCCCCTGAACTATAATGTCCTTAATGTAGCAGTAATAGGCAATTTAATATATGGTGCCCCACTGTGTCTCTGAGTAAAATTCACAGTTCATTGGCATAAATACAGTATACTTAGCTGTCAGAATCTCTGTAAAAGTCACAGATAGGTGGGTGAGGAGAGAGTACAGATAGAGCATAGGTAACCATAGGACCTGCTCAAAGGTATATGTGTAGATGCTGTATGCGCTTGCTTCTGGATGCAGCTTCACTATGGTTCAGGTGACTATTATTTTTTGAATTTTTCATGGTCTAGGCACTTTACTTCCCATGTTTATGAAGGAATTTTATTGTTACATAGAGTGTGCAGAGGGGATTGTTATTATGTGCAGAGGTTATTATGGGATATCTTTTCTTTAACATTACATAGTTCTTTTCAAACTTACAAGCAGTACTGCTTATGTGTCATTGTGTGCACTGGTAAGAAATCTGAAACATTTACATATAGAGGGGAAATCACTGGCAACATATAGGCATATTTTTAAACTTTTCTAGCATTGCTTTGTTTGCATTTAGTAGAGCAGATCATTGCTATCACCTCCGTTACCACTGCTTGGATTCCTTCAGCTTACTTAGCTAACTAAATACACTGTTCTACAGATTCAAAGATAACAACACAGACTTGTTTCACATAAATATTTTAAGATGCCACTGCTACTGGCACTTCTAATCAGAAAAGGATGCAAAATAGCCAGCTAGGGTTTTAAGTAAAAATATTATCTGGTTCCCTTTCTTTCCGTATTTAACTGAAAGTGAACACCAAGGATGGGTGCTACTGTATGCCCAGAAATGTTTATAATATTGAAACTTAACCTAAACAGGAACTTTATTGTTATATACAGTAAAGAATTTGGAAATTCTTATTTTGTAAAAAATATTGCAATATACCACACAATATCTGTATTTTGCTCAATGAGAATGACATTAAAGGGCAACTATAGTCTCAAAACAAGTTAGGGTTAAATGAAAGCCTGCAGTATTTCCTTTAAAATGAGCCAATAATCACATCTCTGGCTGGAGCCTGAGACATTACATGGGGTAAATGTTCAAACTTCCTGCTTCCATTAGGTTGAGTGACATCACCTGACCTCTGCCCTGCCCATCCATGCTCAGTTAAGATTTAATGCTGGGGAAATCAGGAAGTACCTGGGGGAAAAAATGTACAGTTGAGAAGGGGAGCCTATTAATGCAGGCAGAGGCTGGTCACAGGACTACAAGCTTGTCAGATGGCTGAAAACAGGAAGTGTTCAAGCAGGAAGTAATATTGCTGAACCTTTCCAGCAATAACTTCTCACAAATTTTATCTAGAGATGTGATTTAGGTTTTATTTTGAAGGTATGATGGAAGGCTTTTTATATAATCCTTACTAGTTTGAAAGAATTCGAGACCACAGTTACCCTTTAAGAATTAGCAATACCGATCGGTACTTTACAATGAGGGTAAAAACAAGGTATGGCAATTTTGTGATATCATGCTATTATAATTATGCTCCTTTAATATCCTTATATTACACTGCAAAGGGTAATTTATCTACTATAACACATAAATTCAAATTGTTTTAGTTTTTTTTTATAAAATATTAATTATGTTTTTTAAAGTTATTAAACTTAGGTGCATATTTCTAAAGGTTTGTGAAATTTTTCACTTCTGTTATTGTCGCCTTTTTGACAAATTTGGACTTGCAATTTATAAAGCAGTGATAACCAGTGGCGAAAAGTCATTACATCGCCGTGGTAACCGCTCAAGCATAGTTATAAAATGGCCAAAAGTGTTTTATTGCGTTAAGTTCAGCCATTCAAATTTGACAAGTCTGAGGTGGTGACAATGCATAAGTGGCCATTTATTTAGCCTGCCAATGGGTCCATGTAAGGTGTCAGTACATTGTGGAGTGTTTCTCAATACTACTAAGTCCCCAGGGGGACCATTTTCCAGCATTTACTGTAATACGACCTTTGATTTCCGATTTTCCTAAGATCACTGTTTTAAGGTTCCAAATTTACCAATAAAATTAAATCGGGGTCTAAGGGACATATTTATAAAGTGGCATTATTTTTGCTTTTTTTTTGCCACCAGACTTCACCACAAGGTGAATTTTCATCAAAGCACTAATAATGCTGATAATGTGTCAAAAAGTTAAGTCCAGCCAGTGCATATGATGGTAAATAGGTAACACTGCCAGGTGGATTTTCAAAGTAGTGTCAAATTGGTTAATACACACTGAACACCTATCTTTGTTATTTAAAAATAGCCTAACACATGTGTTGTTTTTTTTCAGCAAACGATTGTGATAAATATTGTATAAAACTCTGCCGGGTGAATTTTCTCTGTTTTATTAATAGGATACATTTTTTAGTATTGCTTATTTTCAGCAAACTGCATCAAACCAGTTCCATTAATATGGGAACATACCATAGTGCTGTGTAAGATATAGTCATGTTAATGGAACATTCCAGTAAGTAATGATATTTTAAAGAAATTCTGGTAAAACTGCAAAAAATACAAAAAAGTCAGAACAGGCGAAATTTCGCCTATTTATAAATAGCTTTAAATAAAAAAATGACAAAAATAGCTCTGAAATTTCACCTTCTCTGGTCTGGGAATGACCGATGCTAGAGATCAATTTCTCTTTTCGCCGTGATACCAGACTTAACGCAATGAATAAGGCGAAGTTGTTGTACATTGCCGATACTAACAGCACACATCACGGCAGCGATACTTTTCCAGCGAAAACATGCGTTTTTATAAATACAGCGAAAATACCGCTATTTGTCATTGTGATGTCCTGCGATAGTGAAATGGTGAAAATAGAAATCGTTTATAATAAGGCGCCTTAAAACCCATTGTTCAGGACATTAATCTTTTTGTTAGTTTTGTTTTGTGGAAGTGGTCACATGGTGTGTGACAACTAAGTGAATGTATTTTCTTACTATACTATACTATATATACCAGCTCAATAGGTATGTGCACACTGGGTCAGGTATTTTTAAAAGGGTCCTTCCAACCACTCCCCACCCCACAGTTGCTTGATAATTGCAACAAAACAAATGAAAGAAGGGGACGCCAGACACCATTTTAGATCCATTTCAAGTGCTATTTATTGTGCGACATGTTTTAAACTAAAGTTCTTTCTCAAGGCTTCCTTCTTTTATTTGTTTTGTTGCTATAGTCAGCTAAGCGGCAAGTCCAATAACAATGCTGCCCTCCATTATAACGTTAGTGATTAATGTATTGTAAACAGATAGTTATTGTAGATGGGTGCAGTAATTGTATGTATGTATAGTTTATTTATAAAGCGCCACTTGGGGAGGCAGGGCTGTACAGTAACAAAATACAATAAAGTCATACAAGGGGAACAAATACATAGATAGTTCAGTACATAAATATATAAATGATATAAATAGAAGTGCTAGAGCTTTGCCACAAGAGGTAATGAGGTCCCTGCCCCGTAGAGCTTACAATCTAGTTAGTTAATATATTTGTATAGGGAATGCATTTATTATAGAGAGAATGTAGTTTTTGTAGTGGATTGTAATGATTGGGAAGGATTGTAGTGAATCAAGATAGTGTTGGTGATTGTACAGGGAATCACTACATTCTTTCTACATTCACTACATTCCATCTACAATCACTACATTCCCTCTGCAATCACTACATTCCTTCTAAAATCACTATATTCCCTTTTCAATCACTTCTCACCTCTACAATCACTTTGCTAATTGTTGAAAAGAAGCATGTGGACAATGTTTAAAGGAGAACTAAACTTACATTTTTAAAAACCTAATGTGAAAGCTTTTCTCCCCAGAACATCTATACATTGTAAGTATTTCTCTAGTAAGTTGCATTTAGTACATGTGAGAAGTACATTCTGTAAATAGGTTTCCATATTGTTGCCAGTACAACCCACAGCCATGAAGTCATCAAAGAGCCACGCCTCCTGACCCCAGTATTCCCTGTCTCTATGCAAAGACTTTGAAATCTGCTTGACCCTGCAATTTATTTACCAGTTAGTTTAAATTGCTGATAAATAAACTGCAGGGTAACAAGCAGCTTTTAGTCTTATCAGGGACTTCCATATTCCATTTTTTTATTCTTTTCCTAGCAAAAGAAAAAGCTTCCAAATGTATTCTCTGCTTATCCAGCGTTGGCGCACTGGACAAGGCACCAGGTTAAAATACAGTTTACAAGTTCAATACCCAGACTTACCTTTTTTGTTTCTATTATCTTCTAAGCAAAGATAAAGCTTTAAATGTACCAATATGTGCAGCTTATTCAGAGGTGGCACACCTGGTAAGATGCCATTATTAGAATATACAGTTCACAAGGTTGCATGTTCGAATCCAGAATTTCCTTTATTTATGTTTCTATTATGTTCAAAGTAAAAGGTTCTACATGTACCAGTTTTAGGTGTAGTATCTCTGTTACTAGAGGTAAGAGCTCGCTTTTAGCAAGTCAGAGTAAATGTACATGTTGCAGGTTCTATTCTCCAGACTTTTTTTTTATTTTTGCTAAAATGTTAGTATTCCGTTTCTTACATCCATGCTATCTATGAAAAACACTGCAAAGTTACTTTTCTTTTGTATGAAAAGAAAGGGCTATATAATTGTTAGAACAGGAACACTGAATGTGTTTGAAAACAAAAAATGAAATCCCTGTTTTGTGTCAGGGAGAGGAAGGATCTCTGTGCTGTGTGATTAGCTGTTGCTTCTAAGAAGCAAGGCTACAACTTCCTTGTTTTGACCTGTTGAACACTACAGAGCATGTGCCTGTATGCAGACACTAGCTGGGGGCTTACTCATCTAAGATGGATTGGGGAGCTGACCCCTAGTATCACAGGTTGTTTTCATAAATCACCAATGACCACAGCAAAGGAAGAGGTGGAGACACAGCTTGTTGTATGTTTGTGAATGTGCTCTTTCTTTTGGACATTTTTGCCTGGTGACTTTTCTAAGAACATTTACTATTTAAAACCTTCAGTTTATGTCATTACTGATGCCATGGGTTGTAACCGGCAGCAGACTACTTTAATCCCATCCGTGTACCTAAAATACATAAATACAGGCGCAGTCAGAGAAGGCCACAGTGCATGTCTATTGGCGATACCATGATGAAATTTGCCCGTTATCAGCAAAATAAATGGCCAGCTTATGAAAGAATTAAATGCCCTTTGTAAACATATTTAATTTTATACTCAAAATGGGCATGTTATTGAAATTATATTTAAATAGTAGTTAACACAATATAAAGTATTTTTATATACATTTTGGGAAGAATTTAAAGAAAAAGTAGGAAGTAAATCTTATGCTCTTTATGAAAAGAAAAAAACTTGGAAATAAACAAGGTTCAAGTCCTAGACGAATGGCTAGATCTTCGTTTCAAAGAAAGATTGTCTGCAAGAAAAAGTATGGATTTCTCCAACTCTTCTCTTGTAACAAACAGCCACCAATAAAACATTCTTTCAAATCTAATTTTTTATGGAAACTTCTTAAAATTGTTAAAGGGAGTTTGGATAAGGGTGTTAGATCCAAGAAAATCCCAACTGGAAAAGGAAAGCATAAATTTAGGTTTTAATTTTTAAGTGCTGTAAGAAATCTTCTTACCCAAGTTTCTTCAGTTTGTCTAAAAGAAAGTACCATGAGCTGTAACTTTCATATACAGTACAAGGGTTTATTTTAGGTGCGGTGTAACTCACCATATATATTATTACATATTTGGGATATAATATTATACATCTTTCTATGTTTCCAATGCCCATCGTTTTTTATTGTGTAATATGTTTTAAGGCATATGTATCTTGAAAAGGATTGTTAATGGAGTAAGCTGTCCCTTTATATAGAGGGTCACTATGATGTGACGCTTTCACCCAGTGGCGTAACTAGGAATCCCTGGGCCTCCCAGAAAACTATGATGGGGCCTCTATCTGTGCTTCATCAACAGTGGTTTTCTGGGAGAAGGCTTATCTGTCATAGGAAAAATAAATGGGGTCCCCTTGGCTCCAAGGCCCCCCCTGCGGTTGCTCCCCCTGCAGTTACACCTCCTGTAGTTACACCCCTGCTTTCACCTATGACCAGGGGACACCCCCAAAGCATTTCAGGTGTTCTTGTCCTAATTACTGTATTTTTCATACTTTACATTGGGCTATGGACTTCTAGGAGCCATGTGGGAGGGAGGACTATAACTAGAAGCAGCATTTGCAGGTAATTTCTGTTTAAGACAGGAGAAAGTATTTGGACAATGTAAAATAAAAAATAGCATTGAAAAGCATGATTAAAAACATAAAGGCAACAGTAGCAAAGATATGAGGCTTAAGGGCAATGGAGTGACAGGGTTAAAGATTAAAAGAAGGATTCTTAAGATTACTTTATAGGAGCTCCTGTGGAATGGAATTTCACAATGGTAGTTTATTTCGTAGGAAAAGAATAAATTAATCTGAACAAGAGTTGGATCAAAGAGGAAAGTGACTAATCAGCTACAGTAGTCAGATGTGAAACATAAGAGCATGCAGGAGAATAGTGGAAAAGGGTGGAATGAGTCCCAGTTTAGGGGAAAGTGAATTTCAGTATTTGCTGCAGTTAGACAAGTAGATAACTTGAGAGCCTTCAGGAGTACTGTGTAGGGTGAACATTTACAGGTAGATTTCATAATGTCTCACTAAATACTGTACAAGAGCATCAACAATGGTCTAGAAGGAAACCCCAGATCAGACTAGAGGTATTTGGGGAGTTGTAGTATTAGTACCATTACAAAATAGAAAGATTAGAAAGATAAAAACCAGAAGCATTATTTGATTCCCAGAGGATAAAGAATTTGCACTACAGGACTGGCAACTGGGGTTCTAGCCATCTTACATTAACTGGGTCCCTTTTTGAAATCTGTTCTGTTTTATTCAGTTATTGCCTGTCAGTGTCATTGCTGTCAATGTGAATTTTAAAATTGATGATGAAGTTGTCTTATAGACATTTATGGTACAGCTAGTCCCTAATTACTACTGTTTACCAATAATTTAAAAGAGTTTGGCTAAACCTATGATACAACAACAATATTGTTGTATCATATGTATATCAGCTATGAAACCATGCTTTAAAAAAGAAATGACAAAAGGCATACAGGGAGATTCAATAAAAGTTCTTATCGTTAAAAATGGTGCTAATTTTGCCCAACCAATCAGATGTTAGCTTTCAAATGTTAAATAAGATCTGATTGGTTGGGGCAAAATTAGCATCCTTTTAAACGATAAGCAGGGCGATGCACCGAGAGCCACTATTGCAACCCGGTACAAAGTCACCGGCGATGTTATATGTCGATAGTGGCTCTCTATTTTAGCACTTTTAACTCCAGCTATTAGCTGGCATTTACTTTCGGTTAGCCACAACCGCCGCAATGAAGGATTGTAAGTCATGCTAACCGATAGCTAACCGATATATCGGTTAGTGTGACTTAAACTCCAGAACAGGAGCAGTGCGCCCGTTGGTGCATCGCCCGAAGAACTTTTATTGAATCTCCCTGATAGTGTATTGAGAGTGCTGTACAGCATGCCAGCCTGATTAAAAGAACACATTGTCATATCTAGCTAGCTTACAAATAGAGCATCTGTAATAAACAGAAATAGATGAAATAAAATTCTTTGCAAAGACAGGCCAGCAGAATACATTACAAAGCACCGACTGTCCAATTTGAATCATATTAAATATTTCAATGCCCTAGACTAACCCTGAGATCTCAGTTTGTATTAAATGTCTTTCTATTCAATGCATGCGCATATCCAGCTGTGAACCTATAGTGATAACTCTTTAAATTTTTTATTCTTATATGCTCTTCTGATGTTACAAATTTTTTTATCCATATGGCATTTGCTTTCCAGGTCACCTTGTGTGATCCTTGTACCAGTCGTGAGATAATGACGATTTCCTGCGTCCAAATGCCATACAGATTTTATGTAGTCTGTGATAAGGTTTTGTTTTTTTCCAGAATTAGTCCCAGTTTATAATCTAATGGGCGAGCTGCACCCCTTGCATGTGATGAAGTAAGGTTATTTAGGTTTTGGGTGCCATCAGTATACTTTTTGATGCAATAGTGGGAGTTTAGTGGAATAGTGGAAAATGTAACACAACTGGAGGATTACTGTGGTAGTAATGATGATATAAAGAAACAGCTGCATCTACCAGATCTACAAACAGTGCTGGATACTCAGTACTAATATAACATAACCTTTCATATCCATGATAAAAGAAACAAGCCTGGCGCGTTTCCTACTCCCTCTGAGTACTTAAGGGCAAGTCCACCCCCAAAACTCTTTATTTTATATTGGCCCAAATAACGTCCAACAGTCTACCCACAGGAATTACAGCCTTCTAAACCTGGTCATTAGAATGCAAGACTGTCTATGATGGCGACCGATCAAGAGCAATGGGGGTACGACAACGTCATTAGCTCTTGTTTTCAGTTTTACTTCTGTTGAAGAGAGCCCAGACTTAGTAGCTGGCTCCAGATGCCTGCGCAGGACATCTAGCCAATGACCAGTGACAGGTACGGCGATACCCTACTGCTACACTCGTTGCATTTTATGATTCTGGCCATGTTGTTCAGACCCATGCACGCTGATGACGAGGACCACTTAGATAGTCCAGTATAGAACCATGGTAGTTCCGCAGCCGACCCCATGAGATCGAAGAGTCTATTCCGCTCGGGAAGCCACAGCGTAAACATTTAGGAAGACCAGATCGTTTTCCAGGCTACCACGATGCGCTGACCATCTGCAAGCCTCCAAGTGGAGCGGACGTGAGGAGATCGATAAGTAGAGATTCATACACCAACACGAGGCCAGAGCATTTTTTTTTCTGTGTTAATGCCCTGCCACTCGGGGGTCACTAGCGGAGTGGGAGCACGCTCTGTCCAGTAACGCTCCTCATAACCCTTCATCAGGCAGGGCAAAGCTGATACTGTGACTCCGAAATGAACAGGCGCTGACTGTGAGGTTGCGCACGTCGGATCATTATAGAAGACAGTAAGACGTCTGATACTTCTGGGCCTGGATATGACTTACTCATCGAGAAGAGTCATAGTCAACTAGTTTGATCTATTTGACCATGTATAATTGTAGTGGTAATCAGAGGTTCATGGCCGAAGTCGCGACTAGTGCAGCCTAAGGACACCCCACAGAACCGTCCTGGCCATCTGGCCTCTGAGCGCCCGCCTCCGCTCTCAGCGACGTTCTTTGGAACTCTTTCTCTGGTTCAGCCATTTGGAGTAGTTGACTTTGGGCCTGCATGGGGCTATTATTCCGATGCGCACCACGTCCTGACCGGAAAACATTGATAAGCGACCGGGACAGGGGAAAGAACCCGTTGAGCGTCGCAGCAGTGCCACGTTTCATTTACGTGGAAGTGAGAGCTTGATGTACCACATAGGGGTTCTTACTTGACATTTGAAGAGGAATACTATCCACATGTCAATCAGGAGCCGTCAACAAGGAGGAAGCCTAAACCACCAAAGATGTGGGCCATGAAGGAGTTATGCAAGTTATGCCCAATGGACACTTCAAAGTGATACCATGATACGTGCTCGCACACAAATGTTGAACTTCACACAGGTGCAACCACCATCCAGAGATGATTGGCACAATGCGCCCCCACGAATTGATGTGATGAGGAGATTGGCTGAACCCATTAAGTGTGTGTAGCCTCCCCCTACAATGCCGACTGTAGACTTATCCCATGACATATACTTGAGCTGACAGGAAATCTACAGGGTACTGGGAGGACCATTTGGTGATCCCTGTGCACCCACTCCAACGTATGGGTATTAGTCGGAGACACCGCAAACCCCCTTTGTGTGTGACAAGCTTAGTGAGGAGACACCTCTAGACCCCTCTGCACCATACTTCCACTCCACCACCAGAATCCTTAAGAAATAGATTAAAAAGAAAAATGGTCAGCACCCCTGCAACTCCCCCCCCCCCTTACTTGATGACCCCAAGTATGCCAAAGAGGCCGTCTCACTGGGATGTTGCCAGCGCGCAGATAACCCGTGTGAGCGCAGTCTTGACCCCAAAGATGACCTGTGCGCAGTGCGTATTGGAGATTGCTCGTCCTGCTGTTCGGATCTCAGGATGCCCTAACTGTCCCAGATCCAGGCATCACTTCTTCCACTGCTCTCTCACGAATCCTGGACAGTACCGCTGCGGTACAAGGCCTAAGGAACAGCAATAGAAGTTGGTGCTACCCAATTGCTTTTAATGAAAAATGGCACCACAGGTAGGATTGCTCCTGCCCCTTCTAACCTACGATCCTCTTAAAGCCTCTGACCTCACCTGGTCCAGCCCTGCCATGGGTTCCAGACTGCATTCACAAGCCTGTCACTATACTTTCTCTACAATCACTGCCACCTCTTTACAATCACTAAATTCCACTACATTCTGCACCATCTACCAAACACTAAATTCCATGTACATACATAAACCCCTCTATAACCTGCACTCATCAACAATCACTACATTCTATGTACAATTACTAAACCTCTATAACCCTGCACATCATTATCCAATCACTGCATTAACATTGTCACTGCACCCCTCTACAATACTGCACCCATCTACAAGAACTACACCCCTCACAATCACTGCACCCATCTACAAGAACTACACCCCTCTACAATCACTGCACCATCTACAAGAACTACACCCCTCTACCATCACTACACCAAATCTACTATACTACATTCCATGTACAATTACTAAAACCCCTCTATAACCCCTGCACTCATCTACTGCCACCATCTACAATCACTGCACCCATCTAATCACTACATTCCATGTACAATTACTAAAACCTGCACTCACTAATACACCCATCTTAAGTCACTACACCCATTACAATCACCTGGCAAACCATTTACCAATCACTATATTCCCTTTCAATCACTCCTCACCTCTACAATGCAACTTAATCTCCTTATCAATTACATCCCCTATGCACTAGCTGGGGCCGTGCCATTCTTCCGGACGCACAAGTCGTCTATGAAAAAAAATAATTCATCAACTAGTGATTGTAGAGACAATGTAGAGATTGTAGAGACATGTCGTGACTGTAGAAGGAAAGTAGTGATTTTAGAAGGAATGTAGTGATTGCAGAGGGAATGTAGTGATTGTAGATGGAATGTAGTGATACATTCCATCTACAATCACTACATTCCCTCTGCATCACTACATTCCTTCTAAATCACTACTTTCCTTCTACAGTCACTACATTGTCTCTACAATCTCTACATGTCTCTACAATCACTAGTTGATGAATATTTTTTCATTAGACGACTGGGCAGTTCCCAGAAATGGCACAGGCCCCACTAGTTAAGGGGATGTAATTGATCAGGAATTAAGTGATTGTAGAGGTGAGAAGTGATTGAAAAGGGAATATAGTGATTGTAAATGGTTGCAGTGATTGTAGAGGGGTGTAGTGACTTAAGATGGGTGTATTAGATGAGTGCAGGGGTTTAGTAATTGTACATGGAATGTAGTGATTGTAGATGGGTGCAGTGATTGTAGATGGGTGCAGTAGATGAGTGCAGGGGTTATAGAGGGGTTTAGTAATTGTACATGGAATGTAGTGATAGTAGATGGGTGTAGTGATTGTAGAGGGGTGTAGTTCTTGTAGATGGGTGCAGTGATTGTAAGAGGGTGTAGTTCTTGTAGATGGGTGCAGTGATTGTAGAGGGGTGTAGTTCTTGTAGATGGGTGCAGTGATTGTAGAGGGGTGCAGTGACAGAATGTTAATGCAGTGATTGGATATGAGTGCAGGGGTTATAGAGGGTTTAGTAATTGTACATAGAATGTAGTGATTGTTGATGAGTGCAGGGGTTATAGAGGGTTTAGTGATTGTCATGGAATTTATGTGTTGTAGATGGGTGACTAATTGTGTGGAATTTAGTGATTGTAAAGAGGTGGCAGTGATGTGTAGAGAAAGTATAGTGACAGGCTGTGAATGCGTCTTGGAACCCATGGCAGGGCTGGACCAGGTAGAGGTCAGAGGCTTTAGAGGGAGTAGCGTAAGGTTAGAAGGGGCAAGCAATCCTACCTGTGGTGCATTTTCATTAAAAAGCAATTGGGTAGCACCAACTTCTAGTGCTGTTCCTTAGGCCTTGTACCGACACAGGTACTGTCCAGGATTCGTGAGAGAGCAGTGGAAGGAAGTGATGCCTGGATCTGGGAACAGTTAGGGCATCCTGAGATCCGAACAGCAGGACGAGCAGATCTCCTACGCACTGCGCAAGCAGGTCATCTTGGGGTCAAGACTGCGCTCACACGGTTATTCTGGCGCCTGGCAACATCCCAGGTTAGACGGCCTCTTTGGCAGACTGGGTGTCATCAAGTAAGGGAGGGGGAGTTGCAAGGGTGCTGACCAGTTTCTTTTTAATCTATTCTTAAGGATCTGGTGGGGGGTGGGAGTATGGTGCAGAGGGTCTAGAGGGCCCACTCAAGCTTGGTCCACCCAATGGGGGTTGGGGTCTCCTACGAATACCCATGGGAGGGCACAGGGTCACAATGGCTTCCAGTACCCTTAGATTTCTGTCAGCCAGTATATTGGAAAGTCTAGCAGTGGCAATGTAGGGGCTACAACACTTAGTGGCCAATCTCCTCAGACAATTAGTGGGGGGATGGGCCAATAACTCTTTAGTTTTGCACTTGTGAGATTCAACATTTGGGTAGCACTTATGTATGCTTTGAAGTCCATTGGGCATAACTTGCATAACTCCTCTGCCAAGTGATTGTAGAGGGGTGTAGTTCTTGTAGATGGGTGCAGTGATTGTAGAGGGGTGCAGTGACAGAATGTTAATGCAGTGATTGGATATGAGTGCAGGGGTTATAGAGGGTTTAGTAATTGTACATAGAATGTAGTGATTGTTGATGAGTGCAGGGGTTATAGAGGGGTTTAGTGATTGTACATGGAATTTAGTGTTTGTAGATGGGTGCAGTAATTGTAGATGGAATTTAGTGATTGTAAAGAGGGTGCAGTGATTGTAGAGAGAAAGTATAGTGACAGGCTGTGAATGCAGTCTTGGAACCCATGGCAGGGGCTGGACCAGGTAGAGGTCAGAGGCTTTAAGAGGGAGTAGCGTAAGGTTAGAAGGGGCAGAGCAATCCTACCTGTGGTGCCATTTTCATTAAAAAGCAATTGGGTAGCACCAACTTCTAGTGCTGTTCCTTAGGCCTTGTACCGACAGCAGGTACTGTCCAGGATTCGTGAGAGAGCAGTGGAAGGAAGTGATGCCTGGATCTGGGAACAGTTAGGGCATCCTGAGATCCGAACAGCAGGACGAGCAGATCTCCAATACGCACTGCGCAAGCAGGTCATCTTTGGGGTCAAGACTGCGCTCACACGGGTTATTCTGGCGCCTGGCAACATCCCAGGTTAGACGGCCTCTTTGGCAGACTTGGGGTCATCAAGTAAGGGGAGGGGGGAGTTGCAAGGGGTGCTGACCAGTTTTCTTTTTAATCTATTCTTAAGGATCTGGTGGGGAGGTGGGAGTATGGTGCAGAGGGGTCTAGAGGGCCCACTCAAGCTTGGTCACCACAAATGGGGGTTTGGGGTCTCCTACGAATACCCATAGGGAGGGCACAGGGTCACAAATGGCTTCCAGTACCCTTAGATTTCTGTCAGCCAGTATATTTGGAAAGTCTAGCAGTGGCAATGTAGGGGGCTACAACACTTAGTGGCCAATCTCCTCAGACAATTAGTGGGGGGATGGGCCAATAACTCTTTAGTTTTGCACTTGTGAGATTCAACATTTGGTAGCACTTATGTATGCTTTGAAGGTCCATTGGGCATAACTTGCATAACTCCTCTGCCACATTTTTGTGGGGAAGCTTTCCCTTGTTGAGGCTTCCTGAATGAATGGAAAATTCACTTCAAATGTCAATGAGGAACCCCTTGTAGGTAACATCAAGTCTCCTTCCAGTAAAGAACTTGTGACTCTCAACTGGGTTTTCCCCCTTTTCCCTTGCTTTATTCTTTTCAGGTACTGGCCATTGATAATAAGCCTCATGCTGCCAAATTCATCTCCAAATCTATCCAGAGAAAGAGTTCCAAGTAGACATCCTTCATCAGGAGAGACTGTTGTTTCTTGTGATCCTTTAGCCCCTCTAATCCTTGAACTTCCTTTGCTTCAGCTAAACAATCCTGTCATTACCAACTACATAATTAATACACTGAGTCAACAATAGTATTTCATAATATCTAGTTACTATGACATAGCCTATCATAGCCTATGATTAAAGGGTATGTCCACCCAAAAATAAACTTTTTATATGTTCTTTATATAATAGCACCAACCTCAAACGCCATGTTCATTTTTCTCAAAATCATTTGCCTTGCCTGATATTTAATGAGATATATATCAGGCTGCACTTCCTCTCCACTTCCACTTTAGATGACCCCGAGCTGCAGCTTAGGAAAAAAAAAAAAAATTCTTGCCTGTGTTTGTGTGTGTCTCTCTCTCTATCTCTCTCTCTGGGCTGGCTGGCTGCAGCTGTTGATCCTGGATTTCTTCAGTACACATAACTTTACAGCTGTGATTGGTTGAGAGGGAAAATCCAGGGATCCAGGGGTCAGACCATTACTGATGCAACTTCCTCTGTTCTCACTGCTGGATGCTAACAGACATGCTCAAGAACATGAAAAGAACAGAGACAAGGTAATGTAACCTGTCTCTGTTCATCGCTGTATTGGTCCATGCTGCAGGATTAAGCCAGCTACAAAGGTCTGTAACTTTTGAACCACTGGACCGATTTACATGCTGTAAAGTTTATTTTGGAGCACTTATTTGGGCCAAATAAATATAAAAAGTTAGTTTTGGGGGTGGACTTGCCCTTTAAGTACTCAGAGGGAGTAGGAAACGCGCCAGGCTTGTTTCTTTTTATCATGGATATGTAATAAAGGTTATGTTATATTTAGTACTGAGTATCCAGCACTGTTTGTAGATCTGGTAGATGCAGCTGTTTCTTTATATCATCATTACTACCACAGTAATCCTCCAGTTGTGTTACATTTTCCACTATTCCACTAAACTCCCACTATTGCATCAAAAAGTAATACTGATGGCACCCAAAACCTAAATAACCTTACTTCATCACTGCAAAGGGGTGCAGGCATCGCCCTATTAGATTATATAACTGGGACTAATTCTGGTAAAAAATACAAAACCTTTATCCACCAGGAAAACATTAACCATAAAAAAGATACCTGTGATGGAGCAGGAAATACTGCATCATTTCACTGGAGTACAAAGGATCACACAAGGTGACCTGGAAAGCAAATGCCATATGGATAAAAAAATTTGTAACATCAGAAGAGCATATAATGAATAAAAAATTTAAATGAGTTATCACTATAGGTTCACAGCTGGATATGCTGCATGCAATTGAATAGAAAGACATTTAATACAAACTGAGATCTCAGGGTTAGTCTAGGGCATTGAAATATTTAAATATGATTCAAATTGGACAGTCGGTGCTTTGTAATGTATTCTGCTGGCCTGTCTTTGCAAAGAATTTTATTTCATCTATTTCTGTTTATTACAGATGTCTCTATTTGTAAGCTAGCATAGATATGACAATGTGTTCTTTTAATCAGGCTGGCATGCTGTACAGCACTCTCAATACACTATCAGGGAGATTCAATAAAAGTTCTTCAGGGCGATGCACCAACGGGCGCACTGCTCCTGTTCTGGAGTTTAAGTCACACTAACCGATATATCGGTTAGCTATCGGTTAGCATGACTTACAATCCTTCATTGCGGCGGTTGTGGCTAACGCGAAAGTAAATGCCAGCTAATAGCTGGAGTTAAAAGTGCTAAAATAGAGAGCCACTATCGACATATAACATCGCCGGTGACTTTGTACCGGGTTGCCAATAGTGGCTCTCGGTGCATCGCCCTGCTTATCGTTTAAAAGGATGCTAATTTTGCCCCAACCAATCAGATCTTATTTAACATTTGAAAGCTAACATCTGATTGGTTGGGGCAAAATTAGCACCATTTTTAACGATAAGAACTTTTATTGAATCTCCCTGTATGCCTTTTGTCATTTCTTTTTTAAAGCATGGTTTCATAGCTGATATACATATGATACAACAATATTGTTGTTGTATCATAGGTTTAGCCAAACTCTTTTAAATTATTGGTAAACAGTAGTAATTAGGGACTAGCTGTACCATAAATGTCTATAAGACAACTTCACTCAATTTTAAAATTCACATTGACAGCAAATGACACTGACAGGCAATAACTGAATAAAACAGAACAGATTTCAAAAAGGGACCCAGTTAATGTAAGATGGCTAGAAGCCCCAGTTGCCAGTCCTGTAGTGCAAATTCTTTATCCTCTGGGAATCAAAAATAATGCTTCTTGGTTTTTATCTTTCTAATCTTTCTATTATTTGTAATGGTACTAATACTACAACTCCCCAAATACCTCTAGTCTGATCTGGGGTTTCCTTCTAGACCATTGTTGATGTCTCTGTACAGTATTTATTTGGGAGACATTATGAAATCTACCTGTAAATGTTCAACCTACACAGTACTCCTGAAGGCTCTCAAGTTATCTACTTGTCTAACTGCAGCAAATACTGAAATTATCACTTTCCCCTAAACTGGGACTCATTCCACCCTTTTCCACTATTCTCCTGCATGCTCTTATTGTTTCACATCTTGACTACTGTAGCTGATTAGTCACTTTCCTCTTTGATCCAACTCTTGTTCAGATTAATTTATTCTTTCCTACGAAATAAACTACCATTTGAAGATTCCATTCCACAGGAGCTCCTATAAAAGTAATCTTAAGAATCCTTCTTTTAATCTTTAAACCCTGTCACTCCATTGCCCTATAAGCCTCATATCTTTGCTACTGTGCCTTTATGTTTTTAATCATGCTTTTCAATGCTATTTTTTATTTTACATTGTCCAAATACTTTCTCCTGTCTTAAACAGAAATTACCTGCAAATGCTGCTTCTAGTTAAGTTCCTCCCTCCCACATGGCTCCTAGAAGTCCATAGCCCAAATGAAAGTATGAAAAATACAGTAATTAGGACAAGAACACCTGAAATGCTTTGGGGGTGTCCCCTGGGTCATAGGTGAAAGCAGGGGTGTAACTACAGGAGGTGTAACTGCAGGGGGAGCAACCGCAGGGGGGGCCTTGGAGCCAAGGGGACCCCATTTATTTTTCCTATGACAGATATAGCCTTCTCCCAGAAAACCACTGTTGATGAAGCACAGATAGAGGCCCCATCATAGTTTTGCTGGGAGGCCCAGGGATTCCTAGTTACGCCACTGGGTGAAAGCGTCACATCATAGTGACCCTCTATATAAAGGGACAGCTTACTCCATTAACAATCCTTTTCAAGATACATATGCCTTAAAACATATTACACAATAAAAAACGATGGGCATTGGAAACATAGAAAGATGTATAAATATTATATCCCAAATATGTAATAATATATATGGTGAGTTACACCGCACCTAAAATAAACCCTTGTACTGTATATGAAAGTTACAGCTCATGGTACTTTCTTTTAGACAAACTGAAGAAACTTGGGTAAGAAGATTTCTTACAGCACTTAAAAATTTAAAACCTAAATTTATGCTTTCCTTTTCCAGTTGGGATTTATCTTTGGATCTAACACCCTTATCCAAACCTCCCTTTTAACAATTTTAAGAAGTTTCCATAAAAAATTAGATTTGAAAGAATGTTTTATTGGTGGCTGTTTGTTACAAGAGAAGAGTTGGAGAAATCCATACTTTTTCTTGCAGACAATCTTTCTTTGAAATCGAAGATCTAGCCATTCGTCTAGGACTTGAACCTTGTTTTATTCCAAAAGTTTTTTCTTCTTTTCATAAAGAGCATAAGATATTACTTCCTACTTTTTCTTTAAATTCTTCCCAAAATGTATATAAAAATACTTTATATTGTGTTACACTATATTTAAATATAATTTCAATAACATGCCCATTTTGAGTATAAAATTAAATATGTTTACAAAGGGCATTTAATTCTTTCATAAGCTGGCCATTTATTTTGCTGATAACGGGCAAATTTCATCATGGTATCGCCAATAGACATGCACTGTGGCCTTCTCTGACTGCGCCTGTATTTTATGTATTTTAGGTACACGGATGGGATTAAAGTAGTCTGCTGCCGGTTACAACCCATGGCATCAGTAATGACATAAACTGAAGGTTTTAAATAGTATAATGTTCTTAGAAAAGTCACCAGGCAAAAATGTCCCAAAAGAAAGAGCACATTCACAAACATACAACAAGCTGTGTCTCACCTCTTCCTTTGCTGTGGTCATTGGTTGATTTATGAAAACAACCTGTGAGTACTAGGGGTCAGCTCCCACAATCCATCTTAGATGAGTAAGCCCCCAGCTAAGTGTCTGCATACAGGCACATGCTCTGTAGTGTTCAACAGGTCAAAACAAGGAAGTTGTAGCCTTGCTTCTTAGAAGCAGACAGCTAATCACATACAGCACAGAGATCCTTCCTCTCCCTGACACAAAACAGGGATTTCATTTTTTTGTTTTCAAACACATTCAGTGTTCCTGTTCTAACAATTATATAGCCCTTTACTTTTCATACAAAAAGAAAAGTAATCTTTGCAGTGTTTTTCATAGATAGCATGGATGTAAGAAACGGAATACTAACATTTTAGCAAAAATAAAAAAAAAGTCTGGAGAATAGAACCTGCAACATGTACATTTACTCTGACTTGCTAAAAGCAGAGCTCTTACCTCTAGGATAACAGAGATACTACACCTAAAACTGGTACATGTAGAACCTTTTACTTTGAACATAATAGAAACATAAAATAAAGGAAATTCTGGGGATTCGAACATGCAACCTTGTGAACTGTATATTTCTAATAATGGCATCTTACCAGGTGTGCCACCTCTGAATAAGCTGCACATATTGGTACATTTAGAAGCTTTATCTTTTGCTTAGAAGATAATAGAAACAAAAAAGGTAAGTCTGGGGTATTGAACTTGTAAACTGTATTTTTAAACCTGGTGCCTTGTCCAGTGCGCCAACGCTGGATAAGCAGAGAATACATTTGGAAGCTTTTTCTTTTGCTAGGAAAAGAATAAAAAAAATGGAATATGGAAGTCCCTGATAAGACTAAAAGCTGCTTGTTACCCTGCAGTTTATTTATCAGCAATTTAAACTAACTGGTAAATAAATTGCAGGGTAACAAGCAGATTTCAAAGTCTTTGCATAGAGACAGGGAATACTGGGGTCAGGAGGCGTGGCTCTTTGATGACTTCATGGGCTGTGGGTTGTACTGGCAACAATATGGAAACCTTATTTACAGAATGTACTTCTCACATGTACTAAATGCAACTTACTAGAGAAGAATCTTACAATGTATAGATGTTCTGGGGAGAAAAGCTTTCACATTAGGTTTTTAAAAATGTAAGTTTAGTTCTCCTTTAAACATTGTCCAATGCTTCTTTTACTAACAATTAAGCATTCCTTTGATAGTCATACAAAAATAAAAAGTAATCTTTGTAGTTTTTTTCCAATGTGGCATGAATGGCAGAAAGAAATCTAAAATATTTAAGTAAGTTTGGGGATTTGAACCTGAAACCTCGTGAATTCTGTCATTCTAAAAGTTGAGCATTAGTACAATAACTCAACAGAGCTAACATGTAGCAAATTAGGTATATTACGAATCTGTATACATATTGGCTTGGAGACATCGATATAGAAAATGCTCTCTACATAGAGACAGTGAAAACTGGGGTCAGAGTTTGTAGCTAATAGGTATACATGCTCACAAGGCTGTTTGAAGACTACATGGGAAGAGACTGCCAACAACATGGAAGACTTTTTTGTTACAGAAGCCACTTCTTACATAAATGCATCCTACTGGAATAGTATCTTATAATACATTCTGGAGAGGAAAGCTTTAACAATAGGGGGGAAAAAAAGTTTGGTTCTCCATTAATAGAAAAATTTCATTCACTTTTGTAACAGGTCAAAATCAATTGAGATGTCTGAATCATTCTTCAAAAGAAACCGTTATAGACCATGATTCAATTACACGGAGCTTAATTCCTTCAAAGTGAACTTTTACTCAGATGAATGCACGAAATGTTTTCAGTTTTTCTGAAACTCATCCTTTCTGAGCTTACATTTCAGATTTACAGTATTCAGGACCAGCTAAGTATGCCAGGCATTGGATAACAGAGAAAACTAACCCAACCTAAAGCCCTTTTGGCAAATAAAAATCCCTATTCTTAAACTCACTAGGGAAAGGAAAAAGGGACAGCAACAGAGCAGCCTGGGAATCCTTATTCTACACAGATCATTGTTATCATAAATACTGGCAGTAGAAAGCAAAAGAAGTTGTAGTTTTAATCAAAATCTGTGATGGTGCGTACACTGAACCGTGGTGTTATAATTAATACACCCTCTTCATTCAGTCTATCAAAGGCCTAAATCTATTACAAAATATAAATGCTCCTTGAAAAGAAACCACGGTAGACCTAAATTCAATTACGCAGAACTTAATAATATGAAAGTGAGCTTTACCAGGATCAATGCAGGAAATGCATATCTTTCTCACTTTTTTACTGTTAACATGTTATAAATGTATAGTTGTAAAAAATAAATCATCACATTTTACCTTGTGTGTTAGTTGCTGTAACTGCAGTCTCATTGTTTTATATGGACATGCAGGGAGGTTTGGGCAAGTAGTAAGACAGCAATTGTCAAGATCAAAGCTCTCTGGCTGCTTCTCTGCACCTTGATCCTCCCCAAAGTAGTGTTCAGTGAGTTTCCTTTACGTGCTTGCAATTGGGTTTTCAAAGACTCAAGTAGGAGAGTGCACAGAACTCACAGGCATTACTGTTTGAGGCTCAAGCAGGAGAGTGCATGAAACTTACAGGCATTACTGTTTGAGGCTCAAGCTGGAGAGTACACGGAACTCACAGGCATTACTGTTTGAGACTCAAGCAGGAGAGTGCACAGAACTCACAGGCATTACTGTTTGAGGTTCAAGCAGGAGAGTGCACAGAACTCACAGGCATTACTGTTTGAGACTCAAGCAGGAGACTGCACGGAAATCACAGGCATTACTGTTTGAGACTCAAGCCGGAAAGTGCATGGAACTTACAGGCATTACTGTTTGAGGCTCAAGCAGGAGAATGCACGGAACTCACAGGCATTACTGTTTGAGGCTCAAGCAGGAGAGTGCACGGAACTCACAGGCATTACTGTTTGAGGCTCAAGCAGGAGAGTGCACGGAACTCACAGGCATTTCTGTTTGAGGCTCAAGCAGGAGAGTACACGGAACTCACAGTTATTACTGTTTGAGGCTCAAGCAGGAGAAAGCAGAGGAAATCTCAGAGGGGTGGAGCTTAACATTCAGCAAACCAGTAACAAGATGTCAGCAAATTTCAAGGCACAAAGCTAGGCTCTAGAGGGGCATAGGGAAAATAAAATATGATAAATATTTTTAAAGCTGTAGCTTCCAAATCAACATAACTTGATTTTAAGTGTACTTTAAGGGTGATTCATACCAATTTTTCCATATTTTGTCAAATTTGCGGGGACAGGCTCTATGTTATTTATTATTATTTTTTCGTAAGGGAGAACATTGTTTATTAGTTTAATCCAATTTTTAATTTCTGGTGGTGTCTGGGCCATCCATTTCATTATAATTTCTTTGCGGGCAAAGAAGAGGGATTCTCTCAAAAATATATTTGGAATTTATTCCAGTTTTCTGAGTCAAGGATACCTAGTATACAGGTTTCACCTTTGAATTCCACCTAGGGCTGAGTAAGAGTGGATAGTAATCGTACTACTCTCTACCAAAATTGATTTACCATTGAGCATTCCCAAATCAAATGCCAGAAATTTATATTAGAATTAATTTTGGAAACAGCATTTCTCTCTTCTTAGCAATATGTCATAATCTATTGGGGCACAGATATGTCTGATGTATAATATTTTGCTGAATTATTCGGTTGTTGGATGCAGGGGATACTGTAATGTGGGAGGTGGTAATATCCTCCCAGTCTTCATATGTTACATCTGGTAAGTACCTCTGCCATTTAGTCAGAATTGATACTGGTTTTTGAGTTTCAACCTTAGTATGTATTAATCTGTAATATAGTCTCTGTGCCCCTTGCATTCGGAAAATACCTATCATTGGATGGGCTGATATAGCCAATTCCCTAGTTCACAGTTCCGCTCTCAGACAGTGTCTAAGTTGTGGATATTTGTAAAAGAAGGTAGATGGGAGATCATATGTATCTTTTAACATTGAAGGGCAATATAGCATAATTTTGGAATATATCTTCTAGTTTGTGTGTCAGCTTCTTTCAATAGCTGACACCAAATTTCTCAGCTGGGGGAACATATTGTTGTTCCATAGGGATACTGTGTCAGGGATGTTGCTGTAATTGAGTTTTGCATTTGATTCAGCCCATGTATTAACTGCTTGCTGATGTATGCAAGTGACCTTTCTTAAGCTATGTCCATCCAGGGTTACAAAGATAAGTAATATACTGTAGTCAGTTTTCAGATACTGTGCTAACATTAATTCTTCAACTGGGGGTTCAGAGTCTATTTTTGCCCATTTCATTGTATCAGTGTTGGCTTGCTAAATAGTAAAGCCTGAGGCTAGATAAAGTTATTTCAGCATGGTCCTTTGGGCATTCTAGGGAAGAAAGTTTCAGTTTGGATCTACCAGCTGCCCATAGAAAGGATACAAATAGGCTGTTTATCCGCTTTAAGAAAGCTTTAGGGGTGTATATCATTGAGTGTGAGACCATATAAGTAATACAATGTTAATCAAATTTATTTTGCCCATCAGGTTCAAAGGAATCCTGGCTAGGATATTATATGGTTATTATATTACTAGGGTATTATATGGTAATTATATTGCTAGGTTATCATATGGTTATTATATTACTAGGTTATTATATGGTTATTATATTACTAGGGTATTATATGGTTATTATATTACTAGGTTATTATATGGTTATAATATAGGATATTATATGGTTAATAATCCAAACATTTGTATAGCTGCCTCTAGCCAGGATTCGAACCCTGGTCTCCCATGTCAACGGTGGTGCCTTTAACCAGTACACTATCCAACCCTCTGTATAACAAGATCTCACCTCTCTGTTGACATCCTTGTGTATGAGAAGAACTTACAGATTTCCGCGTATTTTCGAACATTTTCGAAAATACAAGAAAACTAGTATTTTCAAAAAATATGTATTACGGGTAACCCTCGTAATTTCGAAAATTTTCGAAAATACGTATTTATGGAAATAAGAGAAATCCTTGTATTTTTGAAAATTTTCGAAATTACATGTTTTCCCCGTATTTTCGAAAATTTTTGAAAATACGTGAAAACTCGAAATTACGAAAATTTTCGAAAATACGAAAAATCTGTGAATCGGAAGTTCGGAAGGCGGAAAATCCGGATAATCCGGAAAAATACGCCGTTTGCGAACGGGATAAATCCGCGGCGGATCCGGGTTTGGATCCGCGAACCGGCCATCCTTAATCTCCACCCCTTACTCTGGGAAACCTGGAAATGAGAAATTACTTCTTGTTTCTTAGATTTTGTGGGCAAAGCTATTCATATAACATGAGACTGCAAGATATCTTCTGTTATAAGAAGGCTCTGCTCCATTTTAATGCTCTTTTGAGGGATTTTTGCTCCTTTAGGCCCACCACTCCTTAAGTTATGGGAAAAGTGGGCATTCTTCCCCCCCAAACCATGGCCTGGCATTAAGACTCATCATACCTCCTTTCTCATGCCAAAAGAATATTCAACTACAGGCTGAGCAGGGCAAGGAGGGTAGTTGAAGGGGAGCACCTTCCCTACCCCTGATGTTAGGCTTACAGGTCTATAGATACCAGGCTGTGAACGATTACCTTTTTTTTGTACTCCCTGTAAGCCTGTTCTGTTCCCTCTGTTTTCAAAATTTAAAAAAGCCTTTTTCTTTTTTTCCATTTCCCTTTTTACCTGAGCATTAAGCCATGCAGGAGTGGACCTAATTTTTTTACACTTGTTCCTTAAAAGTACAGATTTAGACATGTAATAGTTTAATATCCCTTTAAAAGTGGTCCACATCTGCTCTGTATCTTTACCTAGAAATGATTCCCCCCAGTCTATGAGCAGTAGAGATGTCCGAACTTCGCAAAATCCGGTCCGCTCGAGGATCCGCGAATTTTCGAAAAAATTCAAAAATTCGAAAATCGGCGAGTGGACCCGTTAAAATTAAGAATACCCTTGAAATAACGAGATTTTTTGTATTTTCGAAAATTTTCGAAATTACGAGTTTTCACGTTTTTTCGGGAATTTTCGAAATTACGAGTTTTCATGTATTTTCGAAAATATGCATTTTCGAAAATACAAGTAATCCTCCTAATTTCGAAAATATGTATGTATGGAATTAAGAGAAATCCTTGTATTTTCGAAAATTTTCGAAAATACGTGTTTTCCCGTATTTTCGAAATTTTGAAGGAGTATCCTTCAATATTTACTGTCCAGTCGTGTGAATCATTTAGCCATGATTCTGCTATACTAATCATATTCATACCTTTCCTTTAAAGCTATTATTTCAAGTTCCCTGGTTTTTCCAGCCAGACTTCTTGCATTTGTAAACATACATTTTAGATTATCAATTGATACATGGTTGTACATGCCTCCTTATCCTCTATGCTTCTCCCTCCCCCTTCTCGTCCTCTGTTGTGTTAATAGCCCCCTGATCTTAACTTCTATATCTACCGCTGTGTAGTTCAACATACCCTCCCCCCCCCCCATACCTAGTTTGTAGTGGAGTAGTGGAGATGTCATTTAAGTAACCTAGGCACTTATGGGAGCAGAGAGATCCCTAAACTTCATTTTTTTTTTAAAAAATTTACCTTAAAGGGCATGTCCACCCCCAAAACTAAAAGTTAACCCACTACTGGACTCCATTGTGAAGTGTAAAAAAATCCTTACCTTTCTCCTCTGCTCCTTGTGGTTGCCCTGCAGTGCCTTCTAAAAGTCCAGACAATTGAAGAGTAAGAGTCTTCCTGAGTGTGATCTGGTATCTGACCCTTTTCTATCCTCCTGTCCTGTGGAGCTCTTCCCCCCCTGACCCCCCCCATCCCCCTCTATCCCTCCCTCCAATTGGATCCATCTGCAATGCAGATAACCTTTTAAATAAAATAACTTTTTCTGCAGTGTAGGGGAGCCCCTTGCAACCCTAACCGCCATAGTATTAAGTTAAAAATGTGTACACCTGTGATTGGCTGACTTTCGGACACGGCTGCCGATCCGGCCCCTAATGCTACTCTGTTCCTAGATTTAGGATTAGAGGCAGGGGGAACAAAGGTTGGTAAGTAAGTTTCTGGGCACTTTTATAACTTAAAAACATGGAGATTAGGGCTGCAACAGAAATGCTACGCTACAGAAAAGGTAATATTTTGGGATGGAGATACTTTTTAAAAACATAAAAACGTCTTACTATATATTTTATTTAATACTGACTATTACCTCAGCTTCCTTGACCTGTATAAAATAGAAATATTTTAATATAAATAACAATTCTCATTTCACGATTACAATGTTAAATTGTCTTTATAGTGTTACTTACCGATAACAATGCTTAAAAACAGTTCAATAACAATAATTGTTTTGTAAATGAATATATGTTGTTGCCCTAATTTTGATAGCAAAAATGATGGACCTACATGTGTTCAGCGTGTTTAAAACTTCTTTTTAACCATGTGACTAAGAACACTTTGCAGCAGTTACTGCATGTGAGAGAGCAGTCAGGTAATGAGCGCTGGCTTGCAAAGCTATCACGGCTGATCCAATGCAAATTATGTTTCATGCTAAAATGATAGTGCATCAGGTACACAGCACTATTAGAGATGGGATCCGGGTCCATCTCGGATCAGAAACGGAACGCCCCAGTTCCGAAATCCAAATGTTCCGTCTGAACAATCAATTTGGATTTTGGGACTTCGGATGATTATTTTTGATAATTAAAGGGACACTATACTGAAACAATGACTTTGCCTCATCTTAATCTATAATTGAATACATGTAAGTAACACTTACTCTGGTTTGTGTGCGTTGCTGCATGCCTTCAATCTAGCACACATTTTGTTTAGGGGCAGTATCCCCCCTCCCTCTTTTAACCACTCCCACTTCCATCCGACCTGACTTTTTTTTCACAAAAACCAACTGTCAAGCCTGCACACAGCATTCCAACTGTCAAAACTCTGTCACCATTCCAGCTACAGTAAAACTACTCACAGAAGAATAGTTTTTGAGAGCAAGGCAGTTGATTGACAGCTGAAATATAAGAAGTTTTAGATTGGATATCTAAAGAAATAGGGGGCCGATCAACAAAAAAATGATACAGTGGTGGTTGGGAAGAATTATAGTTTCCAGTTATGGGCAATTTAAAACAACCTATTTTTCGGTATAGATGCCCTTTAATGAATGTTCAGGGCTATTTTCGATTAATCCTCACAAGGTTTACCTAGGCTGTGCTCCAACATTCATTTTAAAGGTATGACTGAAATTTAAAGGTTTGACAAAAGGCTTTTTCCCTTTTGAAACAGCTTCCCTTTGTTTGCATAAAACAGAAAATGACAAAGAGGGGTTTATGTATCTTTATCAATGTAAAAAAAATAGTATTCTGCATGCTCTAGACTATACACTTAAAAACATATAATTAAAACATATATACAGTGTGTGCACCAAGAAAAATAATTTACGTAAAAAAAAAAATACAATGAAATCAAGCTTGTGTGAAGTAAATATAAATATATCTAGATAAGTACAAATACAATTCTGGCAGTTCTAATCAAAAAAGTGCCTGAGTTAACAATTGCTTACAACATTTTCTTTTTGATTAATCAGGAGCTGTCATTTGTTTCCCTTAAAATCTGCAACTGAGGCATTTTGATAAATGAACCCCAGCATTTTCCAGCATTATATGTTATCCGACTATACCACAAGTGTGTCAATGTGTATTAGAAAACTGGATCAGCAAATAAATCTTTTCACATATTAAAACAAGAACATAATTTATCTGCTTTGACAGAAATGTAATATATGGGACCAAACAAAGTAATAGTGTAGAACAGGACATTTTAATAACATATATTTTAATGTACAATTTCCAAAACTGATTTTAGCAACATTTATTTGCAGCGGAAGGCAGCGGCATTTATTATTTAAAGTGAAAACAAAGAAGAATTAATATACAGTATAGTCACAAAGCTGATAATGCTATGAAATTCTAGTGATAGTAGCCCAATCTCATAAATCAAAAATTGTTCATATAAAACTTGCATTCTACTTAGTAAAGAAAGATTTATATGCTGGCACTTAAAGATCTGCAGGAGTTGCCGATTTAGATGTAGTTCTTACTGCAATTCTACAATTGTGCTCTGTACACTGATTCCATTCCCCAGTTATATCCCACATTTTGTTCGATAAGCTCCTTACCCACCATTCTATTGTGAAAATTACATTTATTATCCAGTAAAGATTGTGAGAAGCACATACAGTATGGATTTAAATATTTAAAACTGTACAGTAATTTTCATTACCATCCTCCCTTTCACCAAGGGCATTTAGAATCTTCTATTGGTGAATATCGTGATTTATAGCTATGAGTGGAGTGACTCATCTGTATTATCTAGTGGGAGATAGTTTTTGAATTTAAATCAGTGGCGAAACTGCAGAGAACTGGGCCATCCTGCATGTTTCTTGCCAGGCCCCTGTCACTCCCACCTCCTTTCCTCAGCGTTAGGTCTGGTACCGCGGTCCGCAGTTTTTTTTACACAAGATAGTGAATCCCCATGCATATAATTTCAGGTTGAAATAATTTTTAGGGACATGCAATATATCCTGGTACCTTCAAAATGAGTGTAAAATCCACACTTCCCAATGTTACATTGGGTTATTATGAGTGTTACACTCATACTTCCCAATAAAATATTGGGGTAGTGTGGGTTTTGTACTCGTTTAACTGGTCCTGAGCCCAAATATTTTTGTCTCTAGTTCCTAGAGATAGCCGAAACTGTTAAGTTTATTTCCGTTTTCAGATATACGGATCTCAGGAAAATCCCAAAGATCCATATACTTTTGAGACTTCGGAGCGCATGTTCGATAATCAACAAACATTTGGGGCTGTTTTCAATAGTCCTCAAAAATCCTCGAAAATATGATGGGAAACTATTTTTGAATTATACTGTTATACTGCTTATATTGCTTAAAGGTTTCAGCAACTTCCTGTTCCTGCTTTAAACAGCTTGTAGCCATGTGACAAACTTGTAGTCATGTGACCAGTCTCTGCCTGCATTAATACACCACCCCCCACTGTCCTTTTTTTATACAGCTGTTTTTAAGTTTTCAAGTCTGCAAAGTATTTATTTGCCTTAATCTGCCTGTGTAAAAAAGGCAGATGCACAATGGCATTTACTGGCTTGTTCATACCTCCAACCTTTAATAATGTCAGTTATCATTCATCAGATATCATTCATCAGGTATCAGAGTCAGGTATCACACATCAGGTATCAAAATCAGGTATCAGAGTCAGGAATCAAAGTCAGGTATTAAAATCAGATATCAGAGTCAGGCTTGTTTTACTGCTGACTTACATCCAATAGATGGCGCTATTTCTAGCTTTTTCTTCTATCATAATAATTTAGACTGTACCAATGTTCTCACTAGAAAATAAGTTCAAAAAAGTTCACTTTATTCTTTGAAAGGTTGAAACTATTTTAATTAAACCTTTTTACTGACCAAATGACATTCTCTAAATATATATATTCATTGGTACAGAAAAATACATCTTTGTGTCATTCCTTGTGTTTCAGGTTTCAAGTATCAGTTATCATTCATCAGGTATCAAAGTCAGTTAACAGAATCAGGTATCAAAGATTAATTTTATTGCTGTTATATCTAATAGATGGCGCTATTTCAAGCTTTATTTACTTCTATCATAATAATTTAGACTGTACCAATGTTCTCACTAGAAAATCAATTCAAATAAGTTTACTTTGTTCTTTGATGGTTTGAAACTATTTGAATTAATCCTTTTTACTGACCAATTAACATTCTATATATATATATATTCATTGATACAGAAAAAATACATATTTGTATCATTTCTCATGCTTCAGGTTTCTTGTACACAAAGATGTATTTTTCTGTAGCAATGAATAAATATAGTTACAGAATGTCAATTGGTCGGTGTCTATAATAAAAGGGAAGGACAAAGAATGGTTGCAGGTCTGTAATTAGTGTCACAGACCACATTAACCCTTTAGCATTCTGATCCCCTTTAGCTTATACATTTTGGTGATGCTTACTTAATTTTAGACTGTTAACACATGGAATACTATTTATTTAGCATTTATTGCTCCTTTAAAATGATATTAATATTAAAGCTGCATACACAGTCCCGAGAATATGTAATATGCTAGGGTACAAGTAATATAAGAATACTGAGCACTTATAATTGCTGGCTACGTTGTTTAAATTTAAAACAAACAAGAACGAACAGTGACTTCTGGTTGCTATCAACTGGCCAATGTTGTCATTACTTAGCCTAATTCTGGGTACGTACAGTTCCAATAAAAGTTGGGTCTTGGAGTTGGACATGCCTTTTATGCTTCTATACAGTATAAGTGAATAGAATGCAAGAAATATTTTATTACTAACAAGCTAAAATATTACAATAGAACTAGCTAAAGCTACCTGTGTCTCAAATTCATACAGTTTCCCACTTGGCTTTACCTGTCAGTGTAATTTGGTCTGGATTAAGACCTTTTTTAAAATTCTCTGCATAGAAAGGAATTTGAAATGTGTTTATGAAGGGAAATTCATCTGAAAACAATGCTAGAGCACTTAACGTTTATATTATTCAAATATGCCATCATATGCTAAAAAATATACACTTTTTTTTTTGGTGATTTTCTGTGGTGTTGATTCCTATTCACTCATTTGACCATTAGGCTGCTTTAAAGAATCTTACGTGGCCACTACATTTATGGCTGATTTCAATAGAAAAATGATAAATGCTTAGTGTTCCCTTGTCAAACTACACTTCACAATATTCCATGTACGTAGGTGAGCTTCCATGGAATCCTTGTGCTTTCTAATACCTAAACAGTATAATTTGCTTCTGATGGCGTATGATTATTAGATGGGGAAATAAAACAGATTTAAAGTTAGCATTATATGGGTTGACTTTGATTGTTTGATTGTTTCAAATGTCAGTTGACGTGTTGAGAATCACACGTACAGCAGAGATCAATTTTCTATTCTTTATGAATAATTATTTTCTTAATATGGGATTGATGTGGCTGCATGGGTTTTGGAAAAGTCATCCATGCAGCTGCCACAGTGCTATTTAATATTCCCATTGGGCCCATGCTGCAATTAAATAAACAGAGCAGTTGTTGAGAACAGTTATTGTGGCTTTCCATAAATTCTTTACTAATCTGATTCTTTACTTATTATACAATATAGGGCCTCTTTTACGGGGAGGCAGTGGGCATGCATTTGGAGTAAAAGTCATGCTAACTGATTCAATATCAGCTAGCACTTTAATTCCTTCTTTGCACTGGCTGTGTGGGTATTGCAAAGACATCTGTGCAACTGGCGCATGGAATTTGATATCCATTTTGCATTTAGCTTGACTTTTTAAAGTTATGCTGTGGTGCAAAATGGATATTTAATTCGTAGCGGGAGATTTAGTCCGTGTAGTCTTCAAAATGTGAGCAGCCTACCAGGAACAATTCTAAATAATCAGCTGAATTTAATGCCTTTTTGATTCCATTCTGTTCCTAGAAAAACATAACGCTTCTAAATGTACTAAAATGTTCTTTTAATATATTAGCTCTAGTGGGATAATTGGAGGCCAGGCCCCTGACCCACTCCCTCCCGATCAGTTGTTTGTAACTCCCCCCTGCGGTCAAGCTGTGCCACTGGATGGTAGACTAATGCTCTGCTTTTAGACAGAGTACATGAGGTTGCAGGTTTCATTTCCAATGCTTACATTTTTTATTACATTTTTAAATTCTTACATCCATGCTGGAAATAAACTGAAAAGATTACCTTTCTTTTTTGTACAAAAAGCAAAGGAATATATAATTGTCAGGGACAGGAATGTTGAAATATGTTTTCATAAACACTAGACTACACTATATCTGAGGAATATTTACAACACCATTTTCAATCTATGCCACGGTGGCTAGTAAGTGTACTTTATCTATGCATATTTCTTTGAGTGTTCTTCCTAGCAGGTGTCTCTTACATTTTAATGTGTGTTTTAAAATACAACTATTTGGACTAGATACCAAATGCTAATTTCATGTTTAACTTAAAGGAATCTCCTGCCTTCTGTAAAGTATTATTTAATATTCGCAGGTATATAATATTGCAAATGAGACTGGGGGGTAAATTCCGTTTAGGTCTGTCCCATGAAGATTTATGCTAGATATTCGAAATTTTAAAAAAACATGCAAAAATGATGCAAGTAATTTACTATTTGTGAAACCTTTGCAGATGCTGCAACTTCCTTTGTAAATAAGTTAGTGTGATATCAGTCTTAGTGCTTTTACTATTGGAAAATGCTTTAAGTAGGGAACACACTTGATCCTGCACATGACCACCGACAAATGGCCATTCCGCACGGTAATAGTATGTGTATGGCCAAACGATATGATTAAAGGGCATGTCCACCCCCAAAACTATAATTTCACCCACTACTGGCCCCACTGTGTAGAGCATAAAAATCCTTACCTTACATCCCTGCTCCAAATGGTTCTCCTGTAATGTCCCTCCAAAGTCCAGAAAACTGACCACCAGGAGCAGTGCAGGGAGGGAAATAGTTTCCGCCTCTGAGGCTTCCTCTTAGAGGTTTTTGGCTTGCTCAGAGCAGCCCTCCCCCCTTCCTCTCCCTCCCATTTTGCTCTCCCTCCCCCTAGTGTAAAATCCCCTTGGTATATTGTAGGGCTTCCTCTCCCAGCCCCAACCGCATTATTATGTGCAGAAACTCCCCCAATCTCTACTTACCTTCCCTCTCTCCCCCGGCATTCTGAACCACTGGAAGCCACGTCCGTGATTGGCTGCCTCTCAGCCAATCACGGACGGAGCTGCCGGTCCAGCCCCCTGCTTGCAGTTTCATGCAAGCAGAGGGCCAGGACAGTGCTGTGGAGGATAGAGGGAAGGTAAGTAAAGATCGGGGGAGTTTCTGCACATAAGAATAATGCGGTTGGGGCTGGGGGAGGAAGCCCTACAATATATAAAAAGTTTAGAAAAGGGGTGGACATGCTCTTCAAGTAAGGCCATTTATAGTCCTCTTGTTCTTCAGCGTTCATGTGCCTTAATCGCAGATGTGTACCCATCTTAAAAATCATTAGCTTTAATATTCCACTATAAAAACTTTATTTTGATTTTAGAAATATACTTACAGATGGTCCTTAACTCAGTTGATTTCCAGACCTACCCAAACAAACAACCTGATATTTCCTTTAATTATGTAATGCTAAATTCTAACCTTTTATTCTTAACCATTGTGTCATTTTCCATCTTACAAAGAGCCTTTTACTTATGTAAGAAGTTAGAGGATCTAGACTGAAAGGACTTGATGAAAGTAAAAACACACTAAATATTCTGTTTCATTCCCATCAATTAAACACCTTCTGGATGAATTCTTATTTTACATGGGACAAATATTTTGTTTCCTTTAGTATTTTACACTATTGACTGCAAATAACTAAAACAATAAAGAGTTTTGTTGCAAACCATGGCTACCAAGCCAACAGTTTCAAAAGAGGCAAAACATTCATTTATCTAATCTTTATACATCTAACTGACTTAGTATTCCAGGCACTGTCTAAGTTGACCATCTTTAATTGCATATATGAATGCTTCTAAAATTATTTAAACTGTTGTGATATTGTCTATATGAAAATGCAGTTTTAACCAATTATATTTATAAATATATATAGATACAAAATTCTGTTCTGTTACTTTTTATTTCTGTTAACTCCACTATGTGGAACAAGCTACAATATAGAATCTCTTGATCTTTTAGACACATTGATTTTGCCTTGAGTGGTTTGTGGCCATTCCTATGTTATACATTGCATATTCATTAAAAGAGTGTTGTTTATCTTTCATTACAATTAGCAAGAAGAAAACCCTCCTATAGGCTTTGAAAAATCAATGTTGATTCTACTTTACATAACCTGCACAACAGGACTGATTGATTTACAAGCTGGTCAGTATATCCGCTTCAGAATAGTCTTGCTAATGTAAAGAAGTGGCTTCCGAATTATTCAGGTTATTGATTTAATGCGATTTGCTATACATCGCAAGTTATGTTTCACATTCCCAAAGTCAAAGGTATCCTAATGATTGAAACAGATTGTAAGACCCCGGTGCTTACCTGTGGCCGCGTTCCCACGGAGATGCGCGCCGCGGGTGCGTGGGCACACCAGGCACGTCTGTGGTGATGGGCCAAAGGCGTGGAGCCCGGCGTCCGGCTCGGGCGTTGAAGGTCCCGCCTCCTAGACGTGCGCGCAGACGTGCGCGGGCACGTTCCGACGCCGGATGATGATGTCGGAGGGTCCTTTTTAGGCCACTGCTTGAGCTGGCTTCTTGCTGCCAGTTCAGAATCAGTGTGCTTCTGTCTTCAGCTCCCCTTGCTGTATTTTGCTCGTGTCTAGTTTGTTCCAGTTCCAGTTCAGCCCTTGGTCTCCAGTTCATCCAGCCTGCACCTAGTTCCAGTTCAGCCTTGGTCTCCAGTTCATCCAGCCTGCACCTAGTTCCAGTTCAGCCTTGGTCTCCAGTTCATCCAGCCTGCACCTAGTTCCCGTTCAGCCCTTGGTTTCCAGTTCACCCAGCCTGCACCCAGTTCCAGTTCAGTCCTTGGTCTCCATTCCATCCAGCCTGCACCCGGTTCCAGTTCTACCTTCGGTTTCCATTGCCTCCGGACTACACCCGCTGCCTGGGCAGTCCCCAGTATTCCGACCACCTACCGGTACCCATTTCCCTGGTTCCAGTATTGTTGGAGTGGTCTCCTCACCACTCAGGTATTGTTATCTACAGTGCTCCTGTCGCTGCCTTTACTTGTGTCTATTACCAGCTGCTTCTCTACACTGCGGGTGGGTTTCTGTGAGCTTTGATCTGGAGCCGCAACCTGGTGTCTGTCTTGCTGCACAACATCCTCACCATCAGAGGCTCTGGAGAAGACCGACAGTCACTTAGACTCTGCGTCCAGTGAGAGGTTTGCAGGGACTTTCCCTGAAGATTTCTAACAGTAACTGGCAGCCAAAGATGAACCCCGCTGGTGAAGCCGGTCCGGTAGAAGATTTGTATAGACAGGTAGCAGAATTACTGGGAGCCTTGCAGGAGGCTCGCCAAGGATTTTTTCAGCTTGATGCCAGGTTAAAGGCCATCTCCCCTAGTGGGGCTCAGGTTTCTCAGCCTGCCTTCCAGACTGCTTCCCTAGAACCTAAAGTGCCACTGCCGGATAGATTTGCGGGAGATTGCTCAAAGTTTTCCCAGTTTAAAAGTTCATGTGGACTCTATTTCTCCCTTCGTCCCAGAAGCTTTAGTGATGAGAGGGTCAAGGTTGGCTTTATCATTTCCCTCCTACAAGATGAACCCCAAGCTTGGGCGCTCCGCCTTTTGGAAAGGAATGATGCCGCAGTAGCTTCAGTGGAAACCTTCTTTGCTGCATTGGCAGAAATTTATGATGACCCTAGGAGGGCTGCTACTGCAGAGGTCACACTCCGTAACCTTTCCCAAGGAAGAAGACCAGTGGAGGAATATGTGTCGGACTTCCGTAGAGTGAGCACCGAGACTCAGTGGAACGATGCGACCCTAAACACCAATTTCGTCTTGGCCTGTCCGAAACCCTGAAGGATGAGCTGGCGTGTGGGGATGCCAGACACCCTGAAAGCACTTATTGAGCTGTCCATTCAAATTGATAGACGTCTGAGGGAAAGGAGGCTGGAGAAGATGGGTGCCAATCGCCCCTTTTCGGAGTCAGTGGTTGCCTCACCCTCTTCTTCGCATATTTCCGAACCGGTACCTATGCAACTGGCTCACTCCTCCCTTTCCCCCGAGGAGCATCAACGCAGACGTCGCCTGAATCTCTGCCTATACTGCGGGGAGTCTGGTCATCTCCTAAATAACTGTCCGATCAGGCCTGCTCGTAAGAACCTCTTGTCACCTTCTCCTCCTTCCTGTTCCCTTGCTCTACCTTACCTCTCAATTACTGTCTCATTACAGGGAAAAGATCTTCCCGTCAAGACTCAGGCCATTATTGACTCAGGAGCATGTAGTTCTTTTATTTTAGAGTCCTGTGCCAAGGAGTGGGGTCTCGCTACTCGGATCAAGTCTTCGCCTTTGTGTATTCGTCTAGCCGATGGCTCAAAGTTTTCTTCTGGACCCATTGTTCGAGAGACTGTTCCCGTGATGGTCAAGATTATGCAACACACGGAATTGATTTCTTTTGATGTTCTGCCTTTTTCTTTGTTCCCCATCATTTTGGGCTTACCATGGTTAAAGGTCCACAACCCGTTAATAAATTGGTCTTCTGGTGAGATTTCCTTCCCTTCTCAGTTTTGTTCACAAGCATGTTGTTTGTCTCCACTGGTTGTCGTTAAAGTAGATCCTCATGGGGTCATTCTACCCATCTGCTACAGGGAATTCACTGATGTCTTCGACAAGAAGGCGGCAAACGCTCTACCCCCACATCGTATTTACGATTGTCCTGTTGAGTTGCTTCCCGGAGCTCAGATTCCATTTGGAAGAGTCTATCCCCTCTCAGAGCCTGAACAAAAGGTCCTCAAGGACTACATTGAGGAGAACTTACAGAAGGGTTTCATACGCCACTCCACGTCCCCGGCCGGTGCTGGTATTTTTCTTAGAGAAGAAAGACGGTTCCCTTAGACCCTGTATTGATTATAGAGCCCTTAATAATGTCACTATCAAGAACCGATACCCTCTTCCACTTTTTCCTGAACTGTTTCAACGGTTAAGGTCGGCTAAGATCTTCACAAAACTTGACCTCAGAGGGGCCTACAATTTGATTCGGATAAGAGATGGCGAGGAATGGAAGACTGCTTTCCGCTCCCGATACGGTCATTTTGAGTATTTAGTGATGCCTTTTGGACTCTGTAACGCACCAGCCACGTTCCAACATTTTGTTAATGATATTTTTCGGGACTTTGTTGATGACTTCCTGGTCGTATACCTTGATGATATTCTCATCTTTTCTTCTAATCTCCATGAACACCGTCTTCAAGTTAAAAAAGTCCTGTCCCGTCTCAGAACTCATGGTCTTTATGCTAAACTGGAGAAATGCGAGTTTGAAAAAACTTCGATACCTTTCCTAGGTTTCATCATCTCATCTCTTGGACTCACCATGTACCCTCAAAAGGTTTCCGCCATTCAAGATTGGCCGGAACCCGCTAACCGTAAGCAGGTACAAAGGTTTATCAGTTTCGCAAATTTTTATCGCAGGTTCATCAAGCACTTTTCTTCCATCATCCTCCCTCTTACTCAGCTTACCCGAACTCATATTCCATTCAAGTGGTCCGAGGTAGCTCAAAAAGCCTTTGAGCAATTAAAGTCAGCTTTCACCTCTGCGCCAGTCCTCATCCATCCAGATCCGTCACTCCCTTTCCTGCTGGAGGTCGACGCGTCTGAAAATGCTTTGGGGGCAATCCTTTCTCAACGCAGAGGCCCTAAAGCTCTGCTTCATCCGGTGGCCTTCTTTTCAAGAAAACTCTCTCCCTCGGAGAAGAACTATGATGTGGGGGATCGGGAGTTACTGGCCATTAAGTCGGCTCTAGAGGAATGGCTATACCTTCTAGAGGGGGCTAATCACCCAATTGTTATCTTCACGGATCATAAGAACTTGGAGTATTTACAGACAGCCAAGAGACTAAGACCGCGTCAAGCTCGGTGGGCCCTCTTTTTCACCCGTTTTAATTTTCATATCACGTTCCGTCCAGGGTCAAAGAACGGAAAAGCCGATGCCCTTTCAAGACAACTCTTCGAGGAGACAGGCTCCAAGAGACTGGATACGATACTTCCCGAGTCTAATTTTCTACTTCTTCATTCTGATTTGGCTAAGACCATCAAACAAGCCTCTCTCCAATCCGCTTCTAATGGCCCACCGGCTCAAGATGGATTCATCTATCTTCGGGACAAGGTGTTTGTTCCCTCCTTGGCGAGAACTGCGGTTTTACAATTTTGCCATAATCACCCGTTAGCAGGACACTTCGGACTTTATAAGACTTTGGATCTCCTTAATAGACATTTTTTTTGGCCCAGCATGGCTAAAGATTGCAGGGAATTTGTGGCTGCTTGTGCCACTTGCGCCAGATTTAAGGCTCCTAGGCAGAGGCCATATGGCTTATTGTGTCCTTTACCGATTCCCACTCGCCCTTGGGAAATGATTGGAATGGATTTTATTGTGGGACTTCCCAGATCCAAAACATTCAACACTATTTTTGTGGTGGTGGATCGACTAACCAAGATGGCCCATTTCATTCCATTAAAGGGAGTTCCTTCAGCCGCTATAACGGCAGATGTATTTATTAAGGAGATTGTTCGCATTCATGGGGTACCTAGGGATATCGTTTCGGATAGAGGGGTACAATTTACCTCTAAATTCTGGAGGAGTTATGTAAGTCCTTACGTATTCATAATTCCTTTTCTTCAGGTTATCACCCACAGTCTACAGGACAGACCGAAAGAACCAATCAGACACTTGAACAATACCTTCGTTGTTATACTTCAGTTTCTCAAGAATTGGTCTTCTCTCTTGCCATTGGCCGAGTTTGCCTATAACAACGCTATCCATTCTTCTATCAAATGCTCACCCATTTTTTCAAACTACGGGTTTAATCCAACTTTCCTTATTGACGTCCCCGCAGTAGTTAAGGTTACACGACCTTCAAACCCGATTGGAATTGTTAAGGCGGAAGTCTACGGAACTAAGGCATTTCATCACCCAAGCCCAATCCAGGCTCAAGGTCCGCTAATAGATCTAGAAGGATTCTCAAGTTTTAAGGTTGGTGATTCTGTTTGGCTTTCAACGCAAAATTTGAGATTGAAGATTCCTTCCGCCAGCTGGGTCCTCGTTTTATTGGTCCTTTTCGGATTAAAAGATGTATTAACACGGTTGCTTTTGAACTAGAACTCCCTCAATCGCTGAAAGTACACCCAGTATTTCATGTGTCCTCTTTTAAGAGGTATATCACTAATCTTCAGTGACTCCACCACCTCCTCCCATCTTACTCGAGAATGTTGAAGAGTATGAATTGAACGATTCTAGACGCCAAGGTTCTGCAGGGAAGTTGCGATATCTTGTCAAATGGAGAGGTTGGGTCCTGAAGAATTCTTGGGAACCGGCTGAGCAGGTCCACGCTCCTAGGATGATCAAGGCTTCATTCAAGGCATCCAGAAAAACGGGAGGCACCCGGAGGTTGCCCGTGGGGGGGGGAAATGTAAGACCCCGGTGCTACCTGTGGCCGCGTTGTCGCACGGAATGCGCGCCGCGGGTGCGCGGGCACGCCAGGCACGTCCGTGGTGATGGGCCAAAGGAGTGGAGTCCGGCGTCCGGCTCAGGCGTTGACGGTCCCGCCTCCTAGACGTGCGCGCAGACGTGCGCGCAGACGTGCGCGGGCACGTTCCGACGCCGGATGATGACGTCGGAGGGTCCTTTTTAGGCCCCTGCTTGAGCTGGCTTCTTGCTGCCAGTTCAGAATCAGTGTGTTTCTGTCTTCAGCTCCCCTTGCTGTATTTGGTCGTGTCTAGTTTGTTCCAGTTCCAGTTCAGCCCTTGGTCTCCAGTTCATCCACTGCACCTAGTTCCAGTTCAGCCTTGGTCTCTAGTTCATCCAGCCTCACCTATTCCAGTCAGCCTTGGTCTCCAGTTCATCCAGCCTGCACCTAGTTCCAGTTCAGCCTTGGTCTCCGTTCACTCAGCCTGCACCTAGTTCCCGTTCAGCCCTTGGTTTCCAGTTCACCCAGCCTGCACCCAGTTCCAGTTCAGTCCTTGGTCTCCATTCCATCCAGCCTGCACCCAGTTCCAGTTCTACCTTCGGTTTCCATTTCCTCCGGACTACACCCACTGCCTGGGCAGTCCCCAGTATTCCGACCACCTACCGGTACCCTTTCCCTGGTTCCAGTATTGTTGGAGTGGTCTCCTCCACCACTCAGGTATTGTTATCTACAGTGCTCCTGTCGCTGCCTTTACTTGTGTCTATTACCAGCTGCTTCTCTACACTGCGGGTGGGTTTCTGTGAGCTTTGATCTGGAGCCGCAACCTGGTGTCTGTCTTGCTGCACAACATCCTCACCATCAGAGGCTCTGGAGAAGACCGACAGTCACTTAGACTCTGCGTCCAGTGAGAGGTTTGCAGGGACTTTCCCTGAAGATTTCTAACACAGATATGGCTGAATACTTTTTTTAAATAAACAATAAAATATTAAATTCCTTTTTAAACTATATATATATTATATATATTATATATATATATTTAATTATATATACGATATATATATATATATATATATATATATATATATATATATATTGATGAGACTATCCAACTTAGATTTTAAAGGAGACTTATACTATCAAATTACATTTTTAAAAACTTTGTTCACAGGGTATGTAAAGTGGTTTAGCACACATACAGTCAAATGCAGATAATCAAATATAGTAACAGGTTTGCTGGGACTTTTCGACCCTCTAATCCACTGACATATATCACCATCCCCAGGCTTTACCCCTAGTGTAGGGTTGTCTCTTCAGCCGGCTCCCCTATAGACAAACTATAAACCGCTATAGGCATGTGGGCCAACATACTATGTTTACCTCCCAGCATTCCAGTGACGTTGCTTGCTTTGATAAATACAGTAAAGCCTGATATGCTTGATAAAGGTCTGAGGCAACGCCGAAACTTTGCTGTTACAGTATAACAAAGGTTGAAATTTAAATGTCATAAGAGTGCACTGTTTTCCCTTTGAAGACTGCTATTTTTGATTTCACAACAGCACAAAGGATACAAAGTTATATGTGATGATTGTGCCCATATATAGATATGATATACAATATGCCATTCTCATATAGGCATAAATATAAACATTTTCAGGTCTATGTCATAAAAGTTCTTATTGTTAAAAATGGTGCTAATTTTGCCACAACCAATCAGATTTTATGTACCATTTGCAAGCTTAACTCTTTATTTAGCACCATTTTTAACGATGAGAACTTTATTGCATAGTCCTCTTTATATGTTTCGCTCACCTTCCTCCAACTCTTGCAACACTTCTTCTGGTCGCTGTGTGGCTTTGGGGATCTTTATCAGAACTGCCAGGGGCTTGATTATGGGTAAAAGAGCAATAAAGATTGGGGTCTCTAGGCTAAAGCAATATTTGGGGATTTCAGATCGTTAAAATATAGAAGCGATTTAAGGGAAAGCAAACCCCGCATATGATAAGCCAATTCATTTACGGGCCGATGTAATACTAAAAAATGTTACATCTTACCTGTCCGGAATCTCCAATGCAACTGTATCGGTCAGGTCAAACAAAACTTTTAATATTACATCGGCCCCATACGACACTGAATCAATAGCATTAAGATTAGTGCAAAAGTCATTACTACATTTGCTAAGCTATGATATTTCCAAAAAAGTGGAATGTGCGCCCAGTGCACAATTACTGAAAAACCCATGCTAACCCTATATTAAAATTTCACAAGTAAGTCTGGGGATCCGAACCCGGAACCAGATTCTGTTTTTATAAAAGTAGAGCATACTTTAATACACATACATGCGATCAGCTGTTTAAAAGACCAGACCCGAGCTTCTGGTTGGCTTCTGGAAGTTCAGGTCCGGTCTTTTAAACAGCCGATTGTATGTATGTTTCCTTCATACGAGCGATCAGCTGTTTAAAAACAGCTGACTGCGGAGGTTGTGGCTCTTCTATAAAAATACTGTTTTCAAGAACTAATTATCTTAATTTGCATTTATGTTTGTGTGTGTACACGTTCACATAGAAGCAATCACTCTTATTATAGAATAATCTTTTTTGGTGTATCCTGACTTTTCTTATTTTCAGGATGTTTAGATTTCCCTTTAATATTCTAGTACACAATAACATCTATGGTTTTCATATTTTTGCTTATTTTGTTTGTGATTTAATACCACTTAATGTGAGGTGCAATTAAAAATTTTAGATTGGTTTTCTTAACACATATTTAATGGGGCCATAATGTGAAAATTTATTCCCAGATGTTTCCTAATATGAATATTTAATATGAAGTATCTTTTGAAATTCCTGAAATCAAAAAGAGCTTAAAATTACATCTGTTTCTTTTATAGTAGGAAGCCCTGTTGTTGTTTTTCTGGTATACAGTATCTTGCTGTCTCATTCTGTTTCCCTAGACTGCATTTTAATTTGTCATGTGAGGCTTGTGCGCTCTCTTAATTCTATCATAGAATCATCACATCTAAAGTTTATAAAATAGCTATTTTTATTGCATAATAATCAATGGGGTTCGCTAGTGTGTAGTAGACTTTCTATAGTTTTTTCTCAATTTTTTCAAAAGGGCCATAGAGATATATATACAGTTGACAACAAATGGTCAAAAATGGACAGACTGCAGTGGAAAGGTTTTTTTCTCTAGCTGATTGAGAACACCAGGAAATTCCTACATGAATCATAGAAGCATTGATTTTACTGACTTAATACTGGTGAAAGTTTTGTTAGGCTGTGCTAAGAAAATAGGTCTGATTGATTTTAGATCATTCATCTTTACTGTAAAGATTAAAGGGGAACTGTGGTCCAAAAATGACTTTAGGTAAATTGAGGTAAATTGAAAGGAATTGCTCCCCTGAGAATTTTTGCAATTTATTTCCATTGTTTATTTTGCATAGTTTTTTTAGGTTTTTTTTTCCATAGATATTTACATTTTTGTGTGTTATATGGCAGCAACATCACCAGGTCCCCTGCACTTCCGGCTTCCTGCTCTGAAACTGTCAGTTAATCTGTCCTGTGTCTCCTCCTCCCTTTTGCAGCCCCCCTGGTCCCTTCCACTCATGGACCCCATGGTCCCTCCAGTTGCAGGCCCCCCATGGCCCATTATCTTACAGCCCCATGTGGCCCTGCCCACTCACAGGTGATGTGGCCCCGCCCACTCACGGGTGATGTGGCCCCACCCACTTGCAGGTGATGTGGCCCCGTCCACTCGCGGGTGTCTAAGCCCCATCTCCCGCCAGAAAACTCTGTGGAATCAGCCTTTTCAGGCAGAGTGAGAACTCTGCCTGAAAAGGCTGTTTTCACACAGTGAAAGAGAAGGGCTGTACGGTAGATTCCCTTACCTTCTCTGTCAGGACTTCACACAGCAGAGAGGAGGAGGGACTTCCTGTCTCCCTCACACACTGAGGGAGTCTGAGGCTGTGCTCGTTTGTATGGAGACCACAGTTCCCCTTTAAGAAGTGTTTTGTTTCGTTTTTACACCATCTCGAGCAGTATATTTTGGTGAGGATCATCCAATTTGATTGATTAATGGAGTGCATTCAACTTCTGAGTTTATTTTTAGTGTTTATTGTTATAATGCTATTTAAGAAAGCAACATATTGTGTTGTGAAGGAAAGGAGACAAATATTGCTGCAAGTCCTAGAGTACGGATTGGATCCTAACTCCTGAGTTGGCAATAGTTTGGAAGATATGCTTTCCTAAAGTTGCACTTGATGGGTCCTGTATTACTCGTTCTCTCCCTAAACTTAATAAATGGAAAGACATACTTCTTTTAACGCACATTTTCCCATAGGCCAAGCATTGGACTTAGTTGGAAGGTGGATGGACCTAATTTAGATACAGTGTGAATTTAATTATGTATATTTTCCAAATATGTCAAACTTTGAGATGAGGACATAGAGGTTCAGGGCCTCACCTTGGGAAGTTTAACTGGAGTAAGGGAGTAAGGGTTGGAATATTGAGCCTGGAGTTGTCCTTAAAGCACCCAAATAGTATATTTTACCATTTTATTCTGACAGCAAAGCACAAAACAAACAAAAATGTGTAGATTAATCAGACTATCCCACTTACTGATAATCTAGCAAGTGTGCATGTTTTTTAATACAATTTAACCAAACTAGTTTAAAATATCTCAAAAATATGTGATACTTACAACTGAAACAAAGGCTAAGGACATTGCTACTCTTACGGGTGCTGTAGTCATTTGCATTTTAAATAGAAACCTAAGGCCACTATTCACCACATAACAACAGGACAGAAACATTGTACAATGACAATTACTGCATTAATCACCTATAAAACTGATATCATTTTAATGCTCATCTGCTGTATTTACAGCCCTCAATATACACCACAACCCTCGCTGTGCAGGAGACATGTTTATAGATTTGTATTTCCCCTTATTAAGTGTAGGTTTCCTTTTATGATTGTTTTGCTGCTGTTTAAAAATAATGTAACATTTAAAGCTCTGTTGATATTAGTAAATTGTGATATCAGTATTACCGTATATGTGATGAATCTTACAGATTCTATTTGACAACTTTGAAAGATTGATACTGTGTGCACCAAGCCTAATGCTACACTGTATGTAATATACAACTGGGATACCTGTATTGTGTGAGCTTATTTTTAAATTTTAGAAGCGTTGGAATTGAGCCTGCTCTTTCCCAGTGTTCATTGCACTGTAATGATACTGTTACTCAAACAGAATGCACAAAAAGATGAAATTTAATATATCCTACAGGTAATGACTTGTTTTTAGAAATGTCTGGTAATGCAAATGCCATTTATTTGTGAAGATGTGCCTGACTCTAATCTTGCATGCACAGTATTTCTTCTTTATCTAATTAAGACCAACAGAAGGGGAAACCAAAAAGTTGGTAAGAGTACAAAATGTATTGGCACAGGCCACTTTTTTGTCCCAATCAATCATCCAGCCTTATAGATTGGTCACTTCAGATAGACAATTTGCTTTGATTGTCAGCATCAATCAAACTGTAAGTTCCAAATCATTTTTTTTTTACATTTTCAAAACAAAATAAAAAAGTTGGTAACAAAAACAACTTGGTTTGCAATTTTAAACTGCAGCAGAGCTTCTAAGATGACACTGATCTGGAATCATGGGATACCCAGATCTTCAGTTTAGCCACATACAAATTTATTTGTAAATAAAATATGTAAATTATATCTTTAAAGGGCATGTCCACCCCCAAAACTATAATCTCCCCCACTAATGGCCCCACCATGTAGTGTAACAAAATCCTTACCTCACATCCCAGCTCCATATGGTTTTCCTGTAGTCCCCACCCCCAAAGTCCCAAAAACTGCCCACCAGGAGGATAGTAGAGTCTATATAGGACTCTGCCTCCTATCTGGCCTCCGGGAGAAGTTTGGCATGCGTACTGCAGCCCTTCTCCCCCTCCCTCTCCCTCCCGTTTTGCGATCCCTCCCCCTACCATAAAATCCCCTGCCCATATAGTAGTATATCTTCCCCCAGCCCCAACCACAAAAAAATAATTTTAAGAAAGACCCCCGAACTCTACTTACCTTCCCTCTCTCCCTCGGCATTCTGAGAAGCTGGCAGCTGCGTCCGTGATTGGCTGCCTCTCAGCCAATCACGGATGCGGCTGCCGGTCCCGCCCTCTGCTTGCAGTGTCTTGCAAGCAGAAGGCCGGGCGTCGGAGAAGAGAGGGAAGGTAAGTAAACATCGGGGCACTTTCTTAAATTTATTTTATAGCGGTTGGGGCTGGGGGAACATATACTATGATATGTGAAAAGTTTATAATAAGGGTGAACATGCCCTTTAACACCATGATATGATATCGTGAAAAATATCTAAATAATTACTCAACCTTTTCCTTCCAGCAATCAACATTTCTTTTCAAAGTCAAATAATATAACTCTCTGGACGCATTGGATTTTTCTTATTAGAGCACACCTTTATTGTTCACATTTCACTTCTTCACAAAACACCTTTATCAGGACTAATGAAAACACTAATGTAAAGATTTGTAACTTGAAAACAATTATCAGTATGCCCAAAGTTCTTTTTGGCTGGTAAATAATAAAGTTATAAAAAAAAAACATATTTGTGTGTTTATAGGTGTTTTTGAGGAAAATAATAAGTGTTACATAATTAATACTGTAATTAAAATGTGTTTACATTAAAGGATCATTTGAAAATGCAAAGAAAAAGTTTAGATATAGTTTTCTTTTAAACAAGAATGCAACAAAATCTGAAATCATTATCATGTTGACTTTGATCATGACAAGCTGATGCAGTCCAATTCAACATCAAGGCAGAGAAGATAATGGAAATATTTAATTTAAAGGGCAAGACCAATCAATATTTGTGGAATTGTTAGTTTGTGTAATTCCTTCTTAGTTATTCTACATATTCTTTCCCATTTTGAAAAATCAGTTGATTTCATACCCTTTGCTGTTCCCTGCTGTTGACATTATAGGTTCTAACTGTCCTTCTTCCCATGATGCACCACATCCTTGGAATGTACCTAACAGTAATGTCTACTGATTGGCTGTTGGATGGGTCAAAGATGCTCAGATCTCTACTGTGCAACTGAATCAACCCAGGCGCTGGGTCAAGGGCAAGACCATAACGGTCTCTACTAGGGGTCCTGCAAACAGGAAGTCAGTATTTCGGTTGCATTTATTTCTACACAGACAAAATGCTGAATTGGCAGATTAAGGTCATTGGGATGAAAAAATACTGCCCTCTTTTCTGAAAAGCATATGTATTTCCACTGAACTTCCCCTTCAGTCTAACCTGAAATCCTGCACAATATGACCCTGTTTCTGCTTCATGGTTCTTCCAGTTAGCAACTGTCAGTTCTGGATTTGACAGTTGGCATCAAAGCCAGTGACTGAATGCTAATTCCTTAGCTGCCTATTCCGAGCATGCTCAGGCTCAGTACAGGTCACTAAATCGCTCAGTTTCCATGAGTTACCCAGAAGCATAGCAGGCATACAGTAATGAATTCAGAGGACAAAGTAGAATATATCAACATATTTTAAGGAGGCCATTCTTTCTAAAAAAAAAGTTATTATGAGAGAGGAGTTGTCCTTTAAAGAGAAAAAGGGCAAGATGTATATATAAACAAAAGAAAGGGTAAATTTAACCTTCTGGAGATGTTCTGTCATAATTTAATAGCAGATGAAAGGGACAATGTCAAAAAAGTCATATATTTAGCCCCTGAAGCAAGAAAATTAAATGGCCTATAAAATATTAATAAAGGTAAACCATTATAAACATCAGGACAAATTAAGTGCTAGCATGATCATCACCCAGGCAGTTAAACAGACATTAATCCAGCAGGGCGGGGTGAAAATGTACACATTGCCTTCAATATTTTAACCAATAAAAAAACAAAATTATCAGTAATAACTTACTACAGGTGTAAACCATTGTATGCTATGCCATAAATGGTGCATTGAACAGAACTCTTTTCAGATAAATAGACTTATATTTTCTGATAAATGCAGCTCATACTAAATATAGCAGTGAGAGTAGTGCTTGATAAAGGGTGGAGAATTCCCCCCCAAAAAATGAGAGTTCCTAATAAATGGACTAATGAGGCCCATACACTTGTTTGAAATTTTATCGGGCCAATGGGAAAAATGTTATCGTATGCTTGATCAATAGATCGTATGAACGGGATTTGTTAGTGGCTGGGGCCACATTATAACAGACGGTAACCCTCGAGCACTTGCAATGCAACACGTTTTACACGCTTTACTGCTTGTTTGCACTTCTGGTAGTAGTTTGTAAATATTTTTACAAATGCTGATCACAAGCACTCTGGAACACAGCACAGAGCAAACAATGTGGCCACCCACATTATGATAAGCTGGCATGTGTTTCTTATAATGGAGACAATGCTCTAGTATTCAATTAAAGGATAAGTATGTGCGACGAGATTATGTCACATGTCCGTGCACGCACTGACGTCACGTCGCATGCGCCACAATGTCATGCGCATGTGCGCACGGAACGACCGGTCTTTAACATTTGAGGCTGAAGTAGCAGGAGGAAGCTACAAATCTCGGAGGAGCAGAGCTAAACATTCAGCTAGGCACGAGCAAGATGTCAGCAACTTGCAAGCTGCGAAGGTAGGCTCTGAAGGGGCATAGGAAATTACAAGGTAAATCAAAAATTGGTATACAGGTGCTTCCAGACTGAAAAAGACTCCAATGGATATCTTTGATGCTTTTATTGACACGACATGTTTCGGACAAGGTGTCCTTGATAAAGGACACCTTGTCCGAAACATGTTGTGTCAATAAAAGATCCATTGGAGTCTTTTCAGTCTGGAAGCACCTGTATACCAATTTTGATTTACCTAGTTAAAGTGCTTGGGACAGTGCACAGCAGGATCCAGCAGATAGGGGTGCAGGACACTACCCATTTGGCATAGGAAATTACAACAGTTTTTTTTAAGCTGCAGCTTCCACCTAAACTTAACTTGTCCTTTAAGGTTGAATAAAGACATACATCCATCTAGTCCAACCTTGTTAGAGTGTTACAGTCTTCATTCCCTCTACGGTTCTGTGGATGATGTATTTTTCCTTTGGGAAGGTAAAGTTGCAAATATGTTCTGTAATAGAAAATATGTACCCCACCTTAAGACTTACCTTGAATTGTAACCACAAATTACCTACTAGGATATTTAGCAGTGTAAAGAAAATGATCAGATCTGCATACTTCTATGTGTTAAGGTAACAGACACAAACAATGAATTGTTTAGTTTTTCTAATTCTATATCATTTAATATCTTTCAAATGAACCAGAGTTCATTTTTTAGTGATCTCACTATAACATCTGCATGACATTACAATATTGCTGAAATTAGGATTCTGACCCTAAAATGTATAGCGCTAATTGTGACTTCTTATTCTATATAATTTTATAATACATACGTGTGATATTTTATAATGGAAGCTGCAGTGGTATATATCCTTATAAAAACCACCCAGCTATGTCACTAAGTGTTCATGCCTGGACAATGACTCAGCGTTTTTTGCAGTGTTTAACTTTACTAACAGAAACTGCTAGAGCTGCTTCCTGTCACTTAAACATGCCTGTCTCCTCCTCCACAAAGATTTGTTTAACCGCATAGATGCATAGATGTTCCTTTCTACTGGGTTTAAGTTACAGAAGGTAGCTTGGGGGTTTAAATTATGGTGGGAATAGGGACAAGGCTAGAATTTAAAATGCGAATGGGGTGAAGGAATCAGATACTTGTGTATTATAAAAAAACAGTCAGCCCCATTATTATAATAATAAGGATATTACGCCACCTTGGAGTCCCCTGCCCTGTATAAAACACTAGGCTTATGGCCGTAATATCGTTATGTTACACTGTAAGGGGTGCATTATCCTTTATATATCTTTCAAATGAACCAGAATTTTTATTGATCTCACTATAACATCAGCATGACATCATAATTTCCTTCCATTTTGGATTCTGACCCCAAGCTTTATTCAACTTTTTATTTTGTATAATTTTACAGCTTTGAAAGTCTCAGGGTTCTTTTTTTTAATGTTGTCATTCTGACATAATATTACATCATAATTTCACTGAAATATGGATTGCGACCCTAAAATACACTTAGTGCACCTTATTTACCTATATCATTTAAAGGGCATGTCCAGCATAAAAAAAAAACTTTACAGTCATGTAGAGCCCTCCATCAAATGCCTTTTTTGCATTATGTATAATTGCCTCTGAAGGGACTGAACCAGTTTCTCGCCGCCTGGGCGCCGCCCCCTGCTCCTGTTTTCAGCGAAAAAAGGCAGCAGTGAGGCATTGCCCTGACAGACACTCTACTTCCTGGTCGCAACTGTCAGGTAATTGGGTGTGACATCACACTGAGCTTTAATTGGAAGTCACGACCAGGAAGAAGTCCCTTCACAGGCATATTTGGAAATTTTACATATTGTGAAAATGGGGTTTGTGGGGGGGTGCTCTACATGGCTGTAAAAAGGTAGGGGTTTTTGCTGAACATGCCCTTTAATAGCTTTTAAATATGTCAGTGTTCAACTTTAGTGATTCACTATGACATTAGCATGACATCATAATTGACATTTGCATTCTAACCTTAAAAGGCATTTAACTTTTTGCTCAAGTTTTTATTCTATATCATTTAATTGCTTTCAAATGTGTCAGAGTTGGTTTGTTTGTGATGGCACTATGACATGAGTATGACATCATTATGCTATGGATTATGATACCAAAATGCACTGCACTTTGTTTGACTTCTTATTCTATATCATTTAATATATTTGAAAAGTTTCAGGGTTAAATTTTTAGTAAAGTGTCACTACTATTTCTCTTAAATTTGGATTCTGACCCTAACAACAATTTAAACTTTGTGTGACTTATTAGTTAATAAAATGTAATAGGTTTTAAATGTATCAGGGTTTATTTTAAGTGATGTCACTATGGGGCATATTTATAAAGGATTGTCTTTTTCGCCAAATAATTAGCGCAGCACATCGCAGCGAAAATAGCGCCATTTGGGGCTTCGTTTCGCCTTATTTATAAAAAAGCGAAAAAAAACACTTCGCGGCTGAAAAAGGCGAACGGGCGTGATAAAGAGCGAAAAGTATTGCAGTGAAAACTTAACGCATCTAAGAAGACTGCATTGCGAAAAACCATTCGAAACCAGAAAAGCCCACTAGAAAATGATGTCAAGATCAAAATGGCCACCTCGCATTTACCAAGAAGTCAGCCATGTCTTATTTAGTCAATCTTCTTAGAATTTCTCAATTGGAATACAATTTTCTTTTGCACTGCACATTCGCCTTTCTAATGCGCGTTCGCTTTTCCAAGGCATATTCCATTATAATGCGCGGTCGCCTTTCTAATGTGCGTTCACCTTTCTAATGTGCGTTCGCCTTTCTAATGTGCGTTCGCTTTTCTAATGTGCGTTCGCCTTTCTAATGCGCGTTCGCTTTTCCAAGGCATATTACATTCTAATGGGCGATCGCCTTTCTAATGTCGCTTTTCCAAGGCATATTACATTCTAATGCCCGATCGCCCTTCTAATGCGCGTTCGCTTTTTCAAGGCATATTACCCATTAGAATGCCTTTTCGCTCAAACAATGACTTTTCACCACCTTCAGGGTCACGCTAATCTTTCGCTCTTTTTAACGCAAAAACCACCTTTCGCTCTTTTATAAATCGCGTTATGCCTTTTGGCTCCCTTTTCGCTAAAATTACCATTGCAAAGTAAGGCGAAAAGGGTTTAGTGATAGCTCGCGGAAACTGTTTCGCCATTCGTTAACGCTACCTTTATAAATAGCGTTAACTGTCTTTTTGGCGAAAACCCATGCGAAAAGCGAATGCGAAAACATTTCGCTACTTTTCGCTCTTTTATAAATATGCCCCTATGACATCAGCATGACATCCTGATATTGGGGAAATATGGATTCTGACCCTAAAATGCATTGCATTATGACCACTATATTATATAATAGCTTTCAAATGTGTCAGGGTTACATTTTTTATGTTAATATTAGCATAGCATCATAATTTCTCTCTGGTTTGAAATCTGACCTAAAAATGCATTGCACTTTGTTCACCTTCTTGTTCTATTTCATTTAATAGCTCTGAAAAGTTTCAGAGTTAATGTTTAAGGGATGTCACTATGACATCAGCTGACATAAAAATGAAGCCAAGTTTTGGATTCTGATTTTTAGAGATGCCACTGTGACATCAGAGCGCTTGCCATTAGCGTTTTTTTCTGAATCCCATGTGCCTCGATTACAGATTATTAATGAAATTGCAGCCTAAGAACATGGTAGGGCACGTGAAATGTGTTACAATTAGTTTGTGTTTTTTTTCTATGCGTGAGGACACGGCCACACTGCGACGCACACGCAATCGCACACGCAATCACATGCGATTTCGTGTGTGATTATTTTTTTCTTTAAAGATAGAAAAATGCATGTGATTGCGCAAAAAAATGCAGAACGCAAATCACAAACGCATGCGTAATCACATTGCACCGGAAAACGTGCATTTTCGGTGTGTTGCCGTGATTGCAATGTTCTGGGAAACTGCATCCGCAATCGCATGCGCAAATGCAGCAAAATCGCGCTGGTGTCGCCTAGCCCTTACTACTGGGTTAATTTTGTAAAGTGATGTCAATATGACATTATATTATATATATATTATACTGCTGATATTTGGAATTCTGACCCTAAAATTGTAATTTGTATGACTTTTTCTTTTACATCATATAATAGCTTTCAAATGTGCCAGGGTTCATTATTTTGTGATATGCCTAGGATATCAGCATGACACCTTAATTTTGCTCCACCCACGTCTCTGTGTGAGAAATAATTTCTTATTTCTTGGATTAGCTGGCCAGTGCTATTTTATAGCATGAGATTTTAAAGTACCTTCTGTTTTAAGAAAGTTCTATTTCAATCTCAGCACCATTCAACCCACTTGCTATGGCCCTATTGCACCACACATAGGGCCATATTTTTAAACATGCGATTAAACATATCGCAATTTAGCATACATTTATGCCAAACGTTTTTTAATTAACTAATGTTCAGTCGTAGAATACCATGTGGCAGTAAAATACCGCAATGGTAGTCTATGGGGAGCATATATGAGAAGCATAAATCTACGGTCCCGTTATCAGAGATTTATGATCAGTAGTTTATGATCCTTATCTGTAGTTTACGAAAACGATCATAAATTAACAATTGTGAAACCGTGCCTTTATAAATATGGCCCATAGTCACAACAGTTTGCATTCTATTTCAAAGGGCCCAATGCATCACACATAGCCTTAGCAGCTTACAATCCATTTCATAGGGCCCTATTACACCACACATAGTCAAAACTGCATGCAGTCAATTTCCACTACTTATATTGCGCAACACACACATTTTTTAGACCTGCACAGGACCGGCACATGCAATACCACTACCCACACCCAATCTGATTTGCTGGTGGGTTCCATAACCGCACCCGACTTTACCCACAAGTAGTCAGACCCGCAACCTGACCTGGAATTAAACAGACCTGCAACCTTCTACTTGACTTGACTTGCAACCACAGCTCTCTAACCAAACCGAACCTGACCTGCAACCCATTTACCTCACTGCTTTTTACCCTAACCTGCTAAGCAAACCAGATAACACAAGGGTACCCGCCCTGATGCAGGGATCTAAGCCACAACAGCTTAAATCCCTTTTAAAGACCCATATTGCACCATAGATAGCCATGGCAGTCCTCTTTATGAACTCTCACAGCAGCTTACAATCAATTTCAAGGGCCCATAGTGCACCACAAATAGCCACAGCAGTTTACAATCCGTTTCAATAGTCCATATTGCTCCACACATAGCCACAGCAGTTTACAATCCGTTTCAATAGTCCATATTGCTCCACACATAGCCACAGCAGTTTACAATCCGTTTCAATAGTCCATATTGCTCCATGCTTTCTAATGCATACATAGGAACAATAGCTAATGGTCTCAGCTGTACAACATAGTTTACTATATATTACACAGGCCCTGTTGCACCACACACTCCAGTGGCAGTTTACAATCCAACTCATGGGATTTACTGCACCAGTATGTGATGTGATTGAATAAAAGTGATTTGAATTCACAGCAAGAGTGACCCTATCATGAACTTTTTTGCTTGTGCTATAGCAGTTGGTCCATGGTAGAGGACCTGAGAAGGGAGCACCTTAGAAGACATTGGCTAGTAGCCACAAAGGAGTGCCTAGGCCCGAAACCCAGTTTGCAGGATTTACTGCACCACACTTTTATGCACAACAGCTTACAATCTATTTCAAGATCACTAGTAGTCACAGAAACTTACAATCCATTTTAAGGGTCATTATTGTGCCACACATAGCCACAATACCTTACCATCCTCCTGATGTGTTCTTTTGTGCCACAAATAGCCACAAGAGCCTTCAATTCTCCTCATGGATTCTACTGTGCCACACATAGTTATGACAGCTTGCAATCCATTTCAAGGACTTGTATTGCACCACACATAGACACAGCAGCAAACAATCAATTTTAAGGGCCAATATTGCGCTATACATAGCCAAATAGCTTACCATTATCTTCATGTATTCTTTTGCACCACACATAGCCACAACAGCCTGTAATTCTCTTCATTGATTCTATTGTACCACACATAGCTATGACAGCTTGCAATCCATTTCAAGGACCTTATTGCACTACACATAGCAACAACAGTTTGGAGTCCATTTCAAGGTTCCATTTTAAAAGGCAATTATACTCACCGCCGCCGCCTAAATGGTACCCCTGGAGAGGACCTAAACCTCTAAGTCTCACCCCTGGACTAAATCACAGACTGTCACTGACAGTGGCAGAGGGGCAAAGCCCACCAAAGCGACGAAGTAAACTTCATGTAAGTGTTCCAGCTGATCTGTAAAGTACCCAGGGGTGCGACTTAGCGGTTTAGCACTTTAACCTTGGTACTATTCAGGTGTGGAATGTAAAATATAATTTATCGTTGTTTTGCAAGCTGTCATATCTATGTGTGGTGCAGTAGAATCCATGAAGAGGATAGTAGGCTGTTGTGGCTAGGTGTGGTGCAATATGGGCTGTTGAGATGGATTGTAAGCTGCTGTGACTATGAGTGATAATTGTTACATTATTATAAATTCATATTTGAGAAAAATCAGGCTCCAGGCATGAATGCTGCAAATATTGGCTTGGCTTTCCAAAAGGCAAAAAAGGGTCTTGACCCAAAACATGTTGTGAAGTGCATAAAGCCAAGCCACTTTTTTTGCAGCATTCCTGCCTGGAGCCTACATTTTTGAACATTTTGGATAGATATTCAGTTTGAAAAACTGTTTTGCCATATAGATTTAACCAGGAAACAGATTGTGAGTTGTTGTGGCTATGTGTGAGGATGTATGGGCCCTTGAAATAAATTGTAAAATATGTAAAAAAATGTGGTGCAATAGAGCATATGAGATGGATTTCAAGCTGCCATGCCAGTCAAAAGTCATATCATACTAAAGCTGCAGCAACAAACACCTCTCTGTTCAGTGTTATTGGTCAGATCGCTCAACCTGTGTGTACATTACCCCCCTTCAACCACATCCTCACCCCCCACCAATTACATTCGGTATATGGGAAATGTACTTTCAGATTTAAAGGCATGTTTTGGCTATGATTAATAGCGTGCTAGGACGCTCGAAATAGTTCAGGCGTATCTGTGCTGTTTTTAACATGTTTGTTAAATAAAAGCTGAAGTTTTTAAAAGCAAGCCGAGTGACCACTGTGTACTAAACCGAGGTGTGTGGACCGAGAGCCTTCCTCTTGCTGCTGTTTGGATCCGGCATGTTTTGGCTATTGTTGCCCTTTAAGCTGATTGTTTAAATGCAGATAATGAATAGGAAATTAATTTAGTTATACAGTGCATACTGACTTCTGTATCCATAGTAACAAATTCAATAACTTTTTAAAGGTATACAGTTCATTGCCTCTAACAACTGTTGCTATGCAACTCTTAAGCTTCTGCAGTTGAATGATAGAAAATACATTTATATTTAGCCCTCAAAAAATGTTTTAACTTTTTATTTTTTTTAGAAATCACTTGATATCGATTAATGTTATACATGCTACAGCCATTAAAGGTTACAGGGAGATTCAATAAAAGTTCTTATCGCTTAACCAATCAGATCTTAATTAACATTTGAAAGCTAGCATCTGATTGGTTGGGGCAAAATTAGCACCATTTTAAACGATAAGAACTTTTATTGAGTAACCCAGTATGTTTTTACATAGCATATACCTATACTTCAGTTTAGACCAACTATAAGAACTTATCCAAAAATGTCCAAACCCATTTTAAAGGCAAAGGCATTACCTTTCAGACTTTGTGATTCCATATTGAAAAACCTTCACCAAAGATTAGAGTGTAGTTTAATGCAACTACATGTTTCCACCATTCATCACATAGGATTATAACCTCTCCCACAATACAGCCTTAATACAGGAGGTGCACAGATTGGGATCATGAAAAGAGATGTTTTTATTGTGCAAACCCTGAAAACACTTTTTGATGTATGATCAAGTATGCGTAACACTTTGCTGCAGATCCAGTGTAGCATACGGATAGTTTACCAGATTTGATAATTAAAGGATTAAATTGGAGGATATATATCTAATTAGCAAAGATGCTGTTTTCATTTCATTTAGATTAATTCTGATAAAACCTTGCTGATTCTGTTATTAATATGCATCCCTATCTCCCTATCTAGAAAATGTATCTGCATTAATTGAGAATTGATGGCAAACCATTCCTTTAGCCCTGGGATGTCAAATCTGCAGCCCTCCAGATGTTTGAAAATTACATCTCGAATACTGCGGACAGGTAAGTCTGAGAGTTGTAGTTTTCAAAGCATCTGGATGGCAGCAAGTCTGACATCCCTGATTTAGCCAGAGCAGCAGAATGGGTAATAGAGAATGTAAAAATATAAATTCCTGTTTTAAACAACTGTTTGTGTTAAAGGGAGACTATAGCAAATTAATGTAAAAGGTACTGTATCTCGATAATCTGTCAACCCTTAAAGAGCAACTGTGGTCTCAAAACAAGTTAGGGTTAAATGAAAGCCTGCAGTATTTCCTTTATAATGAGCCAACAATTACATCTCTGGCTGGAGCCTGTGAGAAATTACATTGGGGTTAATTTTCAAACTTCCTGCTTCCTGTAGGTTGAGTGACATCACCTGACCTCTGCCCGCCCGTCTGCCCCGGGGAGAAGCATGCTCAGATAAGACTTACTGCTGGGGAAATCAGAAAGTACCTGGGAAAAAATTGAGGAGCCTATTAATGCAGGCAGAGGCTGATCACATGACTATAAGCTGGTCACATGGCTGAAAACAGGAAGTGTTCAAGCTGGAAGTAATATTGCTGAACCTTTCTAGCAATAACTTTTATCTAGAGATGTGATTTAGGTTTTATTCTAAAGGTGCAGTTGAAGGCTTTGTATATAACCATTACTAGTTTGGAAGAATTCGAGACCACAGTTACCCTTTAAAGGAACTGTACACTGAAAAAATGACTTTGCCCCATTTTAATCTATAAATGAATACATGTAAGCAGCACTTACTCTGATGTGTCTCAATCCATAACTTGGATTTCTCAAGCTCAGTCCCATCTCCCTGCCAGACTCCCTGACTCTCTTTGAGGGCAAGCATGAAACGCGTCAAACGAGTTCCTTAAGCAATTAATATCTTGTATTGCTTTTCATGAATGCAGCATTTTAATTGTCAATATTAAATTTTACGTTTTATCATGATTTTGTGAGCAGCTCTCTTTGTTCACAGTTAATGCATAGACGCATACACAGATACAGACACACACACAGATACAGACACACACATACAGATACGGGGACACACATACAGATACAGACACACACATAGATACAGACACACACATACAGATACGGACACACACAGATACAGAAACACACATACAGATACAGACACACACAGATACAGACACACACACACATATGCAGAATGCAGGGACACAATTACCAGGGAAGCAGGGGAAGCAACTGCAGGGGGGCCCATCTTCTTATTTTTCCTATGACAGATATAGCCTCCTGACAGAAAATCACTGTGGCTGAAGAACAGACAGGGACCATATCATAGTTTTATAGGGGGGGGCAGTGATTCCTAGTTACGCCACTGCAGAAGGGTTAACTAAACCTGACAAATTTCTCCCCTGACCACTGATCCCATCTTTCTCCATTCCCACACTATAAACTAGGGCCCAGGTAGCTCATAAGATGGGTTTAGAACCCACCCCACAGACAGTGTCTGTCAGCACCATGTGTTCAGCCCCAACTTTAAACCCAAACCATGATGAAGTGTGTTCAGTCCCACCCACATCCAATATGGAAATAGTGTGAGTAGAATTCTGTCCCCTGCAAAATATTCTTTCTATTACTAGTTACAACTAATTACTGTCCATTCTGCTCCATTTCCAGGTGCAGGCACTGCAAGGTGAAGCACAATCTTCTCCTTCTATGAACTATCCACTTGGTGGCAGAAATTCAGTATGCAGAAATTGCAGGTTTTTTTTTTAACTGCTGCCTTTCTAGGTGATCACAGGGGGGCGCCATGAGCAAATGTTTCCAGTTGCTTAATGGTTGGGACGGCCCGAGGGCCGCAAATTTGACATCCCTGGGTAACCAGAGGCACCCAGGGACTTTGCACTCTTTCAATACTGGTTCCCAAATGTAAAAGGTTATTTTCTTATCTTATCTTATAATGTTCTTTGTTTAAACATGAACAGTTCCTCCACAATTAGTTTATTTTAAAGAAAACAAGCAAACATTGCCACCTTAAAAATGGAAGATGTGATGTTTGCAATGTAAGACTGCATTTTACAAGAACTAAAATAAAAAAAGCCCCTGGCCTAGATCTAGCCTGACAATTAGCTCTAATGCTGTTGCTCTTACCTCTGTAGCTTTAACCGAATTGGATCTGTTAACCTTGATCTATCAGCCTACTGGAGTGCATCTTCATATCGAGCTGTCCTGCACATACCCCATGGTGGATGTGGGTCTTGTTTGACCTTTAGTTCTTCTTTCACAAATACAAACAGAAAAAAGAGCATTTAAAAACTAAATACATGTAAAAAAGATAGGGGAAAACAAAGTATTTACACATCTTGTGCTTGATATTTACAGGAAAATTCAATCAAAGTTCTTATCGTTTAAAATGGTGCTAATAACCTAACCTATCAGATCTTATTTAACATTTGAAAGCTAATATCTGATTGGTTGGGGCAAAATTAGCACCATTTTAAACAATAAGAACTTTTATTGAATAACCCTGCATATCCATTATTTGAATCTTTAATTAAGCAATTGATTGTGAAAAGGAAATAGTGCAAAAAAAAGATACAGTATGTTTCCTGACCCTTCTAGTTGTGTGTTCTTTATATATTAACTTACAATGGCACTTCAACATACAGTATGTTCATGTTCATTACAGAAAAAAACCCTCATTGGATGAAATGAAAACATTCTTGATATTTAGAGCACTTGAAAGACATGGCAAAGGTTCCCAGTTTCCTTGCTGGTATTTCTTACAGCCAAAGCAATTCACCCAGAAAGTTGACAATACAATCTAATTTCTTTTATTTATCAGTGTTTTCAACAAAAGACTCCATATTTATCACAATATTTGTATTTACCTTAGAGTGATAAAAGGACATTTCAAAATAAATCAAAAAAATTAAAAATAAGTGGTGGTTATGCCAAGTTGAATGTAAGTCAAGAAGGATGTGAGGGAAGACGCATACTCATTGCTCCCACCATTTCCCACAATTATTCTGGCCATACACTATTTAGACATTTAATAGATTTGACATTTTATCATACAATCTATCTTATGTCAAAGAAAGGTGTCAAAACAGCATTGTACATGGCAGACAGTTGGTGTCGAACCTCTATTTAGGCTTGATTTCTTTATTTTCACATAAATGGCCTCCTTAACACCTCTCTTGAACCAGTCAACCAGGCAAAGAAACGTGACTGGTTCAAGAGAGGTGTTAAGGAGGCCAAGCCTAAATAGAGGTGGGGGGGTTCGACACCAACTGTCTGCCATGTACAATGCTGTTTTGACACCTTACTCTGGGTGTTCCTATAACAACTCTTAGCCACTATCCAATCACGCCCTTAACACTTGGCTGTGATATGCTAATTGGGATTTTCCAGGGTACATAATTGCCACAGATTCTTGTACAAGTCATTCTGAATTGAGAAAGCCAGTCGGATGACTAGCGAAACGTCTTCAAGAACTAAACTTCAAGTCCAGTTGATCTAATTGAACACAACTGATATACTATGGATTTAATTGCAGACCCACTCACACAACATGTTTCGGACAGCAAGGTCCTTTCTCAAGTGTGTACATACAGTATCTGTGCTTAATGGTGGTTAATGTATACACTTGTTTAACTACAATAATGTATGGGTTGTGAGTATTCTTATATTAGTCCATGTTTTATTATGTGAGTACCCATATGATTTGAGAAGTTTATTACTATTAGCCTTATGTCTTCTCAATTTAAGTCATTTACGCAATATTATGGGCAGGTAACAAAGGAATCCCACCACACAGATAAGAATATAATGAATTAGTAAATAATATGATTATTAATTAAAAATAGATTATTCATTTTATACAATAAGATTATTTTATTGATTCAATCCTTAAAGGGGAACTATGGTCTCCAAACAAGTTAAGTTCAAATGAAAGGCCAGTTTCGTACCTTTAAAACGAGCCATCAACCATCTCTCTACGTGCTCCACAGCCCAAGATATACAGAAATGACTGACCAGAAAGTTAATGGGTGGGAGGCTAACTTGTGACATTCCTGAGGCTTCTCCTGCACAGTTCCACCAGGGAGCACAGCCTCAGACTCCCTCAGTGTGTGAGGGAGACAGGAAGTCCCTCCTCCTCTCTGCTTTGTGAAGTCCTGACAGAGAAGGTAGAGGGTGGTTCTGAGTAACCCACGGCACCCGCGAGTGGGCAGGGCTTAGACACCCATGAGTGCGCAGGGCTTAGGCACCCATGAGTGGGCAGGGCTTAGACACCTGTGGGTGGGCGGGCCACACGGGGCTGTAAGATAATGGGTCATGGGGGGTCTGCAACTGGAGGGACCATGGGGTCCATGAGTGGGAGGGACCAGGGGGGCTGCAAAGGGGAGGAGGAGACATAGGACAGATTGACTGACAGTTTCAGAGCAGGAAGTGCAGGGGACCTGTGATGCTGCTGCCATATCACACACAAAAATGTAAATATCTTCAAAACTATGCAAAATAAACAATGGAAATACATTGCAAAAATCCTCAGGGGAGCAATTCCTATCAATTTACCGCAATTTACTTAAAGTCATTTTTGGACCACAGTTCCCCTTTAATTCTAACTAGTGCTATGATTTATATAAGCTGTCATTCTGTGGGTATGAATTAAAAACTAGTCAAATAATATTAATAAAGGAATAAAACTAGAAAGGCCACTTTTGATTACGTAATTATATTATAAAAATGTTTTCTACTTGTCACTAGTCACTAATAACAAATGTAAGTTTGATTTATACTGTAGATCACAAATTGTTAACTAAAATAATGAATCACTTAAATATATGCTTTATTACAGCAAGCCCTGTAGTCGCTCTCACTCACCCATCACCTTATCAAAGAAATCCAAAATAGCTCTTAGCTGCCCACCCCTCCACCAATGGTAGATTAAAGGGGAAATTCAGTGCAAATTCAAATGATTTTAAGAAAAAAGAGCAGTATTTTTCCATCCTAGTGACCTTAATCTGCCTATTCAGAATTTTGACTGTGTATAAATTAATGCAACCAAAATACTGACTTCCTGTTTGCAGGATCCCTAATAAGGAACATTAAGGTTTTGCCCTTGACCCAGCACCTGGGTTGATTCAGATGCTCAGTAGAACAGCCAATCAGTAGAAATTACATTCCAAGGAAGTGGTGCATCTTGGGAAGAAGAAGGACCGTTAGAACCTGAAATGGCAGCTCACTAATGTCAACAGCAAGGAACAGCAAAGGGTATAAAATCAACTGATTTTTCAAAATAGGAAAGAATATGTAGAATAACAAAGTATGCATAATACAAACCAAGAATTTAAAAAATAATTATATTTTCCACTAAACATTCCCTTTAAGGGGGCATCAAACTGCAAAAAAATAACTACAAAAAATTCCAGATTTGTATCGATCCCCACTTTCTACTTTTTACAAAACTACTGAACTGCACCAGCCACAGCCATTTTTGAAGCAGTCTGTATTAGCTGTAAGATGAGGACAAGAGGTAGGGCATAGAAATGATTCTTTCAGTTTTAGTTCAGTGACCCTTTAATGCCCAGTAAAGTTGGATGCATTCAACATGCAAAAGAAATTAACATAGAATGAAATTGTCAGATTTAACTGGATTTCCTAATTTAGTAAAATACATTTCACAACTCATCGAAGAGGCTTCCTTAATTCCATTGAGTGATAGGGTGATTTCTCCAGCACTTTTATAGAGGTATTTAGTGGTATATGTTTATGTCCAAGTTATTGTACATATCTGAAAATGTGAAAGACCTAATTAACGCAATACATTCACCTTTTGCAGAAAGTGTATTTTTTTCTTTTTGCGATAAACCTAATTATTGAAATGTTCGTGGAATGTTTTATGAAATGGTTGTATTAGCAAAGCACCAGTGAGAAGTGTTTGCTTTTCGTCTCTTTATGTAATTTGCCAATACTTTCTTTTGCCTTTTTTCAGTGTGTTTGATGAACAGGAATTTTAAGAGCAACATATGACTATAATGTAATGTGCACTTATCTGCATTGCATAATTCTTTAACTTGCTGGTTCAAGGCAAAGACGCTATTATGCATTTACTCTGGTCAAGCTTCCTTCATTCAAATTGCTACCAACTTATAATGTGTAATGTAAGTTCACAAAAGCCTGGGTTATTCATAGGACATTTAATACATAGCATAGTATCTACATTTTAATATTAAAAAAATTCAGGGTGACGCCTAAACATAAAAAATGTGTAAAGTATAACTGACTGGCATTTTGGGAAAATAAAGACTTTAAGGAACAATAAAACTTTTTTTTTGCCTAAACATGTTTTTTTTTTCTTTTGTTTTACATATAAAACTCATATATCCCCTAAAACTCGTATTTTAATGTATATTGCACTCAATTATCTAGGAAAATTAGAAAATTTGGGGGCTAAAATAATATAATAATAAAAATATATATATAAGTAATAAAATATATAATAATTTGCCTGTGCTGTTGATTTGCGTCTTTCACGATTTTGCTTGCGATCTCCATTTTTTTTGCGCCATCGCGTGTGTTTCCATAACGGCAATAGCAAAATCGCATGCGCAATCACGCAACAATGCACTGGAATCACAATCGCGATTTTGGGGCGTTGCAATGTGGCCTCAGCCTTACTGGTCCACTGCAGTTAGAAAACATTTGATAATGTTGCACCTCTTATTAAATAAGTCCATTAGTGTTTATGTTAAAGTACATTTTGTGCTTAAAAATATGTAATATTTGGAGGTTATCAATATAAATAGTGCTAAAGATTCCCAAGGAATGTTTGAAAATCTGCTAGCAGTGGAATAGTTAATTTAAATAATAATAATAGCAGAGACTGTTTTTCTTCCACACAACCTAAATAACCCTAGTGTGATTTAGCATTCTTCTAAACTGAAATGTACCATGTATTTAAAAAAAAAGAAATTGTACCTGTCCTCTATAGCTCTATTCTGTCACATAATGTGAAAGACATGAACACAAATGTTTATAGCTAGCTATAAGAACGTGTGGAAATTACTTTCAAACTGTACTTGCACAATCTATTCAAGTTGAAGAGTTCGATGGGAAGTAAAGCAATAACAGATTGCCAGGAACATAATTTTGTGGAGATGGAACATTTAACAGTTCCTGCATTGAATCTAATGGTCCAGACAACAGTATCATTTGAAATGGTACATTAGGCTAGTGTAAAGTTAAAACACTTATTCTTGTGATGGATAGTGTTCTGCATTCAGCTTCCTAAACACAGAATTTTTTGGTTTCTTATTTATCAGGAATTGATGAAAAATGTGCACATACCAGCCTTAAATTTTTAATAAAGTCAGTGGACGCTCAATGTAAGGTTCCCTTGGATATTATTGGAGGGCATCTGTAAATTTCCTTTAATAATGGGTAGCACTCTGATGCCTTGCAGCACTGAAGTCCTGTTTTCAAATCCCTCAGCCACATCTGTTTACTTACTGATATTGTTTGTGTGAGAAAAAAGATAGGTACACACGTGCGATAACACGTGCAATAGCACATGCTACATGCGATGGCTGACCATCACAAAAGCCTGTTTTGCACGATAATCTGTTCGTGTATGGGCGTTCTGTCAGACGTTTTTACAATCTGACCAGTTGCGAGTCACTTCGGCTATCGCACGTGTACTTAGCTTTATACTGTGAGCTCTTTGGGGGAGGGCTAGATGTGAATGGATGAAATGAAAGTATTATGCACTGCAGAATATGTAGCACTATATAAAAAAAATGAATTCAATATTATCATTGGAGTGCATCTGCCAATAGAAAGTTTTATTTTTTTTTGGTCTGCTACTGCTAAATCTGCAAATAGTTTCTACAAGCTATTTTATACTTTAGCCGTAATGTTTCTTAAGGTAGCACTGTTAAACAAGATTAGAGCTAAATTTTTCAGGGTGATGAATCAACGGGCACATTGCTCCTGTTCTGGAGTTTAAGTGTGACTTAAAGGGCATCTATAGTGGGAAAAAAAATTTTTCTTCTTTTTTCCAATGAGTTCTATAATTCCCCACAACCCCCAGAGTGTCTTCACTTTTTTCAGATTCCCTCTCTGTCCTGAGATACACCAGTTAGAAGAATACGTGATTGCATTCCTCTACTCCTACTTGGACTGTCAATCAAATCCCTGTGACGTGATCCTCCCTCCCTGCTCTGTAATAAACATAGATATAAGAGCATTAGCAGGGGGAGAGAGGTAGCTTTGATGGCAGATATAAGGCTGCACTTGACCCCCCTTCTTGATAGACTTTACTGATTGATGATGGGTCACAAAGAGAGAGATCGTAAACTGTACTGTTCTCCTTCTTCTTCCGTGTCTCCAGGACAGCTTGCTTTCTATTGGCCACTGTGCGTGGGTGTGTTTTTCAGGATGTTGAACTTTTACCTCCTACTGCACATGATAAGCTTGTCGGTTACCCGGAGTTAAGACATGGAGGAGGTAACAGAGGGGAGGGGGAAGGGGGGAGTGCTGCACAGAGATCTGACACCATGGTTAAACAAAGTCACTGACAGAGATAGGATTAAGGCAGCACAGAGTATATGAATTTAACTTTGCAAAGAGGCAATGTGTTTTTTTCACTATAGATGCCCTTTAAACTCCTTCCTTGCGTGAAAGTTAACTGCGCAAGCAACGTTATATGCCGAAAGTAGTATGCTATTGCGGCACTTAAAACACCAGCAGCTCTTGGTGCACCACCCTGTAAGTGTATAAAATATGTTGGGGGAAGTGCAATACTTACCTTCTGTGCTCCTCTTTATTCTGGGTTCTCATGATGTAGTACTCACTTAGAGTGAGTAAGTGCATCGCTGCAACCCCGCAGTTAAGGATCATGGAGGGTAGGCCTCTGTTTTTAAAACATTCATTTTCGTATTAATAGCGCAAAATGGACGTTATATTTATTGTATCAGGCACCTGCGCCGTTAAAGGAAAATGGTGCAGGCCCCGGAATTTAGTTAAACCCACACTAATCTTCCCATTATATGTCTCATTATTATTAAGCATGCAAGAACAAGCAATCTGATAAATAGGTACTTCCAGATTTAGGAATCATTAGTTATTCACTGCAACTTAGGGCTATGCCACATCATGGCATTTTAACGCAGAATCCGATCACAATTGAAATCCAATTGTGTAAAAAGCACACCATAGTGTGGCCCAATTTTTGTGACCACACTAGTTGGGCTGCTGTGTGCTGCGATATGCATGCTAATACGCTTGTTTCCGAAGGGATCAGACGCGCTGCAGTGTGGCCTGTACTTTTGCTTATAATCTGCTATTTATCTTAAAGTAAAGGGAGCCGTTACTAACTAATGAAAATTTTCAGTAGGAAACAGATGACTGCGAGTCGGCCATATCCAGTCAGATCCTACAGTATTTGTTGAATATTGGTCATGTGTATGGCTGACAGGTTTTAGACCTGTATTTTGCTTTGTAGTATACCAATATTAAACTCCAGTATATTAAATCAGAATAGCTTAAAGGAGAAATAAAATCTACCAATTAATTAATAATGGCCATTGTGATATTATTGGCAGATAGTTGCTCAGTGTGTGGTGTCCACCAACAAAATCAGGACAATAAAATCATCCTGTTTTTATTATTGGCCTGGCCACAATTTTAGACGTTGATATTGGTCCATCTATGGCCACCATTAGTTTAATTGATTTTCAATGTAATAAACACCTGACCTGTTAGATATATTTCAACTTACAAATGTCCAAACATTAATGTCACTGACTCTCTTGTGTTACCTGTGGTCCTCTGCAACTGTGGAGTCTCCCTCATTCAAGTCTATAGGTCTGGTGGTAAATTAGAAGTTGTCTGTCTAGAAGATGTTACCACCCACAGAGGAGTTTTGAGAAGTAAAAAACAGCATGTGTAATAATATCAACTTGTAGTTAAGTGTCGCCATTCCTATAGCTACAACTAGAACTGTGGGTTGCGGGAAAAGTTGCTGCAGCTGACAGTTCGTTGTGACCGGGCATGTCCGGACAAGTGGCCGTGGTTTTCAACCCTTCAATGTGTACAAATGAACGGTCGGCAAGCAGTCTAGGAATAGCATCCAATATTAAATATACACTGAAATGTTGGTCAATTGGGCCGAATTATTAGATGGTGTGTACCCAGCTTAAGGGAACATGTGCTCTGCAAGGAGTGTGTCTTTCCATTGACCAGATTTAGTAGTGGAGGAAGTCTCGTCACTAGGGATGGACTAGAACTCGAACCCCAGTTCAAGCTGAACAATTCGAGTTCGAACGGACCCGGACTTCTCGATCTATGCCAGACCCGGATTTCTCGGACTTTTGATATTTTCCGGACTTTCGATAATTATCGAATGTTCGAGCGTTCGATGCTCGCTGTTTCGAAAATTTTCGAATTTAAAAAAAAATGATACCCACATGTCCAAAATCAACCAATGGCCGCTAATTTGAGTATTGCCAGTCCCCTGGGTATAAAAGGCAGTGCGACCAGCGCCTGACAGTGTAGGAGTTGGAGAGAGTTTTTTGTGCTTTTTGACCTTTTTGAGTGTGTATTTCAGTGTGGTGGATTAGCACTTGTTGTTAACCACCCCTGTATTCACACATCTTGAGACCCAACAGTCCTTTTAAGGACTAACCTTCCTTGTGAGACCCAAAAGTCCTTTTAAGGACTAAACCCCCCATAAGTCCTTTAGACAATTTTTGTGTTTAGAGGTCTAGGTGTCCTGTTTTTTTGTTTGTCTTTCTCACTGCTGGAAACAGAACCCTCATCTGCAAATTTATATATAAAAAAGTAAATAATAATAATAATAATAATAATAATAAATAATGATAAAAAATAATAATAAATAAAAAATAATAATGTAAATATTTTTTGTGTGTACTTGTCCTTTAACATTTACTAACATTAACTAACAGTTACATTAAAATTTACTAACACTAACTAACATATGCACTTTGAGTCCTTTAGGACAAAAGCACTAAAGCCCCGCAATCATTTGTGGTGGTTTGCGAAGCGCTGTCGCCAATCAGAAGTGCTATAAAAGTAACAAGAAAAGTGCAGTTACCTCATATAGTGGTTATACATAGACAGAGTTTGACAGAAAGATCTGCCGCAGAACCGCCTGATTAGAGTGGTGCAAAAGGTGGTGTTTTATACAACTCAATGACAATTAAAATTTTATATACAAATGTGATACTTGCCTTGGACATTGGTCTGAATGTCCTGGACGTAGTAACGCCGCTGTCCGACCACCTCTTTTGCGGTTGTGAGGTGGTCAGCTGAGGTGATCAGCTGAATTTGAAACTGCGGTAGCAGTTTCCTCTGCAAGTGGCACATAATGCGCATTTTGCGCTCCTTTATATAGGGGGTGCCAATTGGCATCCCATCATACCCCTGCCTCACTGCCTGGTAAGGTACTCCACTACCACACGCTGCCATTCCACGCTGGGCATGTTGTCTGTAGGCTAACTAATAGTGGAATAACACACACCCACTTTCGAGGCTCGATTTTAGAGCCTGGATTGCATTTAGAAATTCAGTGGGAAGAGGGGATTATAATGAAATGCAGAAAAATCGAATATGCAAGTAAAATGTCTATGTATATACTAATACACGAGTAAATATCGAATTAACGAATATGCGAGTAAAATGTCAATATAACAATGCGCGAGTTAATATCGAATAAACGAATATGCATGTAAAATGTTTATTATACCAATACGCTAGTAAATATCGAATAAACGAATACGCGAGTAAAATGTCGATTATACCAATATGCGAGTAAATATCGAATAAATGAATACGCGAGTAAAATGTCTATTATACCAATACGTGAGTAAATATCGACTTATCGAATCCACAAGTAAAATGTCTATTATACCAATACGCGAGTAAATATCGAATTAACAAATCTGTGCATAAAATGTCTATTATACCAATATGCGAGTTAATATCGAATTATCGAATTCGTGAGTAAAATGTCTATTATACCAATACGCGACTAAATATCGAATTATCGAATCCACAAGTAAAATGTCTATTATACCAATACGCGAGTAAGTATCGAATTTTCGAATCTGCGAGTAAAATGTCTATTATACCAATACGCGAGTAAATATCGAATAAACGAATATGCAAGTAAAATGTCTATTATACCAATACCTGAGTAAATATCGAATTATCGAATCCGTGAGTTAAATGTCTATTATACCAATATGCGAGTTAATATCAAATTATAGAATCCTCAAGTAAAATGTCTATTATACCAATACGTGAGTAAATATCGAATTATCGAATCCGCGAGTAAAATGTCTAGTATACCAATACGTGAGTTAATATTGAATTATCGAATCCGCGAGTAATATGTCTATTATACCAATATGCGAGTAAATATCGAATTATCGAATCCGCAAGTAAAATGTCTATTATACCAATACGCAAATAAATAACGAATTATCGAATCTGCGAGTTGTTTATGGGTAGTTATCGAATGTTCAAACGCGAGAGCTTGAAAGTAACACACGTGAGAGTAAAATCGATTTTTCGAAAGTCCTGGATATTCTAACGTGTTCCCAAGACCATTTCCCAGGTCTCACAGCCATTTACATTAAGTTACCATTGATATTTTAATTGTATTTCATTCGAACTTTTCAAACTATTTGATTCCCCTTGACTTTAATGGGTCCGTTTACGAACTTTCCATATAGTTTGAACGTTCGAAAACGGACCGAACTTTCGAAAGTTGGGCCATCTCTATTCATCACTGATCGGCAGACTTTTAAAGACAGAAATAGAACAAATGTGCATTCTCATAAAAGTTACAGTCTGCCGGTGGAGAAACCAGATATCAATTATAGGATCTACAAGTATCCAAACAACATCTCCATTCCTTAATAAGAAAGACTACATCAGCTTCAGTAAATAATAATTTGTTTGCTCCCTTACTTTATTGATATAAATTAGAAAAGGGTAGCAAAATTGTTTGGTATGCAGCCACATACAGTAAGTACGCAAATTATCAATTCTGTATAATGATTAATATAAACAAGTTACCGTATAATTATAAATGGAACAAAAAGGGGAAAAAAGCCTTTTTCATGCTTTCTGGGATGCAAATTAGTCTTTTTCAGCATTTGTGGGATGCTTACCACTGTTATTATTGATATTATATAACATCCTGAGCATGAACTGCAAGTTAGCCCAGTGTTATTATACATTATAAATATTATAAACCGGTATATTATTAATTAGGAATGAATTTTATTATGATTGGGTGAAATTTTAGTTAAATTGGGGAAATTTAGGGAGCCGCGACAGTAAATTTATCTTACCCTCCTGCGTTACACAAGGGTCACACAAGGACTGAATGGAATTATTTAACAAGCTGCAAGCATGATAATAAGTCACAAATGGGACAGTGTTTGTAGCACTTCACCTAAATATGTAGCATCTGAACTGCAGGCCCCATTCTTTTTAAAGTATGTGAATTATTTTGTGTCATCCATACTATATTTAAACAATAAAAATGTAGAGGACTGTTGGTTTGTGACCTTTTATTTTTGTCTGCTAAAGGTGAATGTCTATACTATACAAGTGTATGTGACCAATGCGCTGTGAAGATGCATTCCCTAACATACATTAAGACATCTAGATGGTCACACACTGGTGTATTATAAATTTTAGTTATTTTGCACAAAAAAAACAATAATATATAATCCACAGAGCTTTTGCTCTGCCATTTTAATCTGCATATACTCTTAGTGCACAGTTCTGTGCCGAGTATGTTATTATTCATAGTTGTTTACAATGACACCTGTGAATAAAGTCATTAAATTCTTGCTGTGTGCACAGAAAGCATATTACAGCTCCAATTTGAATTATTTGTATGAAAACATAATTGTTTATAATTAAGCCACATAAACAGTTTTTGCCAGAGAAAGCAGGCATGGGGCATTATTTAGACAAAACCCCCCCGCAATAAATACCTTCTTTCAGAAAATGCTTTTCTTTTCATATTTCACTGTGCATAGTATCATTTCTCTTTCGTAGGCAATGTCCTTATTTAAATATGCATGTATACAATTGGCTATCAAGGCTCTTACTAATCTGACAGACTTCCTAAGTATTATAACATTTCTCAGCTGAATGGCTCAAACTCACTTTATAAAACATACTGTACTTTTGACCTTCAACTCATTATGACACCAGGGATAGTTTCCATGGCCAATTTTACCACTTTAAGGTCTAGGCCACACTAGCGCGTTTTTCACACGTTTGTGCTTGCGTTTTCGTTCGTGGTTGTGCCCGCGATTTTCGCTAACATGGAAATCGCGGGAATGCAAACATTCCTTCTATTTCTGATGTGCATGCGATTGCGCGTCCATTTCCATTTTGCGTTCAAGCATTTTTTCGCGCAATCACATGCGTTTTCTCTTTGAAAATAGCGAAAACCCATGCGCAAATGTGAAACAACGCCTGTGACATTTGGTGAAGTTTTCCAGGAGAGCAGGCTGCCTCATTTTCTACTTACCTATCCAGGAACCGAGCGAAGGGTTCAGGACAGGATGTACCCGGGCCATTGAAGGGAAGCGGTGAGTTACTCATCTTCACTATAAGGCTACAGCACTTGTTATCTTACTGGGAGATTTATTGGATAGCGAGGAGTTCAGGGCTTATGCACCCGAACCATACTTCAGTCTAAGTAACCACTCACAATCTATTTTCTTTGTACCATTGCAAGTTTGATAGTTCAATCGGAGCCCCTTGGGAGGGCGTTGTTTAATTGTTTTACATACATGATTACATACCTTATGTATTTTAACTTTTTATCACTTTGAACAGACTATTGATGCTTCTGACGACCTGTCCATGATGAGTAATCAACTTGCATTTTTTCTGTGCCTGGATGTTCGATTTGGGATTCCCTGATTTCGATTTGGGATTCCCTTAAATTCAATTTGGGAAGTTGCAATCTGCAACTTCTGTATGCATGGATACTTACTTCATATCTGACTTGAGATCCCTTGTGGACAGTTCTTGAAATGTACTAATTCACTTTAAACTGCACTTGCTTCCAGCCTATTTGTATTCATGATACAGACAATAAAACCAACTCATTGGGCTTTCAAAATAAGTTCACTCACAATTGCACCTGCTTCAAGCTTATTTGTATTCCTGATACAGACAACAAAACTTAATTAATTGGCTTTCAAAATTGGGTTTATTTGGACTTACCTTGGGATTGTGGATCCTCACTGATGGAGTGAGTGTATGCATGATTATTTTTCTGTATCTAATTATGGACTTATGGACAATATGTAACAAGGGTCTAGTCAAAATATTTATCCAGATTGGTGCGTTCCAGCAGTGTTACTTTCAGGTTCTGTTTGTTGGTTTCCGGGTTGTGCCTCCGCACTTCGTGCTGTGACACACATATTTGGTTTCCATAGGGACTGATATGAGAACTGAATGTGTGACGTGCATACCTGCTGTGTCGCCCATTTTTACCTATGGCTGTTTTTTCTGTTGGCTCTATCTAACCTGACACCTTGTCCATTTAGTAATGTGCTGACACCTTGCTCTGAGTAATAAAGCCAATTTCCAGGCTAGAAATGTGGCCACCAATGTACAATATTATAGCCAATCTCAGATTTATGGGATTTAATATTCGGGATAGGCGATAGGAGACGGAAAGTGTTTTAGCTGCGATACAGTCTAGCTAAAACTGTATCGATAATGGTGGCAAAAACATAACAATCCTTTTTAAATATGCCCCTAAGTTTGTATTTAAAAGGGCACGTATTACCCTTAAAACAAAAGAATTTGCACTTTATTACCTGCATTAATAACCAGATATTTAAAGGGTATGTCCACCCCAAAACCTCAAATTTTATATGTTATTGGCCACAATTTTATCTTTAAAATCAAAATCCGTTCAGCCAATTTGAAGATATATTTTTCCACCAGGCCTTTTGCAGGAAAGAAGCAGCTCACTGTAACCCAATCCGAGCATTCAGCCTCCCTTGCCTCCCCCCCCCCCCACCATCCGGATCCATCCTCGGCACCCCTGCATCCTAGCGTTTAATCCTTTTAGGGTTTGATAGAGGACCCCTGCCCAGACCCAAACACCAGATTATTTTTGAAAAAAAATGTTTGCAGCCTTACTTACAGTTCCTCATTCCCGTGGCGCTTTCTAGTGGCACCGCGGGAACGAAGGGCTGTAAGTAAGGCTGCAAACATTTTTTTTCAACAATAATCCGGCATTTGGGTCTGGGCAGTGGTCCTCTATCAAACCCTAAAAGGATTAAATGATAGGATGCAGGGGGGCCTAGGATGGATCCGAAGGGTGGGAGAGGGGGAGCAACAAGGGAGGCAAAAGGCACGTAAAAAGCACAGGAAAGGTGACGTCAGATTACAGTAAGCTGCTCCTGGTCTGCAAAAAGCATGGTGTAAAAACGTATGTATCTTAAAAATGGCTGAACAGATTTTGATGGGGGATGGCTTGTTTTAATGATATAATTGTGTCCAATAACTTATAAAATTTGAGTTTTGGGGGTGGACATGCCCTTTAAGGATTCTTATTGTCCCCATTCTGGCAAGCTCCTCTCTCCATGCTGACATCACAAGTAATGATTGACTGCTGTTTCACTTGCTGCCTCCTTTGCACATGGTCAAGGTTGTATATGCCATTTGGGCAGACGGAGGAGGCAGAAAGGAATACAACTTAACATTAAGTATCTGGTTACAAATACGGGTAATAAATTGGGTAAAATAGCAGTAGGGGTTAAGGGCAGATAACTGACAAATCACCAGTTTTTTGTTTTAAGTGTGGACATGCCCTTTAAAGTGTCACTATACTAACTCAAACAACTTTACATTATCTGAAACTACAATTTGAGGAAATTAATTGAGAAAGCCAGTCGGATGACTAGCGAAACGTCTTCAAGAACTAAACTTCAAGTCCAGTTGATCTAATTGAATACAACAGATATACCATGACCTAGATGAATGAGAACCTTCACAAGCCTGCAGTATATCCTTTACACTGAACCAACAATCACATCTCTGGCTGGAGCCTGTGAGAAATTACATTGGGGTGAATGTTCAAACTTCCTGCTTCCAGTAGGTTGAGTGACATCACCTGACCTCTGCTGGCCCTTTTCCCCCAGGGAAGAAGCATGCTCAGTTGAGACTTATTGCTGGGGAAATCAGGAAGTACCTGAGGAAAAGGGGAGCCTATTAATGCAGACAGGCTGGCCACATGGCTAAAAACAGGAAGAGTTCAACCAGGATGTTACATTGCTGAACCTTTCCAGCAATAACTTCTCACAAATTTTATCTAGAGATGTGATTTAGGTTTTATTTTGAAGGTGTGATGGAAGGCTTTTTATATAATTATTACTAGTTTGGAAGAATTTGAGACCACAGTTCCCTTTAATGAAAGAATGGAACCCCATGTAACTGAATTTACTTTTATTAAAAATATTCAGTTTGTTATGGGTACTTCAGTGGTAAAGTGCTGTTTAGTTTTAAAAATTCTTATCTGTTCAAATAGAGAGCTAGCTAGAAATTGTCAGATGTAATTACTTGTATGCATTACCACTATTTGGGGTAATTTGCTGGGTACGTCTCTTTTCACCAAAGCAAGTGTTTTATTTAGGAGAGGTAATTTCAAAGGTAAGGTGGTTCCTTATGGTTTACCATTTGTTCATCATTAATTTAACAAAATGTCTTTTTTTGTCTGCTGGCCACCATCCTCCTGGTTTAGGCTTCCTTTAAAGCTGTACAGGCCCACACATTCCAAAAAGAAGGCAGCACTGGTAGAAGCAGACCATGATTGGCCTCAACATCACTAACAGCCATGACTGAAAGTATCAATTTTCTTGCTTTCCAAATCAGTGCCGTTTCAGATGGCTTTGTGTTAGTGCTACAGGAATGTTTCCCCTCAGAGGGACTATATAGATAAGTACAATATGCTGCAAGATAATACCAAAGTGCTGAGAAAGAAAAAAAATCAATGCCATAAAGAGATCTGTTGCATTCAATTAGATCAAGTTTAGTTCTTGAAGACGTTTCACTAGTCATCCAATTGACTTTCTCAATTCAGAATGACCTGTACAAGAATCTGTGGCAATTATGTACCCTGGAAAATCCCAATTAGCATATCACAGCCAGGTGTTAAGCCCTTAAAGTCCAGTTGATCTAATTGAATACAACATATATACCATGACCTGGATGAATGAGAACCTTCACAAGCCATAAAGAGAATTATTGACTTTTCTCCAGAAAAAAAAAAATAATTTATGGAGGAGTAGTACACCTTTGTTTGTTATTTTGATCTGGGGATACAAGTACTTTACTCACCAAGGTTTTATGCAAATGGGTAAAACTTTCTTCCAATAGAAATTTTTTCCTGCAGGAGAGCCAGGTATGTTATGGATTGGTGTAAATGCTTCATAACTATTTCACACTAAGCTGGAGATTAGGTCCTTAACATTCCAGTAGACAAACTTCAAGGAAGGACAAAGTGATATTCAGTTAAAATAACTGGACTGGAAGTTTAGTCCTTGAAGATGTTTCCAACTGGCTTTGTTAATTCAAATGACAAAAAAAACTCTAAAATGTGTCTCAGTCAGCATGTTTGTAGCAAGATGACAGGGACCTCCTGAATGCAAGGCGTAGATTGCATTGTAGCTAAGAGGTGTTATTAAACTGCCACGGGTAATGTGTCAAAACAGCATTGTGGGCCATATTTAACATCTTCACTGCAGTCAAAATGCTGATCCCAGACATTATTTTGATGCTGCCCTTTATCGCCCCATATTTTGAATTATTCTGAAACCCAGTCAGAAAACTGCAAGAACATTAAAATTATAAAGTTTCACATAATATGTAAATAAATCCAGCCTAAAGTTGGCCTTGAGAGAAAATATAGCATGGCTATGCATGTAGGTACATGGGGTGCAGTAGGTTGGCAAAAGCATGTATTTTATTTTGTTTTGCCATGACTCAATTGACTTGTCATGTTCCTTTATCTATACCAAAATATCTAAACACAACTGATTCCTGCAGAAAAGTAATCGGTGTTCAGTTTTACAGCGAAAATCACAAATACCAGGAAGAAAACCTAGTAATTTTTTTCTGTGTCCAGTCATAAGGGACCAGTAAACAAGTGTAGCCATTTTAATGGACCTGTTACAATCTCATTGAAAATATAAGATTGGCTGAAGAAATGCAAAAGTGATAAACAAAGGCCTGGGTCAAGATAGTATACATCCCAGGATTTTAAGGGAGCTAAGCTCAGTAGTTGCTAGGCCAATATATGTAATATTTTTGGATCCCTTAATATCTGTTCCAAGTGATTGGCAGACTGCTGGTGTGGTACCTATATTTAAAAAGGAAGAAACTGGGCACACCAGTCTTGAAATCAGACTAGATTATTTAGTCATGTAGTAATACACTAACTAATATACTAAAGTTCTGCACTGTTGGCAATTCTGTTGCCAATTCCTCAGGAAGAGAGCATCCTGTGTGTTATTGGACATTCACAACTGAACCTCTCACCTTGAAGTTCTTGATAATCCTGGTAATGTTTTTTTACAAGTGCAATATTCCTAGCAGAAATTTCCTAGCATGTGGGGCCATTTTAATTCAAAGCGATTATGGCTGCATGATTTCTTTGGAAGTAACCATTGCAAACACACATTGTAAGCACATCTGCCCCTTTTTAATAGTTACAGTATTAGTCTGCCCTAATAATTCTTCTGTCACTACACATGCAAAGAACAGATGCTGGTACTGATACTGTTACTTTACGATATAAATAAAATCACTTTTCATAAAATATTTTAAATAGTGATAAACTTAGTCATATATAGGGTATAACCTAAATTTTGCCACTAGATCGGTTAAATCCTAATGACTAGGATACAATTTTTGCTTTCTCAAATATACTACAACATAAACATTCATAGTTACTCCACACTGTAAAAACTTTATTTAAAACAAGTGAGAAATCATATATGGACAATTAGAACAAAATTAGAATCATTTTGAATTTAAAGGTACTGTTAAAAAAGATGTATCATAAGTCTTGGAAAAAACATTGGTTGGATCAGTACATGGCGACAATATATTAGAGTAAAATATCGATAATATTAATCGATATATAATATTTAAAATATAGTGCGACCATTGCACTCTATCTTTTTCAGTTCATTTCTCCTTTGCCAAGGAACAGCCAAGACTTCAAATTTGCAGTTCATGTTCTGGGGAAAAAAAAAAAAAAAAAAAGATTTAAGTGCCAGTTTTGGGTAATTCTTACATTAGTTTATAATGTTTTTTTTTATTAAAAGGGGGTTAGCATGGTGGAATTCAAATTTCTAGTATGCATACCTGGTACCAGAACATTTTGCTGCTAAATGTAAGTTTTGACCCACTGGTGGATAGCCAGTATTTCTTGTATGTGTGGTTTTAAGCAAAACTCATTTTCATTTAACATCCGCATAAATGTGAGGTTTTAGTTTTCCATGCCATCTTGATTTGTTTATTTAAGCACATCTTCAATATTTCTAAGCAATGCAGAAATCGGTGTATAAGGACAATAGTTTTATGCATGCACATTTTATGCCATTGGTGATCCTGTTTTACATGTTTCGGTTGACCATTAAACTGAAAGTTGACCTTAAAGGGTATCTCTACCCCCAAAATAATGTTTTTCTGTAGTGTAGAGCACCCACACCCGCTAGGTTTCTATGTTTAAAAAAAAAAAAGCCCAAAAATCTACTTACCATCCATTGTTCCCTCAGCTCCCTGCCTCTATTGCTACTCCGTTCCTGGGAATTAGTAATGTTGGTCGGAACAGCAGTCGCATCTGTGGTTGTCAGACAATCACAGATGTGGCTGCTGGCTATGAAGAGAGCCAAAGGAATGAAGGTGGGTGAGTCAATTTCCTGGCTTTATTTTATTTATTTTTTTAAAATATAAACAGGACAGTTAGCGTTGGGGTGTGCCCTACACTACAGAAAAGATCTTTTATTGGTAAAGCATGATGGCAGCTTGAAGGGATCTGGAGGGGGGAGAGCTCCCCTTCGCATGCCAGAGTCCTTACTGAGGACAAGGAAGCAGCAGGCACTGAGGACAAGGAAGCAGGTGACTCACAGACAGCTCCTTCTCTTCACTTTCATGGACTTTGAAGAGGCACTGTATGAGAACCATAAGGAGCTGTGGAATAAGGTAAGGATTTTTTAATACAATTTTTAGTTTTGGGGTTGGACATGCCCTTTAATTTCCCATTATATTCAAGGACTGTCAATTTTAAGAGACTTGTGTCCTCTGAAAAATAATCATGGTTAACCATTTAATTTAACTAAGCAAGTATTGCATGTGATTTCTACATTGTTTCCAAAAACACAAAAAATGGAACATTAACAATGTGAAGAGGTATAAATAAAAAGAAGCAGGTTTCTTTTTACTCATCAATAGTTGAATTCTAAAGGGCATGTTCATAAAGCAGGACTATTTTCACAAGACCTCACTTTTACAGCTATTTCACCATACCACAAATAGGCAATTTTTCAGCAGCGGCAAAATGTAGCACTGAAAAAATGAAAATATTTTTTAAAAAAAACAGGTTAAAGGGAAATTGTGATTTTAAATACCTTTAAAATCTAGGTAAAAAGGTAAAATCTACCTTTAAAATGAGCCATCAACCACCTCTCTACGTGCTGCACTGCCCAAGAAAATCACTGATCAGAAAGTTAGGAGGTTCTGAATCTGTGGTCACAAATACTAGTTCCTCCTTCTAATCTGCAGCTGGCACATGCTCAGTGCAGGGGAAACCAGGAAGAAATGGAGTTACAGTGACTGAAGGAGGAGTAAGGGGGGGGGGCTACAGGAGGTTTCAAGGGGACTGCAAAGGTAGGGGCCATGGGGGCCCACGAGCATGAGGAGACTCAAAGGAGAGAGACTGCCATCTGGTGATGCTGCTACTGTATCACACAAATGTAAATCTATATTCAAAACTATGTAAAAAAAATTAATGAAAGCAAACTGCAAAAATACTAAGGAAAGCAATTCCTGTCAATTTACCTTAAGTCATTTTTGGACCACAGTTATCCTTTAACATAGCAAATGAAATTATTGAACCCAGAAAATTTTCTAATACCAGATCAGGACATACTGAAAATAATGCACACAGTGCTGTTTTTAATGTAAATACTCCAATAACCCCATGTGTTTATTTATCAATAGATATAATAGAGTAAAACTCATCTAGGAAATTTTTATTTTTTCCCTTCATAAAGTAACATTGTGGCCAATATCCAGCACAGATTTAGTAATACCACAACATATTTTAGCAACAAATAATGGCACATATGTATAAAACATACCTATAAACAGGTCATGAAGTCCCCAAAAAGCTATGTTATCATGGGACTCTGAAAAATTATTTTGATCATTTAAGCAAAATGACTATGCTACTTAATAAATACCCCTCTTTTTAGGTCCTCACCCTGAGTACTATTAAGTAAGGGGTGGAGCACTAAAATGGGTTTTATTGCCCTTTAATTACTTTCTATATGCATAAATAAGCACATATATTATTAGACTGTAGTTTTCCCTTAAATTCATTAGGGGGAAGGCCACTTTAAATTTAAAGTTTGCCCCGAGTTTGTAGTAAAAAAAAAAAACCTTGGCAAAACTTGGATCAGTATGGAAGGCACAGCTGGGAAAATTAACAGTTGGTTTTTTGCACTTCGTTCGGGCAACAACCGCATCTATTTTGTAGAGAACACCAGCGACAATCTGCAAAAAAAAAATTGAAACATACAGAGATATGTTTATGCACAGTGTGTTAAGAAAACACCAATAAAATGGTCATACCGCACAGAACAACTATTACATAGTGCCCAAGGTACATCACAACGTTTACTAAAAGTGTGGGACATATGGTGCTTGAAAATGGAAGATGGAGAGGGGCCGCTGCGGAGTTCTTGATTATCAGGGATTCAAAATGGGAGAGGGCTCGGCTCCACCCAGAGGACTCCACTGACATGCTTACAGGTATGTGGAAATTATATGTTTAATAGATAGGCAAAAAGAATTAGGTACTATTTAGAATTTAAAGTCATGATTTGTTTGAAAATGTATGGATTCAGATCATAAATAAGTCAATAGTCACAGTGAATATAGTAACGGAGGGTAGTCAGGCAAATAAGATACAGTACGTGGAACTTCTAACATGGAATAGCAGGAAATGCCTATATTTAGGTTTGCTTTTTTGTTTAACAAGTGATTGATAGTGATATTTTAATTATTTTTGGTTGATGTTTAATGTTTACTTTGTATACTACAATTGAATTCAATAATCAAATACTCATGATGGGAGAATATAAGAATTTTAAAAAAACAATTTCTGAACAAAAAAAACCTGCAACCACCAATAAATACATACAAACCCCACTGGTAGTTTAGCTATTTATGACTTTTTAAAGTTGAAACATGCAACAATACCAGACACTTACAATAAATGATTCAATAAATGTTATCAATAAAAATGGTGCTAATTTTGTCCCAACCAATCAGATATTATTTAACATTTGAAAGCCAACATTTGATTGGTTGGGGAAAAATTTGCACCATTTTAACTATAAGAACTTTTATTGAATAAATAACCCTGCTATTCTTTATATGGTCATTTCATAAAAAGGTTTTAATTCTCTATATTTGTAGAACATACCACAATCTTAATGCAGAAAAAAACATTGCCCCAGATTCACAGCCCTGCTGTAAACACATTAGAACAGCAGTTAGCATGACAAACACCTTTTTTTTCCCGCAATCTATGTTGTACGCCGAAAGCAGCATTCTATTGCAGTACTTTAAATGCCATCTTGTAAGACGACATTAAAGTGCTGAAATAGATACCGGCACTTCGCGATGCACCAAAAGCTGCTGTCGGCATATAGCATTGCCGGCTTTCCGTGCATTGGGCCGTATGTGTCATAACTGAAAAAACTTAATCTGTATTGCAAAGTCTATGAAACAGACTTGTGAAGGTTCTTAGTCATCCAGGACATGGTATATCTGTTGTATTCAGTTAGATCAACTGGACTTAAAGGGCAACTAAAGCCACAGAACAACAATGAACCAGAAGGCAGAACACCTTGATATAAAACCAGTAATCTGTGTCTTACCTCTCATTTTGATATTGGCGCTGGGAAATTTACCTAAATAACATATGGTTTGTGCTTTACTTCTCAGCATTCTAGTATCAGACAGTTTGGTCAACGACCATTATGTTCTGCACATGCTCAGTTCTTAGCTATGGCACAAACTTGTTACAGTTGGTCACACCCATTAATAATATCTAGCCAATCCTTTTACAGGACAGATAAAGCAAGGAAGCATGTGACTGAGGTCAGGAGGTGTGGTCTGACACTGCACATACACACAGATACTTCATCCAGTTCTTAACAGGCTTTGATTTACTTTAACAGAGTTTACTAAAGTGGCATTTTATAGTTTATTGGTGTTTTAGGGGGATTGTTTTTTAGATTCTGGAGTATAAAAAATTAGGTTTAGTTCTCCTTTAAAGTGTTCGTTCTTAAAGATGTTCCGCTAGTCATCCAACTGCTTTCTCAATTCAGAAGTCTGAATTATGAAAGCCAGTCAGATGACCAGCAAAATGTCTTCAAGAACCAAAATTTTAAGTTAACTCTAAGATATGAAAGACATTATCTGGGAGAATCAAAAGTTATTGTTAAAAATGGTGCTAATTTTGCTCCAACCAATCAGATGTTAGCTTTCAAATCTCTGATTGGTTGGGGCAAAATTAGTACCATTTTGAACAATAAGAACTTTTATTAAATCTCCCTGTATGTGCCTTATGATTTTGATTTTTGCTGGTCAGTCTGCCACCCTTTTAGGTACCAGGGCACCTGCTGTCCTGAGACAAATGTCTTACTTTGCCTCATAGACACACACCTGTATAAAGCAAATGTGCCTTAAAATTTTAACTTTGTGCAATTAACTATATAGTACATTTCATGGGAATGGGTGGGCCGGGGAGGTATTGTTGCCCTTCTTACAGAACAAGGTGGATTTTTTTTAATTAACAAATTCCTGGCCTTGAACACCCCTTGATATAAGCACTATTAACTTATTGCCCTGCATATCAAAAAAGGGAAGGAATGAAAAAGAACAGCCCCCACCCTGACACACAGGGGAGATCACGTGACCCGTCTATCTCTGTTCCAATTGGCTGTGTTTCCATGATGCCTGCACTTCCATCCAGTGGTATAAATAAAGGGACAGTTTAGGTAACATCACAGACCCGATATGTGAGTAATGTAACAGTAGTTTGCAGCCTCTAAACCGTTAGGTAGTATTAACAATAATAACGGTGCCCGGATCACATCCATACAACCGCTCGACACCGGAACAAAGAGCCATTAACACTCTATACACACACACATCCCATACCAACCTGCTTGGTGACGTTATTGACTTTGTACCAATTGTTCACAAACATGTCATTGCTTCGCCTGTTATATTCATTCATCGCGAACACCATGGCTCTCTGTACTCCATCCTCCTTCACACTTGCTACAGACGGGCCGCCAAGAAAAGTACTGTGGGAACTGAGCACCGCACAGGACAACAACACTACAGACACCATTAAATCCATGGCTGCTATGTGACTAACGGAACGCTGGAGGACGGGGTTATTTATATACTCTGGCGGGGTTGTGATTGGTGGACTAAGCCCTTGGATCTAAGTCACGTGAATCTTTTCTTACCAAGGGAAGCTAGGAAAACAAACCCCATCACCACCCTTGGAATCACATGGTTCTGTTATTCACAGATGTACACTGCCTCTCTGTGTAATGGCACTGGGGAAAGGTATACAGGACTTTTGCTCTTGGACCCATTTACCTTACCCAGAACAGTTTAGTTAGCAATGTACAATTATGGGTACCAGGACCCATAAAATTTGTGTTTATACAAGGGATAATTCACTACCTACAGTGTAATATAAGGAGTTTACGCCACAGAGGAGTTCCTTGACCATATAAAAGTAGTAATGTAAATAAGCCTGTATTTGTAAATACAAATAGTTTGTTTGTCACCAACTTGGCCTTTGGCCCCAGGGGCACTTCTAGGATTTTTGCTGCCTGAGCCAAACTTTTGAATCCCGCCTCTTGATTATTTCCAGACGCTACACAAAACGCGCCGTTGCTGTGTTAAATTGGGTGTGGCTTTCTCTGTGGCTGTGGTTTGTTCATGGGCGTGGCTAAAATTTTACAATTTTAAACTTTCTATCACATAGGTATTTCAACAGTTCCTCAGACAGTCAATTAGCAATAATGTAAATTACTAGAAACAGATATTTCATCCCTTTCTCAAACAGTTTGTGTTGCTACTACTATATTGCTCCTTTTTGTTGCTCAAAACAAAATAATTTATTTTATAGCCTGTGCTATACATGCTGGTTCCACTGTTGCAATACACAAGAAATGCCATATACACAAAAGGGGGGCTGTGGGAGCACTCCTGTGGCAAAATTACTTTATAACAAATAATAGAAGTGCTACTGATGGGGCCCAGGAACGTGCATTGATCATATCTTTTCTTGTTTGTTCTAATGTTTTGGTCATTTCAGTAGCACTTCCACTATTTGTTATAAAGTAATTTTGCCACAGGAGTGCTCCCACAGCCCCCCTTTTGTGTATATATTGTAGCAGAGTTTCTCTGCAGGAAGATTGACCAAGCTTTCATGTGGTAGTAGCACCCCCAACACGTCCCTTTAATTGGAGGTCTTATGCCTTAAATACTAAGCATTGGATAATAGGCCTCTTCCTTTCTTGTTAAAAGCCAGTAGGCGGGGGAAGTGATACCTTCAATACTAATCCAATGCTAGGTCAGGGAGACAACCTTCCCATGAAAATGCAACCAAGCAGGGAGTGTCAGCCCAGATAAATGACCCATGGAAAATTGTTAGGACCATCCATACTGGGGTTACCTAGGTGTGGTTGGAAGGCTTTTCACTTTTATGCATAAAATTGTAACTAAAAAAACCCATGTTTTTACTGTTTGCACTAGCATAGATATTATGATATATGGGGCCCAGGAATGTGCATTGATCATCTATTTTCTTGTTTACAAGAAATGCCATACTTTAGCCAAAAGATTTGTAAGGCTGCCACCATGTCAAGGTAGACTCTTTCAGCAGGGCCCTCACTAATCCAACTAGTCTAAACTAGCCTAACAAACTAGCTAACCTAACCATATAAAATTATTTTAACAACATCATATCATATCTCACTCTGCCTAATGGTAGATGTGGCCCTGTGCTTTTATCATTATTATTATTGTGGATTTATTGGGTAGTGCAAGTAATACAAAGTGCAAATAAATAAAGTGCTGGTCCAGCATAATTCAGTGTGGTAAGATACAGCGTTATTGTGGTACAATAGGATGGAGGGCCCTGCACACCTTTTTTTGACAAAGCCAAAGGCATGTATTTAGAAAATATTTGCGGGGTGCATCCAGAACTGCTAATCAGCAGTTTACATTCAAAATAAGACAAAAATCTGGACACACTAGTGTATTATATAATGTATTATATATTTTTGACACTTGTTAAGACTGATATGCCCAGCTTTTTGTCTTGCTTATATGGTCAGGGAACTCCTTGATGACTTTATATCCTTATAACCTACCCCTGTAGTGGATTTCTATGGGAGGAACTGTAATATTATAGCCTTATAATCTTACAGTTCTAGGAGGAGAAGGAAACCAGAAGCCACAAAGGGGTAGGTTATAATAAATAATGCACCCCAAACTGTAAATTAAAGGGATATAAGAAGTCACCTTGGAGTTCCGTGCCCTGTATAAAAGGTACTCGGCCTGTGGCCTTGTGCTTTTATATGGTCATGGAACTACTCCGTGACTTCTAATATCCTTATAATTTACAGTTAGGGGTGCATTATCCACTATATAATGTTCAGTAGGGGATAAATTATCCACTATAATACATGAGTGGAACCCAGAGTTCACTGTATAACTCAGTCTGTGTCCTTGTACTTTAAATGGTCACAGAACTCCTCAGTGACTTCTAATATTCTTATAATTTACAGTAGGTGATGCCCAGTGGTACCCAGAGTTCCCTGTAAAACTGTGTGCGATTTTGGTTAGAATCGAAATTGCGGGAACAGAAACGATTACGCTTGCGCTTCGGTGCGTTGTAGTGGGACCTCAAACTTAATGTATTTGTTTCTCATCAATGAGGAAAATTAGAGCTGTGATACCTTTTATTGGCTAACTAGTTAAAAAAATTAAGCAAGCTTTCGGGAGTCCTAAGCTCCCTTCATCAGGCTTGAAGTCAATGGGAGCCTTTTCATTTTCTTGGCCAGTAACAACACAGGTTACAATATAAAGAATGTTTGGGAAGGATGGGGTCCAAGATGTAGAGAAGGGCAAGGGCATGAATATAGAATGAAGAATTAAAGGGGGCTTAAATGGGTAAAACAGTTTCTTCTTATAATTGCCCATTACTAGAAACTATAATTCTTTCCAACAGTAACTGACATGTTTTGTTGTCCCCTACTTCTTTAGATAACCAGTCTGATGCATTTTAGCTGTCAAAAGTACCTTTATTGTCTATCACACAAAATTGTCTCAGTCCCACATAAATTGATCACAGGAATTGCACCACACGATACCCATTATTATTACAGGTTGGGTCAGATCTCTTACCCTACAACACATTAACCTTGTCAGTCTGAGTAGTGCCTATGTTTTCGCCCATAACACATATTGGCACAGTATCATCACTCCAACCAGATTTTTTAAACCAAGAAACGGCAAAATAGCCCAATATACATGTAATATCCCCTAGATACCATTATCTCTCCCCAAACCACCAAACACACCTATATACACACTCCAGTGGCTGGTACATGCGGTTATTCGGACTTTAAATACCTTAATTATATCATGTACATTTATGTCCAAGTGTATCACTCATGTGACCAATACGTAGGGTATGGATAGACTTTAACTTTGCATTGCATATAACACTTATCTTTTTGATATCACAAACATCCTACCTCCGGAGCGCTCCAAACTCAATATGGATATAACAAATCGGCGGTTTAGCGTGGTCTGGTACATGGCGGTTCGGACGAGACGTTGAATCTCGAGTGAAGTTGTTGATGGAGAGGAATATAGGGGGTATGGGTGAGGGGACCTAACCTAAGGTAAGGTCTGTTATATCCATAGCAAATGTCTTGAACCATTTTTTTCCTCTGTATACACTATAGAAGGTCTGAGTACAGATATCATAGAGTATAATAGCAATAATGGTATAAAAGATGCAATTAACTGAGGATATGGTACCTATCATGATAATCCAGCATTAACTCTTTTATATATCGTTGGTGAGATATCTGAACTGACACTATATAACATATAAAGTGGATGCTGTATTATCATGATAGGTATATGTAAGTGGGGCAAAAAGCACACAAATTTTAACTAAAGGAAACTGAGGATATAGTGCAGAAACAATTAACATGATTAAGATTAATAAATTCCCTGGCCTTGATAACGGAAACTCATCCCTCTGGGCAGCAATAACAATTGGGTTGTTCCCCATCTCCTCCAATCAGAAGAAACAGACTCCAATGAATTTATAAATAGCCCCTCCTCCCTGGGCTCAGTGTAGGGTTTCAAGCTCCAAAAAGAAAAATAATAAACGAAAAGGGAGGGTTGCTGCCCAGAGGGATGGCCAGGAAAAGAAACTCTCGGTAAGTATGACATGAGTTTCCGTTTTGCTGGCCATCCCTGGGCAGCAATAACAATTGGGTAAATACCCAAGCAATAATCAAAAAATATGGGAGTGAAAATAAAAAATAAGGATATCTCCTTTAAAAAATGAAAATATTTCAATTAGAGGGATCTGTCATAACATTTAATACTTTATGACCAAAATTCGCCCTCTTCGAATTTCTTAAATCCAATTTATAATGTCTCACAAAGGTGTTGGGAGTTGCCCAATTAGCCGCCCTGCAAATTTCATCCACAGATGCCCCAGCTTCTGCCGCCCAGGATGCTGCTATCCCTCTGGTAGAATGAGCCTGAATCTTTAGAGGAGGTGCCATACTTTGACTTGAATAAGCTCTCTGAATAGTTCTAATGATCCATCTTCTTAAAGTTCCAATGGATGCTTATTGCTTCCTACAGGGATTATGAATAATCTTTCAGATTTTCTAAATGATGCTGTTCTATTTAGATATATTTTCAAACATCTTGAGATTTCTAGCTTCCCAATCTCTTCCTGGCCATCCTCCACTGGAATTGCTGGAAGAATGATAGGTTGATTCAAATGAAAGGCAGACAGAACTTTAGGCAGGAAATCATCCATAGGATATAATGTTACAGAGTTAGGGTGAAAGATTAGATGATCCTCTTTAGAAGACAAGGCCTGGATCTCACATACTCATCTCCCTGAGGTAAGAGCTACCAAAAGTAGAACTTTCAAAGATAAATCCATAAGGTAGGCAGCTTCTAATAGTTCGAAAGGTGGAAGAACCAAAGAATTTAAGACAAGAGGTAAATCCCCCTTTTTTGGGGGTCTTATTCTTAAGACTGCCTGGAGGAATTTCTTAATATATTAGAAGAAAGGGATTCTCCCCTGACTGCCGAAATTGCTGAAATTTGGAGTTTAATGGTATTAAAGGATAATCCCCCTTCAAGACCAAGCTGAAGAAATTCTAATATCTGTGGAACTGTCACTGTTGTTGGATTGAGATGACGAGATAGAGACCAGAGAGAAAAAGTATTCCAGATATTATTATATCTGGAATTAGTAGAATATTTCCTAGCACTTAATAAGGTGGAAACTACCCTAGAGGAGCATCCTAGCTGAGAAAACCTGAGAAAAGAGGAGATCTTTCCACAGAGGAAGGTGATATGGACCATCCACCTTGAGTCTCCTGAGAAGCGGGTACCATGGATATCTCGGCCAATTGGGTAGGACTATGACTATCTCCATGTGGGATTATAAGATTTTCTTTAGAACCCTGAATATTAATGGTATCAGAGGAAATATGTAAGCCAACATCCCGTTCCAGTCTTGACTGGGCTTCTATCTGATGAAATCAGGAGAAGTAAGTTGGTAACTTTCTGTTGCAGACTGAGGCCATCAGATCGATATTGGGAAAATTCCATCTGTCCATCAACCTTTGAAATATGAGAGGGACATTGTGTTCCTCTGAAGATGAGATCCTAGAACACCCAGAAGAACCTTTATGGCTGCAAGCAAAAAATAAATTAAAATCAGTAACTTGTAAAAAGTACATTAATAAACCTCTCAGACAGGCATAAGTTGAGTCTTCTTACCACCTCCCTTTGTTTCTCACATCACTGGCAGCCGGCTCCATACTAAGGGGCACTGTGTGCAGACCGCAGCCATAGACAGGGAAACTTCACTCACGGTATATACCGTGAGTGAAGTCACCGACTTCACTCACGGTATATACCCGCACGATAATGATGTAGGACGTCATGCACGATGACGTCATTGCGCGCAGCATAATGCGATACCAGGAAGGGAACTGCCGGTGGTCTCCCACCTGGGAAAGCGCACGGCTTTCACAAGAGGCTGGGACTTCGGCCAAAGGAGAGTTTCAGAGGCCGGTATGCAGGTGAGATAGCGCAAGGCACACACCACAAACACAGTCTTCTGAGGAGACAGAAGACACAGACTACACTGAGCCCAGGGAGGAGGGGCTATTTATACATTCAGTGGAGTCTGTTTCTTCTGATTGGAGGAGATGGGGAACAACCCAATTGTTATTGCTGCCCAGGAAAAAAATACATCCTCGGGTCCTTAGGGAGCTAAGTTAAGTTTATCTAGGTCATTGTTTGTTATTTTTTGCAGATTCCCTCATGTCTGAAAGTGTGCCTCTAGATTGAAAAAAAGCTGATGTTATTCCAATATTCAAAAAGGGTAGTCGTTCACAGACGGGTAATTACAGGCCTGTAAGTTTAACTTCAGTGTTGGGGAAGATACTTGAAAGTTCGATACGGGAACATATTCTCAAGGACTGACCTTATAACTAGTAAAAAACAGCCTGAAAACTGAACCTCGACTTATACTTGGGTCAGTCACTCCACTGACGCCACTACTCGGCGCCGGGAAATGAGACCGGCACCGAGTAGTGACGTCAGTGGATGCGACCGTCAGTGGATGCGGCTGCTGGGTTCCTCCATCAAGTGCAACTATGACTGCTTGCCCCACAGCACCTGGAAAAAGGAAAGGCTGCATAAAAAGAAGAGGTACTGTAGTGGCAGGGTGGAACCATTGCTAAGTGAGAAGACGGGTGCAGGGAAATAGGGTTTTATTCCTGGGGGTGGGGGGAGAGTAAGGGAGTCATTTGGGTCTGGGTGAGGATAGTTTCTTTTGGGGTTGTAAACAGGTTTAGTGTGTGCAGTTCCACTACAGATGTTTGTAAACTACAACTCCCAGCATCTAAAGCATGCTGGGAGTTGTAGTTTCCAAACAGCTGGAGTGCCAATGAATTGGGAATTACTGTTAATTTAAAGGGCAACTAATGCCTGAACAATACTGAGGATGGTACCTATTGTTAAATAGATTGCCTTCTGATTCTGTATTGTTTTGAGGCTTTAGTTGCCCTTTAAATGGACAGCAGAATTCAAATACAGTATTTCCATACAGTAAACTACTGTATGGGAATGCCGCTGTCCATTTAAAGGGAAACGAAACCCTCAAAACAATACAGAATCAGAAGGCAGTAGTGGTCATAAATTCTACCCTCGACTTATACTCGAGTCAACCAGTTTTTACTTATTTTTGAGGTAAAAATAGATACTTTGACTTATACTTGGGTAGACTTCTATTCGAGTATATACGGTAATCAACATGGATTTAGGGGGAATAGATCTTGTCAAAATAGCTTGGTTTTTAAGTGGAAGTGCATAGCAAGTATTACTGGAATTAATACATATACTGTATAGAGGTGATAGTATCCGTATGTGTATATATATATATATATATATATATATCATATTTATTTTTCCCATTTCCAGACGCGTCCGTTTCCAGACAGAAATGCATACAGCAGTACTTTGCGGTCCAATTTATTAAAAAATAAATTGGACCGCAACACGCTTTTCTGTCCGGACAGAAACTTATCTAGTGTGAACAAACCCTTATATGAATCTATGAAAAACATAAGAGAGCAGCCAGAGGGTGAGATCCTTGATTGAGCATGAATGATGTGATGCTTGAAAGAGTAGGGACGGTCTCAGTGAGCTAATAGGGTCTGGTTAAAGATATCAGGTGCTTGTCACCTTGGAAGTACCGTAATGAATAATGAGAGGATGTGGAGTTCTTATGGTGCCAGAGCAGCTATACCTGAAACCTAAATATTTAGACTAAACTAGCTAGGGCACCCTCAGGAAATCTATTATAGCACATCAGCTAAATCAAAACCTTATCGCTGGAAAAGGCTAACAAGAAAAATAAATTTTTCTCTCTCTAGTTATTACTATATTGTTAATCTTGCACCACATTTTACTTTTATACGTCCCGTGAGTGCGCCTGCCTTAGTAGAAATACGTCGTTCTAAATATCGCCTTGGGAGTATTGGTCTCTCTCGCGCTCCGTATTCCGGAAGCTGACGTGTGTGTGAGGAAAATCTTTCAGTGTTTCCACCACAAACATGTCCGCTGATTGGGAAGAGATTAGACGGTTAGCAGCTGATTTTCAGCGCGCTCAGCTGACCGACACTGTACAGAGGTATTTCCTATTTACTGATTATGAACAGCAGGCACTTTATAGAGGGCGATGCCCTTATTTTGCAGGGCAGGGACTGTGGTAGTTTGCTGTATTGGGTGGCATAGAGAAGTAGTTAAGTGCCACAGGTTGTAGGTCTGTATTTAGTACACAACCGACCCATTGTGTGCATTGCTTGTGGATTTATATAGCTATTGTAATGAGACTTGTTACAAACACATAGCTTGTAATAAAAAAACTGATTGCTATGATTCCCTATCAATACCAGTTGCTACTGACAGCTGTCAGACAGTTGTCCCCTTTCTATTAAAGCTAAACAACTATGAAGTCAGGGCTAGGCCACAATGCTTCAATTCTTCACGCGCTCAGGGCTAGGCCACGCTAGCGTGATTTTGCTGCGTTTCTGCATTAGATTGCGCATGCGGTTTTCCCGTTCATTGCAATCGCGCCAACGCACCGAAAACGCACTTTTTCTGGTGCAATGCGATTTGCACTCCGATATTTTTTGCGCAATCGCAGGCGTTTTTTATTTCTATTTAAGAAACGCATGCGCAAACACAGCAAAATTGCATGTGATTCTTTGTGCAATTGCGTTTGCAGCGCAGTGCGGCTGTGCCCTTACAATCACAATTGTGACCCATTTGCGCATGAGAATCGCAGACCAGTGCATGTCCATGTGAGTGGCCACATTACAAGTGCTGCAACCCATTTTAAGGGCTAGGCCACACTGAAACGCAAACGCAATAGCATGCGATTTCATGTGCGATTTTCGTTGCGTTTGCAATTGCGATTTCTTCAATAAGTATAGGAAAACGCATGCGATTGTGATTAAAAATGCAGAACGCAATCGCAATCGCACCGAAAAACGCACGGTTTTTTTGCGTTGCCGCGTTTTCAATAATTTTGGAAAATCGCAAGCGCAAACGCAAAAAAAACGCAGCAGTGTGGCCTAGCCCTTAGAGCGCTTTTGATCACCTTTTTTTTGTGGATCACATGGGCTCTGATTGCACAACATAGCTTGGATAGCAGCTCAAGCGGGTGGTAACACGTGTGAAAAGCACGTTTCCATCCGGTAGTGTGGCCTCAGCATTTCAGTTTATTAAAGAGATGTCTACTTATTCATAATCTGCAAAAATATGTGTAAATTTGCTTCCAAAATAAGAAAATGTTCATCAGTCAATCAGTAGTTGAAAACTGTTAATATATATGTATAACCATATTTACATAGTGCCACTTGGGGATGCAGGGCTGTACAGTATTAAGTTCCATTAAACTTCAAAATATACCTCTAGCGTTACTAATAAATAAAATGTATGTATTTATAGCAGTGGTACTCCCACTTTTTCAGATCGTGGCACACTTCGCAATGCACATTTTCTCGAGGCACACATGTTGTTAATGTTGGCCTAACTCATATTTTATGCCTTTTACAGTGTGCATTGTATTCAAATCAATGTACTTTAAAGGGTATCTCCACCAGGATTTTAAATTTTTTTTCTGGTTTAACTGAAGAACAGGAGGTAAATGCGATATGTCTTACATCCTGTCCTTCAGTAAAACTTACAGGAGAGCAGAAGAAACTTACCGTGTATTGATCCAGCGCTGCTGACAGCCTCCGACTGCACTGACATTCCCCGACAGATCCACCGTCCTTTGCATTGTGTGCGCGTGCAAAGGAGCGTGGACGCAGCAGAGACTGTCAGTGAAGCCGGCAATACGCAGTAAGTTTCTTCTGCTCTCCTGTAAGTTTTACTGAAGGTACAAAAACCCACAAAAGAGGGATAAAGCCACCCTCCAAAATGAAAAAAAGTTTATTGGTGATTATATGCAACCATAAATATCATAAATTACCCTAAAGTGCTAATACTAATCCCTACCCTTCCATATCTTACCACCTAACCCATACATAAGATCACCTATATAATGTAAAATCAATACATATAAAAAACCTAAAACATCACTGCCATTATAGTAGTTATAATGAAAGGGAGTTCGGAGTGCAGCATGACACTCTTATACTGAATGCTAGTGTCATCAACAGTACTCACAAAGCGCCGGGCTTAGTGTGAGAAGCCTGGAATGAGACCGGGTGAGTGTCCAACTCCGTCCCAGACGACCACACTCTTCACCCGCCTGTTCAAATTCCACTTCAGGGGACAAGACTGATATCCGGCATTACGGCCAAAGAACACGATCCAATGTAGCGTCTCTTCCCAGTTGAGTCCTCTGTAGTGCGGCGCTGCGCTCGTCCCAGTTGCACACCCGAATCTCCTACTCCATGCTCCTACAAACTACCGACACGTGTTATTTGCCAGTAGTCAGATGCCCAGTTCATTAGCCAGTGTTAGTCAGCCCACCAGTTCATTAGCCAGTGTAGTCAGCACTCTAGTTTATTACCCAGTGTTCGACAGCCCTCCAGCTTATTAGCCAGTGCAGTCAGCCCTCCAGTTCACTAGCCAGTGTCAGTCAGCCCTCCAATTTATTAGCCAGTGTAGGCAGCCCTCCAGTTTATTAGGCAGTGTTCGTTAGCCCTCCAATTCATTAGCCAGTGTAGTCAGCCCTCCAGGTCATTACCCAGTGTTATACAGCTCTCCAATTCATTAGCTAGTGTAGTCAGCCCTCCAGTTCATTACCAAGTGTAGTCAGCTCAACAATGTAACGTAGAGTAGTGATTTTTATAATGGGGGTTACCTCAAAAACAAAATTATCTCGTGCTCACATACTTTACATTTGTCCCTCGTTGGACTTTCCAAATGTTGGGAGGTAATATACACTCCTTTCTGTCACTGAGAATGCTTGAAATGGTAACACCCTTTTTTATAGTAAAGAATAAATTAGTCATGATTTGTAAAGTCTGCATGTATTTCATGTACATTTCTGAAAGTAAAAAAAAACCTTTCTGCTCTATTTTCTCAGTTTAAATCAATGATGTATTTATAACTTGTGCATATGTATCCTTATTGACTTTAGTCTCAATGAATCAATAAATAAATGTTGATGTCTCTTTTTGTTCCCCAAAATTACAATGACTGCTTAACACGTCTGTTAAATATGACAATATTTATGTGCTTCTTTTTCTAAAGCTGTAACAGAGTGTATTAGTTTTTATTTTATTGACTGGAAATGTAGTGTTGAATATCCTGGTATCCTTAGATAACATCCTGTATGTGATGTCTTGCGCAGTCTTTCCTGCTAATTATGCCTTTTTGTCTCCTTATTACTTTTAAGTAGTTGAATAAAAGTAAATTTTGGTTTCTAGAGGTTTCTGGGAAGTGTATTCTCCTTCTGTGAATATAATTTTTTTTCTCCTCTATACCCTTCATGTGTTGTTAAGCCTATACATTAGCCAACTACAATAACCTTCCGAAATTCAAAAGCCAATGGCCTTATATGGGGCATTCAGATTATGTAAATTTCAAACATTCTTACCATTTTTACCTTACACAGTGTATTGCTTAATTTTGTATCTAATACACAATGTATCTCTTTTGCTAAATCTATACCAATGAGATTGCTACATTATTTGCTGGTCTTAAATAAGCCGCATTTACTATCTTCAAGTTACACAAACCACCAGGACATTACTACAAATGTTATTTTGTTATTGTTAACAAGCAATGTGTCTATCCCAATAGCAGCTTAACTTTACAGCTAATGTCTGGTGTTAAAAGCACCGCAATAGTTAATGGAGCCTTGTGATGTGCTGTGAGATGCTATCTGCATATTATATTATACAGTGCATCACCCTGTATGTGTGAATGAACACTCACTGGCCACTGTTCAATTTTTTGTTAACACAAATAGCTAATCGGTTAATCACATTGTAGCTACTTAATGCATTTATACATCTAGATGTTGTTTTGACAAGTTGCTAAAGTTCAAACCGCATCAGAAACAGGAAGAAAAGGGAATTTGAGTGACTTTGAACATGGCATGTTGTTTGTGCCAGAAGTACCAGTCCTGAGTATTTCTGAAACTGAAATCTTCTGGGTTTTAATGCACAACCATCCCTGGGGTTTACAGAGATTGGTCTGAAAAAGAGAAAATATCCAATAAGCAACAGTTGTATGAAGTGAAAATGGTTTGTTGATGTCAGAGGAGAATGATCAGAGTAGAACAGTAGTTAAAATTAACATTTGTTACTACCAAGGTATGCAGAATACCATCTCTAAACTCACAAAACTTTAAACCTTTTGGCTTGAAGCAGGGCTGGACAAATCATCCAAATATTTAGGAGCCAGCAACTTAATACCACCAATGTCCTATGATTGACAGCTAACCCTTCCCCACGCACCCTAACTCTGCCCAGTCAATTTAAGCCCCATCCATTACGCCATACTTTAATTTTGCAGTTAAATTTTATTTTAAACAAACAAAACAAACAGTTTCAATACAGAACAAAATATGAAAGAAAACTACTATCTCAAATAAATAACAATACAAAGAAAAATTTCATGTAGGTTTAATTATTTATTAAACACAACAGATTATAAAATAGCAATTCAGGAAAGATGATCAATTGGCTGTGTTTTTGTTTGTGGCCATTAAATGTGCATATTATCTTCAATTAAAGGGAGTTGGCTAGGTACCTCAGATGCAACAATGGGATCTCTTGATGACAGAGTGGTTGCGTTGCTCTTCAGCCTGAAATCGCAATGCATGAGATCACCATTTTTGGTGTGGCTCACATGCACTGGGATTTAAGACTACTGTAGGAATTGCAAGCATGGGGTTAAAAGCATGCAGAAGCGCATTGCGATTTGTCTCAAACATTACATACTCATTTACTCACATAACACACAGTCAGGACCACCACCACCCTTCCCTGCAAAGTAAAAACTTAAACAAATTGTACAATAGTAACAGCAAAGATTCCATCCGCTACAGTAACATAGTACCCCAATACACATAGTACAGATATATAACGAAAACATTTAAAAGACAGAAGTGGGTGGTATGCATATGGATGTGTTTGTGTGATGTACATTTATGCTATAAATAAGAACAGAAGTTCCTTCCCGGTCCTCCTCCTGTGCCTTGGTGCATATTTTTTGCCCTGGTCCTCCTGTTTCCTGCTCAAATTAGGATGAAAAAATACTGCTTTTTTCTTAAAAGTATATGTATTTGAACTAATACTTCCCTTTAACATGAAGGCATGGGTATGTCATGCCTTTTGTCAACAGTTCAGGCTGGTGGTGATGGTGCAATGGTGTGGGGGACATTTTCCTGTGTTACAGCACATATAGACCGATAAATGACAGATTAGATAGCTAAATAGAAACGGATAATAGCTAGACAGACAGACAAAATTACCGTGGGACAGCTTATTATAAAATATAGAAATATGCAACATTGAATTTTATAAAATTCCAGACTTCCAGAGAATGTCACCCTTATAATACAGAACATTATCCCAGGATAAAGGGAGGGGGAGGAGAGCATACAGTAGTCAGTCATACTGTAGATTTGCCTGCTGCCAGTACATATTGGATAATTAAATAGAGAGACACAGACAGTTTCAAGTACTAAACATCAAGTCCAGTTGATCTAACTGAATACCACAAATATACCATGACGTGGATGAATGAGAACCTTCACAAAAAGGTGATGTTTAAAATGTGCCTTTTAATCATCTGTTTGTACATCCAATCTACCTTAAATAGCTGGGCCATGGGTTTGATTACCATTTTTTCCTATTGCTGCAAGGTCCAAAATGTAAAGGACAACTAGCCTCCAATGATCCTAAAAAAGGTAGTTCTTGTCTGTAAAATTTAGTTGGGCTCATAATAAAGCGGGAAAAAATATTACCCATAATTGCTGATTGACTGATTGCCCCCTACCGATTTTTTTATTAAACATGGTAATATTTTGTCCAATGTCTCTATGCATACATGTGAGCACAACAGTCTAAGTGATCATTGTGTTGTTAAATTATGGTCAATCCTGCAATTTTCACAATATCTGTTACGATGAAATATCGGTTTTACATCTGATATTGTCAGTTTCTCTTTAAATCCTGACAGACTATAAATCAGTTTATAGATCAATACGTCTGTTGCTTGTGTGTACCAAGTCCTAGTTGCATGGTTATTAGGATATTTTTCTTAATTACTTTCGCAAATCTTAAGTTTTCTTATTTATAATTTAAAATTTTTTTTACTTACATTTTGAAGTTTTATAGATAGAAATAAAGATAAACTTTTCATTTTAGGTTATCTGAACGTAACTGTATAGAAATTGTTGCCAAGCTAATTGCAGAAAAACAGCTGGATGTAGTGCACACTCTTGATGGAAAAGAATACGTAACTCCATCACAAATTGTTAAAGACATAAAAGATGAGCTGCACATTCGAGGGGGTGAGTGAGCTTGTTTTGCCCTTCTAATAGTATTTAACCATTATTTACTAGGTTTTTGGAATATTTAGGTCACTAATCGTCAGCTCATACATTCCTTTATAGTAATTTTTTTTACCTTTCGTTTGAAGGTCGAGTCAATATAGTTGAACTTCAGCAGGTGAGTTTCCATATTTTATGTTGGACAGTATTAAGATAAGATTTTTTGTTAGATGTTATATCTGTTTAAATAAACATATATGATTTAATTGTTTTTGTTCTGGCTCCATTTTTTTTTTCTTTTAAATCTGAAATGTCTTACAATTCAGCTGTCAATCAGGTGCTTTATTATCATAAACTCTTCTGCTGTGTTCAGTTTTGCTAAAATTGCAATGGTGACTGTTAGTATGTATGAATTGCATGATAGGAATTCCCTCTCCCAATGCTGGCTAGTAGTGAATACTGAGCATGCTTGATTCAATAGAATAGATGTTAGATGGAAGGAGGAGCAGGAGGAGAATACTTAGCCTGAGCAAAACAAGTACTCTATTGAAGGTAAGCAGCAACACATGCCTCAGAGTAAGGGCTAATTACATGTATTTATTTATAGATAAGTAAGAGAACCAATTTTAGCCTTCTCTATAATTGAATATGCTATTCATTTAGATTTGTCACATACAATAATGGTACACTCTCTGGTTAGATTGGAAGACTGATTGCATAATGGTAAACTTAGCAAATTCTAGATTAAAGAAAACAAACAAAACAAATTGTCATTGAAAAAATAAGCTCAAAATGAGTACTGTCTTGTTCTACAATGCACCCTAAAATAGTTCTCTAATGTATATAATTGTCTGTGAACAGGTCTGTGATTTTGTCATAACTGGATCACAGATCCAGATGAGGTACATCATTTTGTTTTCCATAATAAGCTGCTGATCGGCAAACAATATGTTTAGTAAAAAAAAAATTTGCGTTGAGTTTTAGTTTAATTTTTATAAATTTAAAGAAACAATTAACACCTATCCATTTCAGTTATTTTTATTATTTTTTTTTTAAATTTTGTTTTTTTCTTTGTAATTAGTGTTTGAATAGGTTTATTATTTTTTTTTTTTTATATTTAGCAAAAGGTTGTAGTAGCCACTGTGATCTTGCTCCTCCTCTTCAACACATCTGGACTTCTTTGCACAAACTAGCTCAGTTTAATCCTATGTCCACACCCAAAACTAAAATATAAACCACTACTGTTCCTACTGTGTAGTGTTAAAAAAATCCCTAACTTACAGCTCTGCTCCTTTTGGATTTTCTGGAGTGCCTGTTCAAAGTTCCACAAAGTGAAGAGTAGGAGCTGTCAGTGAGTCATCCGGCCCCTGCTGCTTCCTTAACCTCAGTTAGGGCTGTAACATGCACAGGCGAGTGCTTTCCGCTTCTGCATACCCTACCTGTAAAACCTTTTTACTGTGTTTAAGGAACCCCATCCCACCCCAACTGCCGATTTACTTTTCTAAAACAAGCCCCAGAAAGATACTTACAGATCTTTGTTCTCCCCGCTGTGTGCATAGCTGACAGCTGCGTCTATGATTGACTGCCAGCTAGCCAATCACAGATACGGCTGCCAGTCCCGCCCCTCTCTGCTTTCGACTAGCAGAGAGCCGGGGACAGAGTGCTGGGGGAACGAAGGTTTGTAAGTATCTTTTTGGATACTTCTGGATTTTATTAGAAAAGTAAACCGGCAGTTGGGGGTGGGATGGGATGCCCTACACAAAAAAAAAAATGATTTTAGGGATGGAGATACCCTTTAATATTGTTTAAGCATATGTTATTTGCTTAAACAAACATCTAGATCTATTCCACTCCAAACAATCAGAAAAATATTGTTTCTATTCAATTCACTGGACTTCTTGAAACTTAAGCTAGCCAGCCATACACATGCAATGCCATAGCATGTGTGCCGACAGATCACATTGGTATCTGCCGGCAAACATGCTGTGGGAACACATGGACCCAACCGATCACCTTACGCTGTATGGGGTTCAGTTGGCCGTGCGATTTCCGTCATTCCTGGTCAATCGGAGTGCTGACTATGGTCATTCATCGGCACTCTGATCGGTCGTGAATGTCCCCTACACACGAGAGAAAATAGGTAAATCCCATTGTTTTCTCACAATGTAGGATCCAGGCACACTCTGTGTCTCTTAGCCTAAAATAATCAAAGGTGCTACCTCAGTCGGTCCTCTACCAGGGACCAGCTATAGCACAAGCAACAAAAGTACTGGGGTGCACACTTTTTAGGAACTTTACTTGGATAAGAAAATCCTGTGGATGTATTTGGACACTTAAAATTTTATGGACTATTATTTAAATGGACTACGTTATATTTGAGATATAAATTTTGTGTGTTGAGCACTGTACTAGCCACTCCCCCTTGTAGGAGGAGTTCGGCCTCACTGGGTCTATTTACGGGGTATTGTATTGTGGTATGTATACACCTGACGAAGGGGCAGAGCGTTCCCTGAAACATTATTTTTTGTGATTCAGAAATAAAAGGAATCACCTGATTATCGTGTGCACCCTAGTCCTTTTGTTGCTTGTGCTATAGCAAATCCCATCGTTCCCCAACGGGATTTACCCATAATCATTCGTATGTATGGCCACCTTTAGCACTGAAGGGGTTAATTCTATATTCATAGGTTTGTAGAACAATAGGATTAAGGTATTTTTCTCAACTCTGTTCATGTTATAACATTTTTGCTGTAAAGGTGAGGCATGTGATCTCTGCTGAGCCAAATTCATTTTTGTGAACTGCAAAAGAAAACCAAGCATCTATGATAATATCTTGCGAAATGACATATTTACCAAACAAATGAAACATATACAGCCTTATTCTACATAATTAAAAAACAAATCTTTATTTCATGATGGAATAACCTTTGGATGGTAATAGATTTTCCTCAAAAAGCATTTTATTTAAAAAAAATCCAATTTAAATCAAAAAAATCTGATTTAAATTAAAAAAAAATCAGATTTTTTGATTTTTAAAAAAAATCATTGATTTTTATCCACCCTGCCAGGTTTATCACTGACGGAAGATTGTCTTAAAAATATAAGACCATTTATGCAAAGGTCACTTTGCTGGTGTGTGGAAAATTGTAAACTTAACATGAAAGGGGGCTTTAGAATTTAAATAGATGCTTCTTTATTTTAATAAAAGTAATTTATTTTTTTTTAAAAAATCAGAATGTAATGATTTGCCCTAATTTACAGGTAATAAATGTTGACTTAACTCATATTGAAAGCAAAGCCAATGATCTTGTTAGATCAGATAAAGTTATCCAGTTGGTACTTGGACAGCTTGTGGATGGGTGAGTAATAATATGGACCTAGTTATATTAATCATTTTTTATGCATTGAGTTAGAACAGTGGAAATTGCATAAAAAACTGCTATCTAAATAGTACACATTATTAGGGATGAGATTGAGCTGTCATGCAGTGAATTATTCATCAAAGGGAATATAAATTGTGTATCAATAAAGCACATGTATATTCAAAGGATAATATAATGAAACCAGACTTGTTTATTCAGCGTATCATATGTATTTAGGAGTTAAAAAGGAGTTAAATGTTATGCCTTTTTTTGTATTTAAATGTATTTCCCATTGGTACAGTCATTTACACAATATGAACAAGTAAGGGGTTTTGTTACCTGGCATAATAAAGAATAGTATAACTGTTTTAAGCAGAAATCAGTGATACTGTAATACTTCCCAGCTTTTGTAATTTATATTTCTGCTAGTTGTAAAGCACTTTTTTGTTTTTCATGAGCAGTTGCAAGACATTGGGGCCAGTTGAAATGTTGTACTAAACACAAAACTTCAATACCAGGCCAGCTATTGGTGCTCAGCAGGCAAAAATCATTTTATCTGTGCTAATGCTCCAGTAAACTGGGGCTAGAACAAACACAATAAAATGCAAGAGCTGAGGATCAAAAGTACAACTGTAACTTTATCATCCAAAAAGAATATGCATTGAAACATCATCCTAAACAGCAGAGATAATAAACCATAAGACTTTTGCAAATTAAATATACAAAATGTAGTATGACATGTAGTATGATATAAAATGTTACTGCTATATCAAGTCCAAACAAGATCAATTAAAAGTGAAAAATATGAATGCAGAATTTGCTTACCCAGGCAGCATGGCCACTACTTCCCTCCCTAACGGTTAGTGTGCCTGGTTTTACCTCTCAAGTTCTCATCGTCAATACTGCAGATCTCCTGTATCTTCTGTTAGAAGGGTATGGGGATGACACGATTTGTAATCTAGCTTATAAAGACTAGCTGGATAAAAGTAGAATATAAAATTATACTTTATAGAACCCACAGAGAGGGGAGACCTGGATGTTTCCATTACACAGTCCAAATGTTATCCTATTATATTATTGTCTTTCAAACTAATGTATATTTTTTCCTTTATCAGTAAATATTTGGACCAAATAGCAGAAGAGGTTAATGATAAACTACAGGAAGCTGGACAAGTGACTATTTCAGAATTATGCAAGACCTATGACCTTCCCGGAGACTTTCTCATAGAGGTGATATTCACTCATAGGAATATTTATAACTACAATTATGTTATTATGGTACAGACAGGTCCATAAATATTGGGACATCAACACAATTCTAACATTTATGGCTCTATACACAACCACAATGGATTTGAAATAAAATGAACAGTCCTTTGTTGAGTTGGCCTTTACTTGCTTTTACAAATGCCTGCATGTGTTGTTGAAGATGGGTTGCACCATTGCACTACCTCCTGTCCACCCCACCAGTATAATACCAGCCTGAATGCGACCACACACATATTTTTTAATATATATACACTGAGTGGAAGGACAGGATAGGTTTTCAGTGGATGTGCAGTATGTTGTGCCAGTATTCTTCCCAGAAATTGTTTCCAGCCGGGTGGCATGAAAAAGCAGCCGGGTAGGGCAGAACAGGGTGAGATCTGAGATGTTTAACCCTTTCAGTGCCAGCACTTTCCAATAGTATTGCCATTAACCTTTCAGTGCCAGAATTTTCCCAGAGTATTGCTATTAACACTTTTAGTGCCAGCAGAGTATTACCTTTAATCCCCTCAGCTGCCAGCATGATATACTGTGTGAACCTGCTTTCCATGTCTCCTCCATTGAATTGTTCACTCCTCACCTACTCTAAGTTCTAATTGGAGAGTTGGAAGAAAGAGGCAGGGATGGTGATCTCATGGCTGCAAGTCACAGGGGAATTTTATACCTGGCATTTTAGAACTGCTCTCCTCAGTACTTTTAGCTGAGCTTATCCTCTCCCTTCCCTGTCAGTTAATTTGCAAGTTTGTGTGGAGTTCAGGCTCTGTACTAAATACAATGTTGCAAATTACAGCAGAACAAGGAGAGTAGTTCTAACACTGAATGTAAAAGCTAACAGGGAGATGTTAGGGAGAAGAACAGGTGCCCTAGTTCAACACTGGGTGCCCTAGTTTTTGCCTGTGTGCAGTGGCGTAGCTCCCGCCAACCCCTGGGGGCCCGGACGATAGGAGGGCCCACCACAAGTCCATAAAAACAGTTGATCGTGCGTATGAAGGAAATATACGCATGATCAACTGTTTAAACAGCTGATTGTGGAGGGGGTGAGTCAGGGGCCCAGCTTCCATTCTCGGGGGGGGGGGGGGGGGTAACATCCCTGTCTCTGTGGCCTATGCCTAAAAACTGCCCTGCTTACTTTCACCAGATCTCTTTATGTCCTGTTCAGCCCACTCCTAGTTGGTATGCATTCCCGCTCTCATTGCATAGCTCCTCCCAGAATTTGTGACACGGTTAAAATGGTCTAGCATGTGCAGTGGGGATAAGATGTGACTGCGAACAGTAAGCTACAGCCAATAGCATTCACCCTGTTTTTTTATGTCATGTTACTTTAAAGGTATAAATAACAAATTTTTACAAACTGATTTGATCTTGCCCCCAGTCCTTGAAGTTGAGGCTTGGAAAGATTATTCAAGGGAAGATTGATGAAAGTAACGGTGGTGTTATCTATACAGAGGCATTTGTGTCAAGACACCGGGCACGCATTCGTGGTCTATTTACTGCAATAACAAGGTAAGCATTTTTTATTTAAAGGGGATTTTTTACATCTTTCAGATTTCTAAATATTGTAACCAAGAGAGAACAGCAGTGGTATAAACAGGGCACACCCAAACTATAATAATAATAAAATATCCTTTATTAAACAAACATGGGATATGTTGAAAATGGTGTAACAAAAATACATTAAAAACACATCTCCAAACCTCAGTATCACAGGAGTGCTTCATACAGACAATATACCGGTATATTCATCCATCCAATCATACACAAGTATTAGCATCTATTTGGATCAACATTGCGAAGTGGTGCATCAAACATATATATATCAATATAAATGACCTTTAAATATGCATATAGCAACAATATAAGGACAGTATATATGTATATATAACAAAAATTTGGTAATAAGTAGTAAACCTATGCTTTAGGCTAATGTCCCTAATACTAGCAATACCCCTGAAATAGGAGGAGGGAACACCTAAAACCAATGGCCGAACATAACCAGCATGATCTCACCACTAAGCACTCGTCTGCATGGTCAGGATATTTCTGGAGGTTTGCGTTTCGTCCGTGTAGTCGGACTTTATCCAACGGCAGATTTCTAAATATTGTAGTTTAAAGGGGAACTGTGGTCTCCAAACAAGCTGAGTTTAAATGAAAGACCAGTTTCCTTCCTTTAAAACAAGCCATCAACCATCTGTCTACGTGCTCCACAGCCCAAGATATAAAGAAATTACTGACCAGAAAGTTAATGGCTGGTAGGCTGACATTTGACATTCCTAAAGCTGCTCTTCCACCTCGCCGCCGGCGAGCACAGCCTCAGACTTCAGTGACCAGACAGGAGACAGGAAGTCCCTCTCCCTCCCTGCTGTGTGAAGATCCCCCAGAGAAGCTAAGGGATTCTACAGCCCTACTCTTCCACTATGTCAAAACAGTCTTTTCAGGCAAATTTCTCATTCTGCCTGAAAAGCCTGTTTTCACACAGTTTTCTGTAGGGGTTTGTGTGTCTGTGTGGCCCACGGCACCCGTGAGTTGGCGAGGCCACAGCACCCATGGATGGGCAGGGCTAAGGCACCCGCGAGTGGGCGAGGCCACATGGGGCTGTAAGTGTAGGGGCCAGATGTGGCCTGCAAATGGAGGGGCCATGGGGTACATGAATGGGAGGCACCAGGGGGGCTTGCAAGAGGAGGGGGGCTGCAAGGGGAGGAGGAGACACAGGCCAGATTGACTGTCATCCACTGACATGGTTTCAGAGCAGGAAGTGCAGGGGACCTGGTGATGCTGCTGCCATATCTTACACAAAAATGTAAATATCTACTGTAATATAACTATGCAAAATAAACAATGAAAATAAATTGCAAAAATTCTCAGGAGAGCAATTCCTATCAATTTACCTAAAGTCATTTTTGGACCACAGTTCCCCTTCAAGGAGATAATTTACCTATATAGAATTTTTTTATTTGAACGGGGGAACTTTCCCTTTAAGGGATGTTACAGTCACAGAATTTGTTAAATTTGTGGTCTCGAATTCTTCCAAACTAGTAAGAATTATATAAAAAGCCTTCCATCACTCCTTCAAAATAAAACTTAAATCACATCTCTAGATAAAATTTGTGACAAGTTATTGCTGGAAAGGTTCAGCTATATTACTTCCTGCTTGAACACTTCCTGCTTTCAGCCATGTGACTTGCTTGTAGTAATGTGACCAGCCTCAGCTTGCATTAATAGGCTACCTTTCTCAACTGTCATTTTCCCCCCCAGGTACTTCCTGATTTCCCCAGCATTAAGTCTTAACTGAGCATGCTTCGGGGCAGACAGGTGGGGTAGGGGTCAGATGATGTCACTCCACCTACTGGAAGCAGGAAGTTTGAACATTCACCCAATGTAATGTCTCACAGGCTCCAGCCAGAGATGTGATTATTGGCTCACTTTAAAAGAAATACTGCAGGCTTTCATTTAACCCTAACTTGTTTTGAGACCACAGTTGCCCTTTAAAGGATTAAACTTTCCTCCCCCACTCTTCTTACGTATTGTACACCGGGTGAGGGCCTAGTTTGCTAGGTACTTACCCCTGGGTTCTTCTTCTTTACTTGCCTAAAGTTGCCTTCAGTGCTTTGGTCCTCTCCGTCAGTGACAAGGCAAATAAAAAATAGAGCTCTTCATTGGGCACATATTCCTATTGGTTCCATTGTGAACCTAAAAGAGGGATTGGATTGTGAATGGAAACTTTAGGTCAGTAAAGCTGCCTAAGTAAAAAAAAAAAAAAGCAAAAAAAAAAAAAACCGGGTGAGATGGTTAGGTATTCACCCTGGGTACAATGGATAGAAAGAAGAAGAGGAGCATGGGGGAGGTGATTGTCCAGTAATTGTCCTTTATTAAAAGCTTAGTTAAAATGTAATAAAAATTAACTTGGTATATCTCCATAGGCATATTCTTAAACAATCATTTACATACCTTAAATCACTTCAGAAGCATACAAGTGCACAGTGCCTTAATTTACAGCAACTTACCCAGATTTTTTTTTTTTGTATTATTAAAGGGTATGTCACCCAAAAATTTTTTTCCGGTGGCTAGAAAAAAAAACAAAACCCCCACCTCACAAGGTCTAAAGTTCAAAACTTGGCTTCTAAACATACTTGCCAGCCCTTGTTCCCTCGGCTGCCTTCTGCTTGCTTCCATGCCTTTTCCGTGCACGGAAACAAGTAGAAGGGGCCAGACCGGCACTGGCACCTGTGATTGGATGAGACACAATGTCTCCCACAATGCTGCTTTATATAACTTTTATAGAAAAATTGAGAAAGTTCTTCATCAGATCTTCTGTGCTGATTTTTTGAACACAGAACTGTTCAATAGCAGGATCGCTTTCTAGTTATAGATCCCTATGGTGTAACTTGATGCAGGTCATTTTTATGTTATATTGTCCCACGCACTCCTGCTTGTATTTGAAGGTGCTGTTAAAAAAGTTTAAAAAACTGAAAGAGTGCGTTTCTCCAATAAACTTTATAGGAATTTGTTAGAAGATATCCGGTCTGTTTAGGCTTTGATTACAATATCATAAAAGTAAAAATAAGCATGCACATTAGATCAATATAATAAAAAAAATACTTGGGGAACACAAGGGTTTTTCACATAAACAGAGACTTCAAGAGTCAATGAACAATATAAAAAACATATACAAATAGTGTCCACTTGAAAGCAACAAATTACATAGCTGATTGTCAGCAATCACTTTCTCTTTAAGAACCCTTGTAAAGAGAACAGAAACATCAGGAATACAAGACGAAGTGTAATTTTATTAGAATTATTTGAATTTGTGCACTTATAAATACACTCTATATAAGGTTAAACATAAATCTGCTTATCTCATAACCAGCTTCTGTGGTTTATCCCAGCTTTCTAAAGGCACAGCAGGTTTTTTTTAGTGTATGTGGGGAATAAACAAAAAGTGTTGACAGGAGAAGTGTCGAAAGCTGGCTATATACAGACATAGATCCTTAAAGTTTAGCTTTTGAAGACGTTTCACTAGTCATCCGACTGTCTTTCTCCATTCAGAATGACTTGTACAAGATTTATGTACCCTGGAAAGTCCCAATTAGCATATGACAGCCAGGTGTTAATGACCTTCTGAATGCAAGGTCCTTAACACCTGGCTGTCATATGCTAATTGTGACTTTCAGGGTACATAATTGCCAACAGATTCTTGTACAAGTCATTCTGAATTGAGAAAGCCAGTCGGATGACTACCGAAATGTCTTCAAGAGCTAAACTTTAAGTCCAGTTGATCTATGTAACTGAATACAACAGATATACCATGACCTGGATGAATGAGAACCTTCACAAGCAGGTCACCTCTGTTAGCTGCAAGTTGGAGATTTTTGTATTTTGGCCCTGCTATTGGATTCTGCCATATTAGACTTTTTTATGCTTAAAGAGTGATGTCTGTTTCAAAATGTAGGAAACAATGTTGGCTACATTCTTTATAATAAGAGTTACCCATTTTTATATACTTTAAAGGGCATGTCCACCCGTTATAAAAACTTTTTACGCAATGTAGTGGATACCCTTCCACCCCCAACCGCTATATTTACAGTTTCAAAATCGCTGTCCTTCTGTACTTACACCTCCTCGATTCTCCTCTGTTCTGGTCCAGCTCCACTGCCCGCCGGAACTGCAAGCTGGGGGCCGGACCTGCAGCCACAGCTGTGATTGGCTGAGAGGCAGCCAATCACAGGCGCGGATGCCATTAATGAAAACGGCGCTGGAATGAGGAGGTGTAAGTAAAGAAGGGAAGCGATATTGAAGTAATGAATAGATCGGTTGGGGATGGGAGGGTATCCCCTGCATTGTGGCACAAGCTTTTAAAGGTACACTACTGCCAGCCACAGAGGGATCGGGAGGGGGGAAAGGAGAGGGGGGAAAGGTCTCTACTGAGTATGCCTCATACCTTGATGAGGCTACCCAAGCTTCAGAAACAGGATGAGGCACTGACAGCTCCTACCCAGCAGTTTCCTGCACTTTGAAGAGGCATAACAGGAGAACCACAAGGAGCAGGGGGGTTTGGGGTGGACATGCCCTTTAATGCATCAAGAGCCACAACTGTAAAGAAACTTGAAACTATGCTAACCAGGGACTAGGCTCTTTTTAAACAGAGGTTTTATGGTGTGAGTATTCATGGTACAAGTGAGGCATAACAGGAGAACCACAAGGAGCAGGGGGGTTTGGGGTGGACATGCCCTTTAATGCATCAAGAGCCACAACTTTAAAGAAACTTGAAACTATGCTAACCAGGGACTAGGCTCTTTTTAAACACAGGTTTTATGGTGTGAGTATTCATGGTACAAGTGATGCATGAAACTTTAAGACTGGGATAAGTTGGTCTTTGGTGACAAGTCATGCATAGTTATCTTAAGGTTCGTACACAGTGCGATCGTGGGTCCCGACCCGTGTGTACGATTGTTCGTTTTGGACTATAATCTGCCCGTGTATGGGCCCTTTATTGGCCGGTCTGTCAGGCAATGGTCCCTGACCGAACGTTCGTACACTTCCTTAACTCCATACTTAAAAGATTATTACATATTCATCTGCAACCAGGCTTTAAGTTTTTGTTTCTGAATACAAAACTTCAGTAGATGTAACTGAATACAACAGATTTACAATTACCTGAATTAATAAGTACTTACACAAACATAATCCCACATTCTAAACCTTAAGATTGTGCTATTGTCACTCACATGTAAATAAAGTGCAATTAATGAAAAACAAAAAATAAATATTTATATTCTGTTTTTAGATTGTATATGAAATTGTGCTTTATTTTTTTTATGTATCTTTTTACAGACCAGTACCTGTAATCACTCTTATTTCCCAATTTGGCTTTCAGGAACATCTTCTTTACTGTAAGTACAATGTATACACCGGTATGTTGATTGTCCATTTAGAAAAATTACAAATATAATATGGCTTTTTTTTGAATGTGTTGTTGTGATTCTTGTGATACAGTTTTCAGATTATATGTAATATAAGGTAAATCCCATAATTCTAGCAATGCTAAAGTAGACCCCATTTATACCAAAATCTGCACTTTTAATTAGATTATATAATTGATAGATTGATAGTCGGCATTGAAAATTCTTACTTTTGAAGGGTAACTAAGAAATTAAATTAATCTTCCTCCCCTAAGCTGTTAGGGGGTACCTATTAGGCCCTGCCCCTTCCCCCCCACCCTATGATGCAATTCCAGTGCCTTACAAGAAGTGTGTCCTTGTGAAGGTGGCAGAGTCAGACTAGACCTAGTGGTAAGAACACCTAGAAGTTAAGTACCATCTCACATTGGTGAGTGCCAAGTGTTTTACATCCTTGCCCTTGGTACAGCTTGGGAAAGGGGATGCTATTTAGTCTTTCTTCTCCTTTAAATTGACCAGTTGTAAATTATAAGCTACATTTAAATACAGCCAGGCAGATATTGGCCAGAGGGACCAAAGACTAAAATATATAGCAGTTCTTTTAAACAACTTGCGCTGCAAATGACAGTAAGGCTAAATCAAGTGCGTAATATAGCAGATTTTTAAAAATTGTGTTAAAGGGCATGTCCACTTAAAAATATTAACTTTTAATATTAACCGCTGAGTAAAATCTTCAAAAAAAAATGAGCAGAACTGTATTTACATCCCTTGCTTCCGCGGCGCACTGATCCAGCTCCCTGCTTGCCGAAACTTACAAACAGGCCAGACCGGCTGCAGTGTCTGTGATTTCCTGAGAGGCAGCCAATCACAGATGCGGCTGCCGTCAATGGAGAGCGACATGGGAGAGAAGGGCTGTAAGTATGATGATGCTGATTTTTTTTTTTTTAAAGCTCTAACTCAGCGCAGGGGATGGGCAGGGGGGCAGGGGGGATCTACAATATATAAAAAGCTTTTTACGCTAGATGGAAAGGCAGGCATGGGGGGATCGGGAGGTGGGTGAGGGAAGGGCTCCCCTGCACATGACACTGTCCCCTCAGAGGACATGGAGGAGTCAGAAACCTTTTGAACAGGAAGACACCTCCTACTAAGTGCTGCATGGGAACCATAAGGAGCAGAGATGTGAGTTAAGGATTTTTTTTAAACTACACTGTGGGGACAGTAGTGGGTTAAATTTTAGTTTTGGGGATGCATGCCCTTTAAAGGGTAACTGTGGTCTAAAAATGACTTTTGCTAAATTGAAAGGAATTGCTTTCCTGAATGTTTTTGCTATATATTTTCATCATTTTTCTTTGCATAGTTTTGAAGATATTTAAATTTTTATGTGTGATATGGTAGCAGCATCACCAGATCCACTGCACCTCCTGAAACCATATTACAAGCCCTCTCTGTCTTGGAGGCTTTAAAAAAAAGACAAAAATGTACATACCTTAGACACTCCCTGCTGTGGGCTGTGCTGTGGCTGCATGGCTGACTGATTCACTTACCGCATATGAGCAAATGGTCGGGTCTGTGTGTGCGGTGCCCACCTCATATGCGCAGAAAGATGCCAATGTGATCTGTCTTCGCAATGCGATAGGATCGCATGTGTATGGCCACCTTAACGCTATACTAGCAATATTGAAGAAAAAGTTATCTGTAGTAATCTCACCAACAGTTCGTGAATTAAAGGACATGTACACCCATGTCTTTTTCCTCACTTTACCATTTTCATTTCCCTTGTTTGTTTTTTTCCTGTCATTTGTAAATAGTACAATTTATCACTTATTCTAGTCTCACTTTCTTATATAGTAAGAAGTCTCGCACACTGGATTTCAATAAGATCTCATCCTAGTCAGTGCTTGATTTGGGTATTAACAATAATATGAAGCCAGAATAATTTGCTCTGAATTTTGCATGATCTTCAGATTGTAACAGGGAGATTCAGTAAAAGTTCTTATCGTTTAAAATGGTGCTAATTTTGCCCCAACCAATCAGAACTTATTTAACATTTAAAGGCTAACATCTGATTGGTTGGGGCAAAACTAGCACCATTTTAAATGATAAGAACTTTTATTGAATAACCCTCTTATTCACTTTACATTAGATAGGGCTGTGCTAGAATCGGGTTCACTTTATTTCCATTCTTCTGCAACTCTGTACTATGTTATTTGTATTGTAACTATTAAAAGGGTAATATTAAAGGGAAAACAAATAGAATGAAATCTGTGATAGGCTGTGGCAGGTTTAAAGCTATTTTTAGTAGATTTGGGCACATTGAAAACAATATCTAGGATACTGTGGCATATTAAGAGCATTCTTGTGGAGCTTGTGACAGATTGAGCACATATGAAATCTTATAGGGCTGATTAACAGTTCATTTTGACATGATGTATGGGTTCATTGAAATTGGCCACTTGTAAATAGTCATTTGGCTAATATATTTTTTTTCAAAAATATTTTTTTGCTGGTTAATTTTCATATAGAGTTCTAGGAGACTAGACATTTATAAATACACTTAGATTTAGGAATGCATTGTTTCATTTCAAACAAACTTCTAGACACATTGCTCTGACATTAGTGGCGTTGTGGCCATACACTTGTGATTTCCATCGCATTGTGCGACAGATCACATTGATATCTGTTGGCACAATGAGATGGGAACCGCACACATAGACCAGAACAATCGTCCATACATGGTATGGGGATTGGTCTGCCATGTGGCCATACACGGGCCGATAGCTTTGGCTCCCTTTACTTAAATTTGATATGATGTGATACCAACAGACAAAAATTTTCTTGACCAACCAACTGTAATGCCGACTACAGTTGTTCAGTCCATGACAGATTTACCTAACATCGCTAATGTGTATGGCCACCTTTACCTTGGTTTCCTTGCTGTCCACACACCAGATACTAATCTGCATATAATTTTCTTCCTTGCCATTGCTGTCAAGTCAATTACTGGCAGACCTCTACTGGCAATATTGGAGGTTTAGAGCAGGAGGTAGGGTGGTGCGCTAAGCAATTAAAAAAATTTGCAAGTTTTTAGGTTAGAGCAATGTACCATGCTTTACTAATGCCACCAAATAGCCAGGTTAATACTGGAATCGGAATGTAAAATGAGCCACTATACATTTACCATGTTAGAATAAGAAGGTGCCCTATGCTACATTGACTGAAAAAAAATTTATTTTTAGAAACCCCCAAAGTAAGTAATTATGCTTTGCAACTTATTATTTGCAACTTATTATTTTTGAAAATGATGAGACACAGTCTCTATTTTTCTAATAGTTTTTCTAGTTCAGTTGTAAATTCTAAGCTTAATTCAGTGTGCTTAAAAAGTTTTTCCTTTAAGCTGAGTTAACACCATCTAATGCTTCGTCCCAGCAAGCGATTGGCTGGAATGAATCATTGACCAATCAATGGTCGCTTCGAAACTATCGTCCGGACGTTATTTTCCACAATATCCGACTATCTGTCTGGCCTGGACTAATGAGTGACCGATATCGGTCGCGGCCACCCGCAAATACTCCATGCAGTTTTTTTGCCATGACTGACTGATACATGGAATAATCATCATCATCACATCAATCATCATAATAGTCGGACAGCCGAAAAATTGCATGGTGTGTACCGAGCTTTAGAGTTTCTGAATGACTGAAATACCAGTTATCTAACTGCAGTGTAAATAAACAGTAGATTGTAACAGTGTATTTAAAGGGGAACTGTGGTCTCCAGAAAAGGAGGATGACGTGACATTTCAAAGGCTGCTACTCCACTTTGCCGCCAGCAGAGCACAGCCTCAGACTTCTCAGTGTGTGAGAGAAACAGGAAGTCCCTCCCCCTCTCTGCTGTGTGAAGAAGATACCCACCGAAAAGGGAATCTACAGCCCTACCCTCCTCATGGCCACTCCCACTCAGGGTGCCGTGGCTCCTCTCACTCACGGATGCCGCGGCTCCTCTCATGGGTGCTGTGGCTGCTCCCCCACTCAGACTCATACCCTGTAGGGGGGTTATGGGTCTGAGTGGGGGAGGGGCCATGGCATCTGCAAGTGGGTGGAGCCACAATACCCATGGGATAAAACACCTGTGGGTGTAGTGGGAGGGGCCTTGGGTGCTGGAAGGGGCATGGGGGGCTTGTAAGGGCAGGAGGAGACACAGGGCAGAGTGACTGTCACGTGGATTCTGAGCAGGAAGTGCAGGGGATCTTGTGATGCCGCTTCTATATCACACATAAAAATGTAAAAATCTTCAAAACTATTTTAAAAAATGAAAGTGAATTGCAAAAATACTCAGGAAAGCAATTCCTATCAATTTACCTAAAGTTATTTTTGGACCACAGTTCCCTTTAATGTTAAAAGATAAAAAGTATACCCCAAACTCTCTAACAAACGTTGGAACCGAGGGAACGAGGCACAATACGTACCCCACAGTACACAACACACTCTATCCAAAACAAAGAGAAAAATATATATATAAAATGGGATCATATGTTGATTTTATATGTTTTCTTAGAGCTATTTATATTAAAATGTATGTTTCTATAGCTGGTCCCGTTTTTATATATTTCTTTTTTATGTTAAAAGGTAAAACGTTTTCAGAGGATGGTTTTTTTGTGTTAAAATGAAATTTGTACCTATGCAAAAGTCAAGTTAATCTCACATTTGATTATTTACAGCCTGATATTATATTCATGTTCTTGTCTTACGTAAAATGTTTCCATTTTATTATTGGTTTATGTATGTGAAACACTTGTTACTTTCATTCTCTCTTGTAGCTCTGTTGGAGGAGCTTGTTAACTGTGGACGGTTAAAAGGCACAGTGGTTGGTGGAAGACAGGATAAGGCTGTGTTTGTTCCTGACATCTATGCAAGAACACAGAGCAACTGGATAGATTCTTTTTTCAAGCAAAATGGTTACCTAGGTAACACTTCTTTCTTGCCTTTGGCTAAATACAAGGGTTTCATTGTGAAAGATGTTCCCAGCTGCTTTAAGGTGATTTAGAAAACAGTGCTCAACAAGTGCACACTTTTTCTGCTGCACTTACTTAGTTTTACTTTAACCTTCTTGTGTTTTGATCTTCTGCTAATTTAGGCATCAGATTTATATCTAGTTTCTTTTAGCATTGCACACTGGAAAATATGTAGCGGTGCACTCAATGGGAACTGCACCACTGGCAAACAGGTTGTTTTAGTAAAAACATGTGCAACTTTTTATTTTAAAGATGCTTTTTAACTTTGGTTGTGTGCTCTGCCCTGGTGATTCAGGCTGGGATTCAGGTACTTTCTGGGAAGGGGACATTATTACACCTGAAATATTATGCTTTGCATATTTATGCTTTTATAAAATACAAACAAGTAAATACAAGAAGAAAAGAATAGAATAACATACTTTTAAATACACTGTACTTGTGGTTGGAAACGGATACTGGCACTTTCTTGTCAGTGTAAAGTATTGCATTATTAATTTAATCATTAATTTCTGGCAATAATGTGCAGCAGTTGCTTTATTGTGCTTATATCCACCCCCCAAACTCAAATTTCATATGTAGGTGGAACACCCTCTAAAACAGGGGTGGGCAATTAAATTTCACGGGGGATGCATGAGAAACTTGGATTGTCTTAAAGGACAGAACCAAAAGGTTCAACTTAATTCTCATAAACTGTATTTATAAAATTTTAAATATACCTGGTTCTTTGATTTTTTTTTTTTATTAGTTGCAATTTCCCTAGGTCTGTCCTAAAATCTAGATTTGTTATATCTGTTGTATTCAATTAGATCAACCGGACTTGAAGTTTAGTTCTTGAAGACGTTTCGCTAGTCATCCGACTGGCTTTCTCAATTCTGAATTGAGAAAGCCAGTCGGATGACTAGCAAAACGTCTTCAAGAACTAAACTTCAAGTCCGGTTGATCTAATTGAATACAACAGATATACCATGACCTGGATGAATGAGAACCTTCACAAACTAGATTTGTTATACTTACACAACTGAAACCTGCTTCTACAAAGAGATCTCCTGTGATATTATTATCCTCCCCCTCCTCTCCTGAATGTTGTGAAAGCTCAGGGCTTTCACACAGGCTCATTGAGCTTTCAAAGTGTTCAGGAGGGAAAGCTCAGAGAATACATTACTGTTATTGGACATGATAGTACACTTCATGGCCATGGCTGCAGCGTATAACCACGAGAGCTGGAAGCTGCATGAGTGAGAGATTGGGCAGGATATCTCCCTGTAGAAGTCGGTTTGGGCTGTGTTTAACAGTTTCTAGATTTGTTTTTTTTTTCCTTCTATATACAAAATTTTATTTTGTTAGTGGACATGCCCTTTAACCGCAATCAGCCACATTGCAATGTTTTTTCACACAAAATGTGTTTGAGTCATACCAGAAATTAACCTAAATTATTAATTGTTGAGTTTATTTTTTTTATTTCAGAGTTTGATTCTTTGGCAAGACTTGGGATTCCAGACCCGGTTGGTTACATTAAAAAAAGATACAAGTCGACACAGATACTGTACTTGAAGTCTGTGTGCATTGGTCAAGGCATAGTAGATCACGTGGAAGCCTCTGTAGAGGAAGCAATAAGCTCAGGATCATGGCTGGATATCATGGTATGATTTTAATCAAAGCCACTACATTAGCGCAAAAGAATAATTTACAAATACTTTGTCCACTATGTTATAACTTTTTTAATCAACAGGTTGTGATTTGCGTGTTTAAATTACCATTTTAACCTACAAAGCTGCATACAGCATTACCTAAACATGACTCCCAACTCCAGTTTTGTACCAGTGTTATAAACCAAACAGAGGATAGGATAAGTTAGTTCTTTTGGGAAGTCTGAGCTCCAGTTGACAGCAATACTTACTAAAAAGTATTGGACTCTTTGTGCGGTGTTTAGAGATGAAAATTCATTCCATTATAATGGTCATATCTGGAAAAAAAATAAAAAAACAAGATGCACTGCCTGTTACATATCCAGCATGGATGACTGATATACATTTTTTAGAGGCAATGCAGTACACATTTGATTATGCACTTTCTTGCAATAAAATACAATTCAATTACTATAGAATTAGACGATATAAGCAAAGATATATAGATCCATTATGACTGAAGTGTTACTCATCCTAGCCATTTTGTTGTTTCTGCATTTCTAGCCTTTGTTGCCAAGTTGCCTTTCCCTAGAGGATGCTGGAATTTTACTGCAGCAAGTCATGAGAACATTAAACAAATCACCTTCTGCTCAGGTGTTTGCAGACACTTTTGTTGTCAGTGAAAAATTTATCAGTGAATGTACACATGCATTTAATGACCTTATGCATCACAAAGCTGAAAAGGTATGCTGTATTATTTATTAATTTTTGACCTTTCTTGTAGATTTCTATATTTCACCATATACTGTAGTTAAAATTTACAAAAATGTTAAAGCTGTAGATTATACAGATGCAGGCTAAGGGACCTAACTTAATATAGATCATTCCAAAGTAAGGGCAGAAATTGCACTGTAACCTCTGCATTCTGCTGTAACTGTATGGTTATATAATACCATGTAGGATTTTGGGATTGACCGCCTTTCTCTTATAGGTGGAATGAAGGAAACATTTGAGGGAGAGTATAGTTGTTAGAAAGGAAACATTTGAGGAAGGGTATAGTTGGTGGAAAGGAAGCATTTGAGGGAGGGTGTAGTTAGTGGAAAGGAAGCATTCGAGGGAGGGTATAGTTGGTGGAAAGGAAGCATTTGAGGGAGGATATAGTTGGTGGAAAGGAAGCA